>NW_020769341.1:3086661-3136661 GCF_900518735.1 Pseudonaja textilis
TCTCTCTCTCTCTCTCTCTCTCTCTCTCTCTCTTAGAAGGAAGTTATTTGAGTTTGACTCAAAGGGAAGGCAATGCCACGTAATTCTGTGGCAACCTGAATGTCAGTGGAGATCTCAAAGTCCACATTCTGGACAGAGAAGACCATTGGTTTGAAAGAGGGCACAAAGAAGCCAACGATTGAGCTTTAATTTGATTAAAATTGAATATCCTTCCCTCAACAGAGGACAAAGGATATGACACCGCCTATCTCCTGTCTACAACACTGTCCTTTCAGCAGTTCCCAGAAGGCTCCACACCCATTTGCATTATTTAGGTGACTCTGAGCCCCCCAAGTGGCCTCAACGACTCTCTAAAAAGAATTCAAATGAGCCAGCTGTCTGCAAGGAATATAAATCCTTCCATTCCCCATCATTCCTTCAGAAATGAAGAATCTTCTTGGATGAGAAGTGAAATGTCTTCAAAGGAAAACAAGAAAGTCCGATTGCCTCTTGAAAAAAGCACCTTTGGGATAGAAATCTGGCTGAACTCAAGTGAATCTTTTCTTTTTTCAGAATTTTTTCTTTTTTTCAAATGACCAGCTATCTGCAAAGAGTGTAAATCCTTCCATTTTTCCCACCATCCAGTCAGAACGGAAGAAGCTTCTTGGATGAGAAGCGAAATGTCTTCAAGGAAAAACGAAGTCCAGTTTCCTTTTGGAAAAGCACCTTTGGGTCTGTCACAAACCCTACTGATAAGGATTGATAAGAAGCAACACAATCCTGGCTTGTTTTATTGCTTTACCACCAGTGATCCAATCCTATGTGACATGAAATTGGCTTGGATGAAAAAAACCAAACAGCAATCAATACCCAATTGAACCAATTCTGAGGTTCAATAGATGCTATCCATCACAACGCATGGTGTCCAAGAAAGTTTTCACTTATTTATCTAGTGTCCATCATGATAGACAGAACTAGGGCACTTCTATCATTATAAGTACAAGTGCTTAGAGTTTAAGAATTTGGGAAGCAAAGGAACAAGTAGCAGTTGCTATGGGAATCAAACAGTAATAAATGAAAAAAAAACCTGAAAATTTATTCAGAAGGCAGGACTAGAACTCACAATCTCTTGGTATTTGGCCCAAAAATCACCCAGCCAGTTTTTCATATTTAAGACAGGACTAGAACTCAACCTTTCTTCATTCCTGGGCTAGCACCTTAAAAATTACGTCAAATTGGCTTTCTAACCTGCTTCCCCGAAAATACGACCTACCCTGAAAGTAAGTCCTAGCTTGATATTTACATGTGCACCCAATATAACCCCTACCCCCAAAATAAGCCTTAATTAAGATTCTGCCCAGTCCAGAGTGGGTGGGTAAAAATTAAGGTAGGGTGGGGATGGGGGTGGTGGAACCGCCCTACTACTTACCTTTGCACAGTTGTAGCCAGGCTTCGCACACCCCAACACCTGCCTTGCTGGTCCATTTCTTCTGCAGCTGACAAGGCTGGCAAGGCTTTCCTGAAGGCCTCTGTAGCGGATAACAAAGCTCCGGATCGATCCTGAGCTCTGTGATCGGCTGCAGAGGCCTTCAGGAAAGCCTTGCCAGCTGCAGAAGAAGAAGTTCCTGAAGGCCTCTGACAGCGAAAAGGAGGCCAGGGGCGACGCGCACAAGTGAGATTAGTCAGTTGATGACATCCCCCCGAAAATAAGACCTGGTGCTTATTTTTGTGGCAAAAAAAATATATGACAGGGTCTTATTTTCGGGGAAACACGGTAGTTCTCACCTGCTATTTGATTATAGAATTAGAAAAGCCCAAATGATCTTTCAAGCAAGAAATCAACTGAGGGCCAAAAATGGCCTCCAAAGGCACGTACCATTTCTCCCAGACAAATTCTGTAATGACACCTTCCAAAAAACGAGTACAGGAAAAATGTGTAGCTCTTACTACACATCTCTCACAATTGCAAAGATAAATCATCAGTAATTTGGGATTCTGGTTTATACCAACTGACCACTGGACTCTTAGCTATGCCCCGTTTTTAATAACAGAGTTGGAAGGGACCTTGGAGGTCTTCTAGTCCAACCCCCTGCTCATGCAGGAAACTCTATACCATTTCAGACAAATCTCTTCTTAAAAGCATCCAATGTTGGAGCATTCACAACTTCTGGAGGCAAATTGTTCCATTGATTAATTGCTCTAATTGTCAGGAAATTTCTCCTTAGTTCTAGCTTGGATCTTTTCTTGGTTAGTTTCCATCCATTGCTTCTTGTCCTGCCTTTTCCTTATGCAACCCGATGCCAGCAGAAAATGGATTAATTTGAAGAGCTTATAAACATCGCCAACCATGCTGACTCTGAGCCACACGCAATTCCCAATTCCATAATGTGGTTTAAAAATAAACCAAGATCATCTTCATCGAGGTGAGTTGTGGTTCTCCCAGGTACACGTAATGGCTCCACCTCGAACGTCTCCTGCTAAGTTTGCAGAAAAGACAGTTGCTTAAAACTGACCTGCTCCTAACTGAACAGATGTCAAATGATCCAAAATTTTAAACTAGTTGAAACATCTAGACAAGTCTACTCAAGGTTGACATGCATAAAGGAAGCAAAGGCACACCTGGAAACATTACATAAACACGATCTGAGATTAAAGGACATCGTTGAAATACACAGTCCACCTAAGCTCTAAATGGCTTGGATGCAGTTGGACCCAACTAGCTATAAAAAGGGTGAGAATTAGTTCTCACATGGTCAGAGGAAAACTGGATAGCAATAGCACTTAGACTTATATACTACTTTACAGTGCTTTATGGCAGTCTCTGGGTGGTTTACAACATCAGCATATTGCCCCCAACCATCTAGGTCCTCATTTTACCACCCTCAGAAGGATGGAAAGTTGAGTCAGCCTTGAGCTAGTTAGGATCAAACTTCTGGGAGACAGCAGAATTAGTGTGGCACAAAGGCAACACAGTCAGATAAGCAGTAAGTGCCCCTTTATTATCTCCAACTTTGCCCCCAATGTCCAGGTTACCTTCTGGCTGGAGAAAAACTCTCCCAGGAACAGCCTTTGAATACAGAAAATTAAGTCCAAAACATGAGCAACACAAACTGTAACTTAAAGTCCAAACAAACCAAACTGCGGTAATTAGTTTGGCAGGATAGAAGCAAGAATCTCAGGCTTGAAGGCACGGCAAAACTCACACAGTTGGGAAGACGCCAGGAACACAGATAAGCCACAACAACACAGGATAAAGTCACTTTGCTCCCAGCAGCCTGCCATACGCAGCCTGCCTTTCTTATCAACTGTCTTCCCAGATGTGGCTAATGAAGGGAATCAGGGCCCTTTCCTCCCCATAAGCCACATAACCCACGTTGTTCTCTTCTCCATTCCTCCCTGCTTGCCCTAGGATGATGTTTCTTCCTCTGAACTCCCTCTCCCTTGTTCTATCTCTCTCCTGCTCTGCCCAGCCAGACTTTGCCCTTCCCCAGCTTCCTCCACAGCCAATAGAGCCACACTTACGCTACCTGTCAGCTGCCCGGCTTCCGCCTTGGATTCAGGGGCATGACAATTATTGCATTCTAACCACCGTATCACTACGACTCTTATTATCCTTCAAGGATGGATGGATGGGTGCCTTTCCTTTTGATCCATATACTAACAAAGCCCAATTCTGTTTTGCTTTTTTACCCTGAAAAGGTTAGCCACCTGGAGAGAAGAAGGATGTAACTTATTCATTTATTTATATATTCTGTTTCTGGAGCTGCCCGTCTCAATCCATGCACGCATGCATAAATAAATATCGCTTAAATGTCTGAAAAATGCTAAGTGAAATTCCAAAGTTGATCAAAGTCCTGGAAATCTATCATCCCATCTGAAATGAGCCAAAAAATGGGCTGAGAGGCCCCCCGTATAGCATCCCAAAGATCTAATTACCTTAATTTAACAGCGCAACGCTTCTCTCTGAAAAAGACTAATTCCTGCTTTTTCAGTTCAATTGAAATTTCAGTGCCGTTTTCCCCAATGGGACCGCGCTCCAAGTTCAAATTTATTTGGCAACTAAACAAATGATTACTGCAGCTCATTAAGCCATCCATGAAACAAGAAGAAAAGGAAAATGTGGTGTTTTAAGATGCTGTTTCCAGGACTGAACCTCTGCTTGGGGGATGTATTATTTGAAGTTTCCACCAGGTGGCTCAAAGCTCACTCTACAAAGGAGAAAAATAAACAAGCTACAATAACACACACACATACACACACACACACACACAAACACATACACACACCACCTCCTATCCTTCTAGCTCTTGGAAGGCTGCAAATGCCGGGTTCAGAAATACTGAATAATGTACTTTGCTCACGATGAGTCATTATAAAAATATATGGATAGAGTAACAGTCAATCTTTTTGAGGGGAGAGGGAGGGGAGAGGGGGAAAAGAGGGGAGGGGAGGAGAAAAAGGGAGGGGAGGGGAGGAGAAGAGAAGAGGGGAGGAGAAGAGGAAAGTAGGGGAGAAGGGGGGGAGAAGAGAAGAGGGGAGGAGAGGAGGAGAGGAGGGAAGAAGAGGGGAGGGGAGGAGAAAAAGGGAGGGGAGGGGAGGAGAAGAGGAGGGGAGGGGAGGAGAAGAGGAAAGGAGGGGAGGAGAAGAGAAGAGGGGAGGAGAGGAGGGGAGGAGAGGAGGGAAGAAGAGGGGAGGGGAGGAGAAGAGGGGAGGAGAGGAGAAGTGGGGAGGGAACTTACTGTGGTGCTGTATACATTAAGAGTTACAAACTTTAGGCTGAGGAATGCAGTCCTCTGTACCAGAATCCTAGAACTTCTTCCAACTTCTCCTTCTACAGAACCATAAAGTTGAGAAGAGCTGGCTCTCAAAGACCCTCCCTGATAGAGCATAGAGTAATAGGGTTGGATGGGACCTTGGAGGTCTTCTAGTCAGGGGTGCGATTCAACCGGTGTAACAACCAGTTTGGTGAGTGTGCGCTTTGCGCATGCGCAGAGCGTTTGATACTGACTTTCTCCAGCAATCTCTGTTGAGTTAAACAGCTGATGCGCTGCAATCCGCTGTGCCGCACGAATCAGCTGAACTTGAAAACCAGGATATAAAGCATAGACTAGAACAGGGAGCGGGCAGGTGGACCCAACAACTGGTTCACTCACAGCTGATCTTCGGAGCTTCCGGTTCGTGTGAACAGGGCCGAACCGGTAGAATCCAGGTTCAAGATAATAGGTATAAGTTATAACACAGTTATGAATACATGAAATGGGTACATATAAGAAAAATAAAAGAAACAATAGGACAGGGATGGTAGGCACATTGGTGTGCTTATGCACGCCCCCTACAGACCTCTTATGAAAGGGGTGAGGTCAATAGTAGACAGTCTAAGGTTAAAGTTTTGGGGTTTGGGGAAGAAACCACAGAGTCAGGTAGAGTATTCCAGACCTTGACCACTCTGTTGCTGAAGTCGTATTTCCTGCAATCAAGTTTGGTGTGGTTAACCTTGAGTTTGTACCTATTGTGTGCTCTTGTGTTGTTATGGTTGAAGCCGAAGTATTCATTGACAGGTAGGACATTGCAATGTATGATTTTATATACCATACTTAGATCGGACCAAAGACGGCGTAATTCAAGGTTTTCTAGGTCTAGAATTTCAAGTCTGGTGGCATAAGGTATTCTACAACAAGTAGAGGGGTGGAGAACTCTTTTTGTGAAATACTTCTGGACATTCTCAACTGTGCTAATCATCAGCGAAAAGAACACAGTTGCTCTTAATATGATCACAGAGGTCATTTATGTAGAATATGAAGAGAGTTGGTCCTAGAACACTGCCTTGGGGGACACCACTATTGACAGGTACAGAATTTGATAGGACACTCCCAATTTTGACCATTTGTTGTCTGCTTGACAGGAATGCTTCTATCCAGTTATGCAGGTGTCCAGAGATACCATAAGATTTTAGTTTTAGGAGTAGTTTGTCATTTACCACTGATTGCTTTTGACTGCTTTCTCCTATATCAGACAATTTGATTGATAGAACTCTGGTATAGGAGGAGCTGGGGAGTTCTCCTATAGGAAGAGGAGAATAAAACTTCTCAAAATGGCTATTGAGGTGGAAGATCTTTAATGGAAAAGCAGAGACGGTTCTACAGTACAGCAGTGGATTGCTGCCTTCAGAGATTGTGGGGGCTGGCAGCAGTGATGATGAGGTTCCCGAGGAGCCTGTGCTAAGTGCACGTGCGCGCAGGATTGCTCGCAGGAAAGAGCAGCTACAACAGCATGGGCAATTCGGGAGTAATGGCCCCTCCTGCAAGAAGATAAAAGCCAGCTGTGAAAGGAACGTACTTTGCAGAAGGCAAAGACGTTTTGAAACTCCAGACTCATGGACATTCCAGTACCCCGAGTTTGTATTTGAAGATTCTTGTATTGCAAATTATTTCTTGTCTGTTATCTTTTGGCAAGCCTCGCACATCTTGGCAAGGCTTGTGCTTATCACGGCTAATTATTTTGTAAAAGCATTACAAGGTTTCTGTTTCTTTTGCACTGTGTTTGATTTGTTGGAAAAGGGCGTGGGTCAGAACAATGGCGGGGAACGGAAGGATTTATATTCCTTGCAGACATCTGGTTATTTGCATCCTTTTAGAGCAGGGATGTCAAACTCCCGGCCCACGGGCTGGATGCGTCACATGCTGGCCCCGCCCCCAAATGGTTTAGTGGAAGGGGAGAAAATCCCAATTAGTCATGTGATGCTGCCATGACAACATGAGTTTGACACCCCTGTTTTAGAGGTCATTGAAGCACTTGGAAGTTTATCTGTGTCCTCAAGGCCACCTGAGTAGTACTCCTGGTTCCTGTACTCTGCAATTTTTGGATAGATTCCAAATTCAGATAGAAAATCAGAACGTGGATAAAGGATTACAGGATAATAAGGAATTGCCTCCAGAAGATGTGCATGCTCCAACACTGGAGGTTTTAAAGAAAAGATTGGACAGCCATTTGTCTGAAATGGCATAGGGCAAGGGTCTTCAAACTTGGCAAGTTTAAGACCTGTGGACTTCAACTCCCAGAATTCCTGAGCTAACATGACTGGAGGAAGAATTCTGGGAGTTGAAGTCCACAAGTCTTAAAGCTGTCAAGTTTGAAGGCCACTGGCATAGGGTCTCCTGCCTGAGCAAGGGGTTGGACTAGAAGACCTCCAAGGTCCCTTCCAGCTCTGTTATTCTGATATGATTAGGATTCTGGTCTTGTGAAATGCCACACGTTTAATCAATTCCCTCTACTTTTTAAAATGCCAGTTTGTCTTTACTTGGCAGCATTTTTTTCCCCTAGGAATGCTTCTTTCTGTTTTCACCTGCCTCAATACGTTTTCATTGTTGCCAGTTCCTCAAAATTAAATAATAGCGCCCATCGCTGATAAAGTCGCTACCTCGGGTTACGCAATCAAATTGGGAAGGAACCTCCGGGGACAATGGATTTAATATTCTGCAATACGGTGTCATAATCTTACATTTAAACAGTCCTGACAGATGCCCATCTCTTGCGAGACTCTAAGGAGGCAGATATCACAATATCCTCTGGCATGGTTGTTAAAGCAGGCTGAAATTGCATCTCTTCGATCATGTCTCAGGAGGTGGAGAGAACCGATATACAGCTTATATCTTCTCATCGACCTCCTTTACTCTAGCCAGGATATTCTGAAAGCAAGAGGTGCCGAGCTCGCCAAATACAAATATGTTTTCTGTGTCAACTCATAAAACATTTCTATGCCTATTTTAGAGTTGCCATGAACAGAAAGGGGGCAGGGAGAGAAATTTGAAAGTGCAGTGCAGAAGTTTGGAATCGAAAGTGCGTTCCATTCTTATCTTGCAAAGATTATAACTAAGCTACTGGAATTTCTGCCCCGCAAATCTCTAATTGGAGAACGTGATTGATGACTCTTGGCTATGAACGTGTTCCATTGGAGAATATGAATTATGATGCACCCAGAGGGATGGGGGGAAACCAGGGTCAAGGGTGACAGTGAATTATGAGTCTCAGAATCGGCTTCATACAGGTCAGGCCGACATGTTCACTCTGAATAAATCTGTGATGATCTGGAGTATAACACAAACGTAACCTAAAACATAAATAAATGTCCTTTGATGTCTCCAGTTTGGCCCCACTGTTCAATAATTCTCAGTTGGAGATAAAACTTACCGAAAAATAGTCTTCAAAAGAAAGCAATACGGTCTGAACTTAATGAACAGATAGAGATGAAATATAAAACCAAAACAAGGTATAATGAAAGAATTTCCACAACGGACCAGGATAAGTAATTACCAACTTCAAGGAGATAACAAGGCACAGTCTGTTGGAAGGACGCCAACTAAGATAACTTCAGCCCAAAATAAAACACACTTTGCTTCTTGCAATGCTGTGTTTTAACTGTCTCTCTGATATACTATTCTCCCGAGCTGCAACCAATGAGGGGGATCATGGCCACTTCCTCTCTTGTAAGCCAAGTTGTTTCCTTCTCCGTTCCTCCCTGCGTGCCCTAGGATGGAGAGGGGATGGGCCTGGTTCTTCCTCTGACTGCCCAGCCGGCCTCTGCCCTTCCTCAGCTTCCTCACAACCTCCGGAGCCACACTCCCACTCCCTGTCGGCTGTTCCTCCTCTCCCTCAGAGTCCGACTTTAACAAGGGCATGACAAAATCCTTTGAAGTTTTTGAAGCTTGGCTCAAGGTTCATGATTTAATTAGGGCAACTGCCGGAATCCTGACGTTCTGTACATTTGAATCCTAGAGTTAATTATTCAAATTCTAATCTCAGAATTTTAAGACATAAAATAAAATCCACCTCCTTTTTTTTTCAGGAGCTGTTTAGTAAGTGTAACAACCCTGGATTATTTCTTTATTTTATTCAGGGCATGGCATCTGCAGAGATCGTGCCATCGCTGACCTACAGATCGGCCTCAATTTGCAATCATTCATTTTAGCGTCCAAAGTTACAACCTTGAAAAAGTGACTTATGACCATTTGGGGGCCTGCTGGTCCAACAATCTTAGTATTTTATTTTAATTTTATTTTTTAGGAAATTTAGATTGCAGCCTATTCACAAATGGTGACTGGGGGCATCTCACAAGAATATAAAAGCATCATGTAAAAACAATAAAATTAATAAAATAATAATATATAATAGAATAATAAAATGAAATCACCCAACACAACCCCCTGCCCTGGCAACAACACATTACACGAGCCATTTAATGGGCTCCATCATGCTCTGCGTTCTGCAAGCCTGCTGACAGAACCAGGACTTCAGCGCCTTCTGGAAGAGTGTCAGAGTGGCGGCCATTTTAATCTCTGAGGGAATGATGATCCAGAGAGAAGGAGGGAGCCAACATGGAGAAGGCCCTTCTTCTGGGTCCCACCAGGTGATATCTCCCTTGGGGATGGGACCCGCAACATTCCTTGCCTCCCTGCTCTGGTGGGTCAGGTAGATGTGATCAGCAGATGAGACAGTCCTCAGGTAACCTGGTCCCGAGCCATGAAGGGCTTTAAAGGTGACAACCAGCACCTCGAATTGCACCCGGAAGCAAATCGGCAACCAATGCAGCTCCCACGGGAGAAATGACACATGTGCACACACTGAGGTCTGCACAAAGGAGGGAGGAAAGGAGGCAGGGAAGGAGGGAAGAAGGAACGAAAGGAGGGAGGGAGGAAAGAAATGAAAGAGGGTGGGACGAAGAAAGGAGGGAGGGAGGAAGGAAGGAAGGAAGGGTCCCTATCCAAGGTCAAATTCACCAGGCAAACAGGCTGCCTATCAGTAAATAATTTTCAAAGGTTATTCCATTCCGACTGAAGAAAACCAAATTTCTTTACTTGTCTTAATATAACTTTTTTCCCCCTTTAAAATGATCATTATTATAAACAATAGTCCCCAAAGCGTTCTTTTAAAGACTTTTTTTCAAATTTGGAAGCTGTAATCGTTCTAATTAACTGTGATCAGTCAAATGTGGTTTTAGCATAACAGAGAAAAAAAACAAGGTCCCCCTAGGTTACTTGATGAATTCCAAGACACGCTGTTGCTGGCGAGGGCAGTGGTTGAATATCTGATATTATATTTGATTTACAGTTCCAAAGTGTTTTTTTTTTTTTTTTCATCTTTCAACATTTGGCATCTCCAGCTCTCAGTCTCTACTAAAAGGACCAGACGTAGCCAAAACTGGATTTGGGCGTAATGGAATCACACAAACTATAGATGTTACAAAGGGAAATAAATGAAAGATGACAACTTGGAAATTTGAATTGGAAGCATTGAGTAACACAGATGGCAATGAAAAAACAAACGTATCAGGTGATTCCAAAGGTGTTTTTTTTTCCCCAAAAGACAACTGGATTCTGTTTTTCCTTTGAAGACCTTTCGCTTCTCATTTGAGAAGCTTCTTCAGTTCTGACTGAACAGTGTAGAAGGGAAAGATATATATTCCTTGCAGTCATCTGGTCATTTGCATTCTTTTAGAGAGTCAGTGAGGCCACTTGGAGATTTATTTATGTCCTCAGGGTTTACAGCACCCGTCCTTTTAGCAATTCCAAGAAGGCTCCACACCCATTTGCACTATTCAGGTGATTCTGAAGGCACAGAAAAAACTCCAAGTGGCCTCAATGGCTCTCAGAGGGAGTACCAATGACCAGATGACTGCAAGGATTTAATTTTTTTTTTAATCCTTCCCTTCTCCAGCATTCAGTCAGAAGTGTAGGAGCTTCTTGGATGAGAAGTAAAACATTTTTGAGGAAAAACTTTGAAAAAGCACCTTTGGGACTGAGAATCTCCACAGACGTACAAGGTAACGGTACAATGCAAAATTCGGGCTTCATTATTTTGACAAAATTTCAGTTTGCTCTCTTGCTTGGAAGGAAGTGACATTTTGTTTCATTCTGGTCTCTGTGTGTTTGGTATTAGAGGTTTTATTTTTTATTTTGTACTACATTGCATTTATTGGTTGGATTTATTTAACAAAGTTAAAATGAGAAATTACTGCAAAGGTCGCCTTGTATTTTCTGGCTGTACCTCAAGATTGGGGCAATGTGTACCGTATTGGCTGAGACTTTCTTTCAGTTGTAAGTAATATTTGAGATGGGTCACAAGAGAAATAAAAGCAGTCTAAAATACAATAAAAATATAATAGCACTATGGGCTCAACCACAGCAATTCAGCAAGGTTTTGAAATGTGGAAGCGCAGCAAAACAAATCTGATTATATTTAAAAATGCAACATATTTAATAATGCTCATTAGATGGACTATTATTTTAATCATTTAAAGATCAAATGCAAATGTTTTTTTTTTTAAATGGATATACAGCAGCTCAACTGCTGCAATCCCAGATCTCTTCTAATTAAGTTTGGATTTCATAGAAAAAATTACTACTGGAATGAACCTGTCAACCTACGGAGCTGTGGTAGCCCAGTGGTTAGAATGCAGTATTGCAGGGTAATTCTGCCGACTACCAGCAGTTCGATCCTGACCGGCTCACGGTTGACTCAGCCTTCCATTCTTCCAAGGTCGGTAAAAATGAGGACCCAGATTGTTGGGGGCAAAAGGCTGATTCTGTAAATTGCTTAGAGAGGGCTGTAAAGCACTATGAAGTGGTATATAAGTCTAAGTGCTATTGCTGAAGCTATTAAAAAAAGAAATTAAAACTAACAAAGTCAGTAAGTCAGCTGGCTGGAAAAATTGACATCACAGTCATATGATTCTCATGTAATAACTGCAGTGATTCTCTTAACAACCATGCCAAAAAAGGTCATAAAATCAGGTATCTTCATGTGACAATCTCACTTAATAATTGCACTGCTTAACACTTAATTTCCCACTTCCTATTGAGGTCATAAACCAAATACTACCCATAGTCTCACATGCTCATTCCTAATGGACATGGTAGTAAAACGTTAAAAGGAAAGTATTTATAGAGATTCTTAGTCATCCAGGTCATGGCTGTCCCAAAGGTGCTTTTTCAGAAAAACTTTCTGGTTTTTCTTTGAAGAGATTTCGCTTCTCATTCAAGAAGCTTCCTCCGTTCCTCACCATTCAGTCAGAACTGAAGAAGCTTCTTGGATGAGAAGTGAAACCTCTTCAAAGATAAACCAGAAAATCCAGTTGCCTCTTGAAAAAAGCACCTCTGGTTTAAAAGGAGACAACAGAACTACTATGATATCTGACTATCAGCTCTTTTTTGAGGGGCTGAGTCAAGGAACCTAGAGCAGGGAGTTTAAGAAATGCTCTTTATTGTAATAATGGGGAATAACAAAAGAAGAGACTGACCAGCTACAAGATGGAGAGACTCAATTATAGAGAGAGTGGATGCATCATTAGAAGATCTAAAGGTCCAGGGGGATGACAGAGTGCCTTAAAGAAAATCTATGTGGTTGTTAAGAGTTGACACCAAACTGATGGTGCTTAATCAATAAAAGAATCCATCAACAACCAGAACTGAATCTTGAAAACCTACCTTTCTCTCCCTTTTTTATTCCATCTTATACAAAAAAAAAAAAAAGGATGTGTGTTGAGTTTGTTTCTCAAACTACTTCCTCTGGACTGTATAATCTTTCTGGCAAGTGGTCCCTCTATAGCTCATTTAGTCCTTCTTCAAGGTCACCTCTACGTTCCTTTACACGGGGATTGTTCCAACCTCAGCAACTTTAAGACTTGTGGCCTTCAACTCCCAGAATTCCACATCCAGCATGGAGTTGAAGTCCACAACTCTGAAAGTTGCCAAGGTTGGACATCCTTGGTCTAGTGGTTAAGGCACCAGGCTAGAAAACCAGAAACCATGAGTTCTAGTCCTGCCTTAGGCATAAAAGCCAGTTAGGTGACTTTGGATCAGTCCCTCTCTCTCTCAACCCAACTCACCTCACAGGGTTGTTGTTGTGGGGAAAATAGGAGGAGGACGGTGTATTAGATACATTCACTGCTTTGAGTATGTTTATTCATTCTGATTTATTTATTTCTCACTTTTATTATTATTTTTACAAATAAGTAAAAATAATAATAAAGGTGGAATATAATTAAATAATTAACATAGGAAAGTTCCCTGGTGGATTGGATTTATCTAGTTTGTCTGTCTATCTATCTATCTATCTATCTATCTATCTATCTATCTATCTATCTATAATTCTTTGGCTTATAACAGTTCATAGTTATAGTTATAATCCTCGGCTTATAACAAGTGACTTGACCATTTTTCACACTTACGACTGCTGTAGCATCCCCATGGCTACATGACCAAACTTCAGACGCCTGGCAACTGCCATGTATTTATTACAGTTGCAGTGTCCTGGGAAAGGGTGGGCTTCAAAACTTTTAGCAAGGGGTTCTCTGCCCAGTTGCTGGATGGGCGTGGCCTAGTCAGCCTCCTGCACCATGGTGAGGGGGGTGTCTTTGCCTTCCCCAGGCTCCGAAGGCTTTCCTCGAGCCTCCAGGAGGGTGAAAACAGCCTCCCGGGCTCCAAAGGCTCTCCGCAAGCCAGAAACAGGCCCATTTCTGGCCTTCTCGAACTTCTGGAAGGTCCATTTTTTGCCCTCCCTGAGCCTCTGCACATGCCCTGCACTTACCTGCATCCAAAATGGGCCACGTGGGGACTCCTGGGAGGGGAGGGGTGAGGTGGGCGGGGCCAGCCAGGAGTGGGATTTGGGGGTCCTCCGAACTGCACAGAATCTTAGCTAGGGGCTCTCCCGAACCCCTGAGACCCCCCAGCAGCCCACCCCTGGCCCCAGGGTCACGTGATCCCCTTTTGCGACCTTCTGACAAGCAAAGTCAATGGAGAAACCAGTTTCATTTAACAGCCCCATGTGACTAATTTAACCACTGCAGTGATTCCCTTAAAGGTCATAAAACGAGGCAAAACTCACTTAACAACAGAAATCTCACTTTGCAACAGAAATTCTGGGCACAATTCTGGTCGTAAGTCGAGGGCTACTTCTATAAAAATAATATTCAGCTATATACGTTGGATTCGACATGGATTACAAAGAGAATATGAGCCAAACGTGGGATGAGAACAAGGCAAATGCAATGTTAGGCTGTATCAATGTAATAAACGGGAAACGGGCCCCTTGTCAGTCAACAGGTATGAGGAATTACCACCAGCCTATCAAATACTTAGGAGACGAGGGTTTGGCAGCACAAGGAAATGACATCCAATCGCCAGCCATCAACACACCAATCAGCCAATAGGAAGGCACCACATAAATATGACTCGCAGAACAGCCCAAATCACGTATTCCGCTAGAGAGACATTCCCTGAAGATGGGCTGCAGCACAAGTCTGAAAGTTCAGAAAAGTAAATCTCTGGTCCCGGTGACTGAGCCAGATTCGATTTTGCCTCATGGGACATGTTTAGGAGTGGTGCGGTGGCCTAGAGGTGGAGCTCTTGCCTCATCATCAGGAGGCTGTGAGTTCGATCCTAGGTAGAGGCAGATATTTTTCTCTCTGGTCAGAATGAGAATATATCTGCTGAACAAAACTCTGCATTGGCAACAGGAAGGGCATCCAGCCAGTAAACACTCTGCTAGCTCCACATATTCCACCGCACAAGGGATTACGTGGTTGTTAAAAGAGGACAATGATCCTGGGACTTTACATGAAGGGACTATATGTGTCATATAGTCCCTTCATTCACCTATCAATGTACCTATCAGAGTAGAGCTGGAAGGGACCTTAGAGGTCTTCTAGTCCATCCCCCTTGGTCAAGCTGGAGACCCTATAACCTCTAGCAGTAGAAATTAGGTTTTATGAAGAAAGACCAAAGGGATCTTAATCCTTCAGGTGATGAGTGGGAAGGGGAGAGAGAGATTGTGGGACTTCTGAAAGCCTGGGAGATCTTCTGCAACAGTCCACAGTGGAGGCCATGAAAGAAGAAAATTAAAGTTTCAGGAAAGTCGATTCTGAATGATTGTTCAAGAAAAAAAGAATAGTAAGAGTGGCAAATAATTCCCCTTTATTGGATACGTTCAAGCAAATGTTAGAAAACCATCTGTCAGGAATGCTTTGATTGGGATTTTGTGGGCCTTTCCAAGCCTTTGACTCTCTCTGCTTAGTGAGAAATAAATCTCTTGAGTTCAGTGGAAAAGGAACATTTATTATGAAATAATTTTTGCTGGACGATGCCCACCGGTTCTATTTTTTATTTTTTTTTGCACTTCTTGCTGATTTCTCAGTTAATTTCAGATGCGTTAGCCTGAATTGATTTTAAATATTAAGCAATTACGTTTTTCAATCTGAAGTCTAGTTTAAAATATGAAAAAGATATTTCTTAAAAGAACATCTTCTGAAAGTTTCAAAAGCTATAGATTAATGTTTTCATAATTACTGAAAGAAAAAAGGAGATTGCAGGGCGATTCCTTCCGAGTACAATAAAACTTGTTTTCCAGATCTGCTTAGTGGATTTTCAGTGCAATGGATATATTATTTTGGAGTTCAAGGAGGCCATGCAATTGATGTAATGTATGCAATGAATATCAATATATACAATTTGCATAAAATGCATAATTGATTGTTGTTGGGTTTTTTTTGCAAATCATACATTTATGCATATTCTTACATAACTAATATTAGTTCTGCCACCCTTTCCTCACAAGTAATCTATTCTTCTCAGAAGGTGGACTGATTGATCATACTAAATAACAATACTAGTAATTTATTAAATTTATGTGCTGCTGACCTTCCCATAGCAACTCTGGGTAATTATTTGTCCCATCAGAAATTATCCACCCATAATCATTGATTGATTGATTGCATTTATAGAGCAATTCAGCTTGAACAATGTGATTTTCGACAGCTTACAAGAAAATAAAAGAAAGAAGAGATAAAAATGGGTGCTAAATTCTCCAAATCACCTGAAGATAGAATAGGAAGTAATGGATGGAAGATCATTAAAGGGAATTCCACTTTACAAGGAGAAATTTCCTGACAGTCAGAACAATCAATCAGTGGGACAGCTTGCCTCCAGAAGTTCCCTAGAGGATTTTAAGAAAAGATTGGACAGCCATTGGGTCCAGAATGGTGTAGGGCAGTGGTGTCTAACCTTTTGGGGCCCCTGTGCCAAAAATTGTGTGCGCGCTTGCACGCTTGCGCTGATATGCCAGCACCCAGAAGGCAATGCGCACCCGCCCATACCCCCTGCACGTGTTCGTGCAATTCCCACCCACTCACCTCCCCCCACCGCCCCCTTACCTGCACTGTGACTCACAGCTGATTTTCGGCTGGTTTGAGGCCTTTTTCAACCTCCAGAGGCTTCAGGAAGGGCTTCTGCAGGCTTTTCAGGCCAAAAAACTAGGCCCATTTTGTCACTTCCGGTATTTCCGGAAAAACAGGAAGTGATGAAATGGCCCTAGTTTTCATCCTGAAAAGCCTGCAGAAGCCTTCCTGAAGCCTCTGGGAGGCCAAAAAAGGCCTCAAACTGGCCGAAAATCAGTTGTGGGGTACGTGATGTGCAGTGAGGTAAGTTTGCCTGTTGCTCGCATGCCGACACAAATGGCTCTGCGTGCCACCTATGGCACGCATGCCATAGGTTCACCATCATGGGTGTAGGGTTTTCTCCTTAAGTGTGTGTGTGTGTGTGAACTAGAAGACTTCCAAAGTCCCTTCCAAACAATGATTCTATGTTCTAATAATAAGCAACAATAATTAATGGTTCACATTCCACCAGGACTTTACCCATTCAGGGTTTAGCACATGTAGAAATAGCCATGTTTTAAATCCTTTCTAAAAACCAGTGGAATTAGGATCAATTAAACCTGACTTTGGGTAGGGGGTCAACATTCAAAAGGCAGATGATGCTCCCCAAAAGATAATTCTGGATCCCATCAGATGACACTGCTTCAAGGAAGTGATACCTCCAGGATCTGGCACCCAATATATACCATCATCATCACCCCTCAAATCTGCAAGCTAAGGATGAAAGTCTGAAGGGCCAATCCAGGCATATATGATTAGATGATCATGTGCATAATACATTGCCTTTGGATGTCCCAAAAGTGCTTTTTTTCATGAGGCAACTGGACTTTCTGGTTTTTCTTTGAAGACATTTCACATCTGATCCAAGAAGCTTCTTCAACTCTGACTGGATGGTGGGGAAATGGAAGGATTTATATTCCTTGCAGACAGCTGGTCATTTCCATCCTTTTAGAGGGTCATTGAGGCGAACCTGGATGTTTGTCTGTGTCATCAGGGTCACCTGTGTGGTGCAAATGGATGTGGAGCCTTCTGGGAATTGTTGAAATGACCAGCTGTCAGCAAGGAATATTGGATGTCAAGATGCAAGTCCACAATTGTGCAAATTTGTGCAAGGGCACCATGGTACATGTTTTGGTGTTTTAAAGCAAGGGGTCTTCAAACTTGACAGCTTTAAGACTTGTGGATTTCAACTCCCAGAATTCCTCCTCCAGTCATGTTAGCTCAGGAATTTTGGGAGTTTGAAGTCCACAAGTCTTAAACTCGCCAAGTTTGAAGACCCTTGGATTAAAGGGATTGTGGTTTGTCACCGGCATTTCCATTTCAAGCCTAGCTTCAGAAGAGATCGATGGGAGGTTGAACTATAAATTGAAACACATGTGTTTTATTTTAATTGGGATTCTAGGGTGGTAGCACAGGTGTTTTATCTCTCTGTCTCCCACTGAAATATTGATCTGACTTCACAGCTGCCATTTCTCTTGTCAAAAGTGATCTAACATCTAGTGCAAAGCTTGAAGCAAAGTGGAGACACTAGTTTTAAGTATTGTATAAATAGATATTTCATGTGGTCAAAGCTTTGCTTTTCCCAGGATTAATGTATAGCTGTGATAGTTGGACCATGAAAGCTGAACGCTGCAGAATGGATGCTTTTGAACTGTGATGTTGGAAAAGACATTTGAGAGTCTCTTGGACTGCAAGGAGGTCCAATCAGTTGACTCCAAAGGAAATCAACCCTGACTGTCCTTTGGAAGGACAGACCCTGAAGCTGAAATACTTTGGCCACCTAATGAGAAGAGAAGACTAATTGGAAAAGGAGAAAAAGAGAAGGAAAACATTGACTTCCAACTCTTTTTAGCACAGTAGAACAGGGGTCTTCAAACTGGACAGCTTTAAGGCTTGTGGACTTCAACTCCCAGAATTCCTCCTACAGCCATGTTACCTCAGGAATTCTGGGAGTTGAAGTCCACAAGTCTTAAACTTGCTAAGTTTGAAGACCCTTGGATTAGATAGATAGATAGATAGATGATAGATAGATAGATAGATAGATAGATAGATAGATAGATAGACAGACAGACAGACAGATAGATTAGGGGGAGAGAGAGTGAGAGAGGGGGGGGAGGGAGGGACGGAGAGAGAGAGAGAGAGAGATGGAGATAGAAGATAGATACTGTAGATCAGGGGTCTTCAAACTTGACAGCTTTAAGACTTGTGGACTTCAACTCCCAGAATTCCTCCTCCAGTCATGTTATCTCAGTAAATCTGGGAGTTGAAGTCCACAGGTCTTAAACTTGCCAAGTTTGAAGACCCTTGCAGTAAAAGATAAGAACATTACTCACCTCAGTGTCTATGGAGATCCTCAGTCATCCATGGTTGTCCCAAAGTTACTTTTTCAAGAGGCAACTGGACTTTCTTGGTTTTTTTGGAAAACATTTCACTTCTTATCCAAGAAGAATAAATCAAGTAAATCTTCTTGGATGAGCAGTGAAATGTCTTTAAAGAAAAACCAGAGTGTCCAGTTGCCTCTTGAAAAAACACCTTTGGGACAAAAGACCCTTGTTGTAGAGCGATGGTAAGGAAGAGGCGGAAGCCAGAGCGTACAACGAACAAGGCTTTATTGCAGGGAATAAAGGGTTGTCGCGTCTGCTTGCTAACTGGCAGACCAGTGGGCGACAACAGGGCTGGCTCTGCCCGACAGCCGGCTTTTATAGCCGACTGTCAAACGGAGCTAGCCAATGGGAGCGGCTGATGCTCCCGCTCAAACAGCGGACCTGGTTGGGAACTCCAACCAGCTCCACAGACATAACAACCCTGATTTTGGAAAAGACGGCAAAAGTAAATGATGAGGTGGTTAGATAATGTCATTGATGCAATGAACATTAATTAGTTTGTCTGGTTGTGTTTCCTGTCTAGTCTATCCCATAAGGCTGACATCACCAAGCTAGCATTGACAAAAGTCAGGGCAAAGCAATAGACGCAATTTACATAGACTTCTGTAAAGCCTTTGATTCAGTGGTACACGACAAACTACTCCTAAAACTAAAATCTTATGGTATCTCTGGACACCTGCATAACTGGATAGAAGCATTCCTGTCAAACAGACAACAAATGGTCAAAATTGGGAGTGTCCTATCAAATTCTGTATCTGTCAACAGCGGTGTCTCCCAAGGCAGTGTTCTAGGACCAACTCTCTTCATACTCTACATAAATGACATCTGTGATCATATTAAGAGCAACTGGGTTCTTTTTGCTGATGATGTAAAGCTATTCAACACCACAGACAATACTGCTACCCTTCAAAAAGGCCTCAACTATCTATCTGAATGGTCAAACAAATGGCAACTTCAAATCTCAACAAATAAATGCTCTGTCTTACATATTGGCAAAAAAAATTATCAGAAAATAAAATACAGGCTGAATAGTCAAGACCTTGTTGATGATCCAAACTCTGTCAAGGATCTTGGAATACTCATCTCTAATGATACTCATCTCTAAGGTGGTTCAAATCTTTTTTTTAATCACCCATTCCCTTGGAGAAAAGTGGGGAGATTAGCAGTAATTGTGAACACAGGCAAGACAAAGATATGTAATGGGCACACACATTTAGAGTGAGTAGTGTTTCCTATTCATTCAGGGATGGTACAGCCAATCAAGTCAATCTTTTTGGTTATCAGACTGATGTTATTATTCTCCTTGTGTTCCTTTTTCATTGTTTCGTTTAACATTCTATTAGTTTATTTCTGTTTACACTCCTTTCGTTTTCTTCCTTTTTTTAATTGTAAGCTGCTTAGAGTAACCTCATGCCGAGATAGGCAGCCAAGGCATTTAACAAACAAATCAACAAATATACTGTATGTGTGTGTATTTATTAAGTTTATATAGCTGCCCATTTCATGAATGTGACTTAAATGGCTTGTGTACAGTAAAAATAATTAGAATCATCTTAAATAACTATGCAAAACAGTTACCTATAATACAACCAGCTCATGGGTTTATGCATGTATGCACACACACACATACACACACACATGTATAGAGATATAGATATATAGATACAGATACAGATACAGATACAGATACAGATACAGATACAGATACAGATATAGATATAGATATAGATGAGTGATGTGGTGGCCTAGAGGTAGAGCTCTCGCCTCACAATCAGGAGGCTGTGAGTTCGATCCTAGGTAGAGGCAGATATTTCTCTCTCTACAAAATACCTTATTAGCGACAGGAAGAGCATCCGGCCAGTAAACACTCAGCTTCATTCAGTTGCCCAGACTCCAACCAATGAGGGATCATGGGGTCATTAAAAGATGATAGATATAGATAGGTAGGTAGATAGATAGATAGATTTATACATATATGTGATGTTGGGGACATTAATTTTCTTAACATTATACTAGGATTTAACAAGCATGTTCTTGGATAATATAATAGAACCCTACATAAAAATTGGCATGACATTAATAATTCATATAAAAATAATTACATTGGAGCTTTCTTATTAAAAGGGATATTTTTCCCCAGAAGACACGGCTTTATAAGCACTCTAATTATCTTGCTTAATGAAAGCAATATGTAAAAAAGCAGCTGTACAAATTTACCTGCTCCTAATCAAGGCTGCATATTGCCTATTTACCTACCTGTCCTGAAGATTAAGACAATGAAGCTTTCAATTCCAATAATGTACTAGTTAAGTCCTTCCAAAGACATTTTCTTTATTGTACATAGCGTATTCAGCAGCCACATTATTTGAATGCGTGCATGCCCTTAAGAACTGAAGATGGGGGGAAAAAAATGTCCCGTGTTTTAAAATGGCAGAAATAATCGCATGAAAAGTTAATGATATCAATTAAAATAATACTATATCAGCAGACAAAAAAAGAGGCTTCTTCAAATTTATAATTGCAAATGCAACGGTCTATGTTATCAGCATGAACAATTAGGACAAGCAGAGCCAATGTAAAGTAGAAGTTAAAGTGATGGATTACGAATAGATAGATAGCAATAGCATTTAGACTTATATACCGGTTCGCCGTGCTTTTACAGCCCTCTCTAAGCGATTAACAGAGTCAGCATCTTGCCCTCAATAATTGAGTCTTCATTTTACCCATCTTGGAAGGATGGAAGGCTGAGTCAACCTTGAGCCAGCCAGGATCAAACTCCCTTCCTTCCTTCCTTCCTTCCTTCCTTCCTTCCTTCCTTCCTTCCTTCCTTCCTTCCTTCCTTCCTCCCTCCCTCCCTCCCTCCCTCCCTTCCTTCCTTCCTTCCTTCCTTCTAGTACTTACAAAAACCACACCTAGAATACTGCACCCAGTTTGGGTCACCACACTATAAAAAAGACGTTGAGACTCTAGAAAAAGTGCAGAGAAGAGCAACCGAGATGATTAGGGGGACTGAATGCTAAAAGATACAATGAATGGTTGCAGGAACTGGACTTGGCTAATCTAGTGGAGAGAAGGACCAGGGGAGACATGATAGCGGTCTTCCAATATTTGAGGGGCTGCTACAGAGACCAAGGGGTCAAGATATTTTCCAAAGAACCTGAACAAGAAATAATGGATGGAAACTGATCAAGGAGAGATTCAACCTAGAAACAAGGAGAAATTTTCTGACAGTGAGAAAAATCAACCAATGGAACAGAAGTTGCCCTCGGAAGTTGTGGGAGCTCCATCACTGGAGGTTTCGAAGAAGAGATTGGACTGCCATTTGTCATTGGTCGGGAGGTTGGACTAGATGACCTACAAGATCCCTTCCAATTATGTCATCATCATCATCATCATCAACATCTTCATCATCAGTATTCTTGATGATGTATTCTACTTAGAACCTGAAGAAGGACCCAAAGTTGATAAGCAGAACTTGCTCTGTAGGTATTAGAACACAGTCTACATTATAGCATCTTTGAACCAGGGTTAGGATAGCAAAAGTGCAGGTGGGAGAAAAGGAACCACCTGTTATTGCAAATATGAACATGACAGGCAGCCTCGAGAAGTAGATAAAATTGCTTCCATTTTTAATTTATCCACCACCGTTCCAATTAATTGATAAGTGGCCGCCTTCTTGTCCACACAAATTGAAATCGCCCCCTCTCTGCGTGTTGACTTGGTCCCTCTAAATTAATTTTTTTTCTTCAACTCTAATAATCAATTACGAGTCCAAAATCTTCATTATTAATTCACCAGAAGCAAAGCAGAGGCTTGTAAAACATTTATGCAGCAGAAAAAAAAAACAGAACAGCCTCTTCCCCAATGATGGCACGGCATGTCTAATTTAATACACAACTAAATATTTAATTTCTAAATGTGACAAAGTGAAAGGTGCTCTGTCGGAATTAAATCTCATCCTTAATGGCTTAAAGACTTAATTGCATTCCCCATAATGGTAGCAGCAAAGAACTGCAAGCAATTCTTTGACAATAAAAAGGAGCAATGGAGGACCAGGATAGGGGCACCAAAGATATCGGTTTTTCCTTTACACCTGAATTGAATTTTATCTTCAACTAGCCAATAGCCCAGCATTGCCCGGGTATTTATATATCCCAATCCTGTATTAGACAGGAAAATCCTGTAGTCGGGACTCGCACTGTTGTACTGTCTCTTGTGCAGCGTCGCAATTCTTCTATTCCTCCATAAGAGGGAGCCCCCTTGTGGAGTCCTGTGAAGCCATTACCATGGCAAGTCCACTGTGATGTACAGTAGAAGCCATTTTAAGGCACACACACACACACACACACACACCCCGAGGGGTGTTAGGGATGTCTTACCCCCACAGTATTTGTTTCCAGAGGGAAAGTCAACTGTGTACCAAGTTTGGTTGCAATTGCTCGAGGCGTTTCCAGAGTTATGCTGGAACAAGAAGAAGAGGACAAAGCCCAGAAAGAATTCTAATTGTCTATTCTAGTATGTCTCAACCTTGGTGACTTTAAGATGTGTGGACTTCAAACAGATGTTGCCACGATGCAAAAAAAAAAAAATGTTGAGACTCTAGAAAGAGTGCAGAGAAGAGCAACAAAGATGATTGGGGGACTAGAGGCTAAAACATATAAATAACAGTTGCTGGAATTGAGTATGTTTAGTTTGATGAAAAGAAGGACTAGGGATGACATGACAGCAGTCTTCCAATATCTCAGGGGCTGCCCCAAAGAAGAGGGGGTCATGCTCCAAAGCACCTGAGGGCAGGTCAAGAACCAATGGATGGAAACTAATAAAGGAGAGAAGCAATTTAGAATTAAGGATAAATTTCCTGACAGTGAAAACAATCAACCAGTGGAACAATTTGCCTCCAGAAGTTGTGAATGCTCCAACACTGGAAGGTTTTAAGAAGAGATTGGATAACCGTCTGTCTGAAATGGTATAGGGTTTCTTGCCTGAGCAGGGGGTTGGACTAGAAGACCTCCAAGGTCCCTTCCAACTCTGTTATTCTTAGATGATGGAAGATTTGTTCCTTCTGACCTGCAAGATTGTTTTCAGGTATATTTTAATAAAGTAGAATTTGTTTGTCTGGTCCTGTTTCTTGACTGGTCCTACTTGGTAAGTGTAACAGCAGGGGTGGGATTCAATTTTTTTAATGACCGGTTCTGTGGGTATGGTTTAGTTGGTGGGCATGGCTCGGTGGTCATGTGACTGGCTGGGCGTGGCCAACTCGACATCACTCACATCGAGGCACGCATCTCCTCACCTGACCTCTTGAGACTATGGGGATGCTGCAATAGTCGTAAGTGTGAAAAATGGTCATAAGTCACTTTTTTCAGTGCCATTGTAACTTTGAATGGTCCCTCCACACAAGCAAAGTACCATCAAAGGAGGGGAAAAAAACTCCAGAGACGTTCCTGAGACAGGAAGTCTAGTCCTGCCAAGAATGTAATAAAGGTTAACGGAGAGGCCGTTTCTGTAAGCAACACCAGAATGTTTCCTTCCTGCCTTCCTTACAGGATTAGGCCAGTAATTTCTTCTAACAACCAGTTCTCCGAACTGCTTAGAATGTTAACAGCCGGTTCTAGCGAATAGGTGTGAACCGGTAGAATCCCACCCCTGTGTAACAGATATAGAGATATATAGTAATAGAGATATATGAACGCTTTTAGTTTAACAAGAATACACAATCATACTCTACTCTTGTAAAATAAGTGAAATTCTAGGACCACACGTAACTGCCCTGAAACTAAAGAGGCAATCATTTTTATTAGCTTCCCCTCTCTTCTGAAGGTATCCTTGCCAACTCTTCCAATAACATAAAGTATTAAAGTCTCTACCTCTCCCAGGCTAGGAAACCAATTTGGGATAACATGCTACAGTCTTATAATATAGATGGAGAACAGCATCCTCCTTCCCCCACGTCTGCACACTAGATATCCGGCAATCAACTGCATGCACAGTAGACCTGCTCTGGGCGAGGGCTTGTGTGCCGGCAGTAATGGCTCTGCACGCCACGAACAGATGGGTGATTTTTAATTACAAACAGTTCACACAGATCCAGGGGTGGGATGCTACCAGTTCTGCCTGGTTCTATACAACCAATAGCTCTGAAGAGCACCAGACACTGAATCCGTTCTGTGTTTGCTGCTGTTTGGACCACCTGCCTGCCTGGAATCTTACCTGTCCTTTATTTCTTGCTTTTTCAACCTCAGCTGCTTTGCACGGCACAGCCGAGGTTGAAAAAGCAGGGAAAAAGTGGCTTTTCAAAAGCTGTGCACCCGCGCACAGCGCTTTTCAGCTGTCCGGGAGGCACAGCTGATGTCTTTTTTACACGTGTGCGCAGTGTTATAAAATGTAGTCAATATAAAACATAGTCACTGAACCAGTAGTAACACCGGCTGAATCCCACCCATGCACAGATCTAACAAAACCACCACCAGGAATGCAGGTGTCCCCCGCAAAATATGGAGCTACCTGAACAAATTCAGAACTAGCCATTCCAGAACTCAGGCAAAGGTATTTAAGTGAGAGAATGGAATGGAGTGGAGTGGAGTGGAGTGGAGTGGAGTGGAGTGGAGTGGAGTAGAGTAGAGTAGAGTAGAGTAGAGCAGAGCAGAGCAGAGCAGAGCAGAGCAGAGCAGAGCAGATTAGAGTAGAGTAGAGTAAAGTAGAATAGAATAGAATAGAATAGAATAGAATAGAATAGAATAGAATAGAATAGAATAACCAGGCTGCAAGGGACTTTTGAGGTCTTCTAGTCCAAGTCCCTGCATAGGCAGGAAACCCTATACCATTTCAGACAAATGATTGTCCAATCTCTTCTTAAAAACTTCCAGTGTTGGAGCATTCACAACTTCTGAGGGCAAGTTTGTTCCACTGATTCATTGTTCTTAATTAACTGAAGTAGTTTGTAGAGGACAATCTTCTCCAATGTTCATTCAAGCAATCTGTAGTCATTTAAGGCAGCCTTCACCTGTCCAATTCAGGTACACTCCGATACCTTTAATGGACACTATCAGATGCAGCTCTTGACATGTTCCCAGTGAATTAGGATGGAGGAGACTGTACAGTGCCCAGTTTAATAGGGCTGTGTGATACAGGTACTTCACCAGTATTATTCCCAGAGTAACAGAGTAAAGGAGTTGGAAGGGACCTTGGAGGTCTTCTAGTCCAGCCCCCTGATCAAGCAGGAGACCCTATATCATTTCAGACAAATGGTTGTCCAGTTTCTTCTTAAAAACCTCCAGTGTTAGAGCAACTACAGCAGTGGTGGCTAACCTTTTTGGGCTCCTATGCCGAAAATTCGTGTGCCAGAACCAAGAAGGCAATGTGCACGAACCCTACACACCCCCTGCACATGCACACACGACCCCCCCACGCACGGCGCACATCTCTGTGCATGCATGCACGATCCCCCACATGCCACGCATCTCTGCACAAGTGCGCGTGACCAAGCCCATGTGCGCCACGCATCTCCTGTGCATCTCCCTTCCCCCGAGTCTGCACGCCAGATATCCGGCAATCAACTGCATGCACAGTAGACCTGCTCTGGGCGAGGGCTTGGGTGCCGGCAGTAATGGCTCTGCACACCACTTCCGGCACGTGTGCCATAGGTTCACCATCACGGACCTACAGCTTCTGGAGGCAAGTTGTTCCACTGGTTAATGGTTCTCACTCTCAGGAAATTCCTCCTTAGTTCTAGGTTGCTTCTCTCCTTGATGAGTTACCATCCATTGTTTCGTGTCCTGCCCTCAGGGACTTTGGACAATAGCTCGACTTCCTCTTTTGGGGGGGCAGCCCCTGAGATATTGGAAGACTTAATTTAATTAGAATAACAGAGTTGGAAGGGACCTTGGAGGTCTTCTAGTCCAACCCCCTGCTTAGGGAGGAAACTACACTTCAGACAAATGGTTATCCAATCTCTTCTTAAAAACTTCCAGTGTTGGAGCATTTACAACTTCTGGGGGCAAGTTGTTCCACTGATTAATTGTTCTCACAGTCAGGAAATTTCCGCTTAATTCTAGGTTGCTTCTCTCCTTGATTAGTTTTCATCTGTTGCTTCTTGTCTTGCCTTTCAGGTGCTTCAGATAATAGCTTGACTCCCTCTTCTTTGTGGCAGCCCCTGAGATATCGGACTGTTATCCTATCACCTCTAGTCCTTCTTACCATTAAACTAGACATACCCAAATTCCTGCAACTGAACTCTAACTACTAAACTTTAACTACCAAACCAGGGTAGCTGATATCCTCAACTATGGACCTGTCTAATTTTTTGAAGGCAAGTCGTTTCACTAATTCATTGTTCTAACTGTTAGGAAATTTCTCCTTAATTCTAGGTTGCTTCTCTTCTTGTTTAATTTCCATCCATGGCTTCTTGTCCTGCCCTCAGGTGCTCTGGAGAATAAAGTGAGGAATAGCCAAGAGGCCTCAATGCGCCTGTGGTGCCCCAGAACAAATGATAACACAGAGAGAGAGAGAACGTTCAAGAATGGCTTCTTAGGAAATTTCAAGGCACCTGGGATGATCTCACCTCAGCCACACCAGAAACGGTTAGATCAGGGCTGTCAAACTCCTGGCCTGTGGGCATCATGTATGTCAGTCTTGGAAGCCATTTTTACTTGGAAGTTTTGAGGCTGCCACATTCAGCGCCTGGGAATTTGGGAGGGGGGATTTCATATTGGGATAGAAGATTAGACACAACAACATTATTTCTCGGAGCGTCTGCACCTGGAGAGGAGTGTCTAAAGGAATGTTTTCAGTTGGGACAAAGACTTGATTGGACCATGGTGGGTCCAGGGGATGGATCTTTGATTTCTCTTTTGGGAAGGGAAATCCCGGAACTTTCAGATTCAGGTTTTCCCAGATGTGCTAATGTGACAACTCTAATAAAATGGAACCTGGAGGAAATGTTTGTCTTGGAGTTTATTGGTTTGGAGTTGGACAGTTGAAACACTTGACAACGTGTTGGCCATGCCCACGTCTAGTTTAGCAAAGGGGAAAAAAGTCCCGATACATCACGTGATGATGCCGTGACAATGTGAGTTCACCGCCCCTGAGTTAGATGGTTAGCTTCCTTAGATATTGAATTACAGCATCTATCCCCTTGCAATTCTAGGCCCCACAGTTTGGTGATTTCATTGTGGTTTTATCTTAATCTCATATATGATCTCCTATATTGTATTGCTCACTTCATCACTGTCGATCCATTGCAGGATGAAGTGCTCAAAGTACTGCAGCGTAAATTCAGCACCAGAAAAGTAAACACAGATGGCTGAGACTTCATTTAACTTCTTTATAAACACTTAAAGTAAATTTTACAATACCAGTTGTAGATTTCTCCAATGTGGGGCAAACTCAAATAGAAGCAGACATGTTACAGGTTCAGTCCAGAGCAGCAACTCAACTTCAGCAGGCAAGCAAGCAAGTTAGTTTCTCTTTCACTTTAGAGCTGAGCACAGAACAGAGATAAAAATGGGCCAGATTCTCTCTTTAAGTTTCAGCCCTCAATTCAGCTCTCATTGGCGGACCTTGTTCCTAAGCTCTATTCCAGTCCATGAATATACTCTGACATGAAGGCCTCTTCTGCAAGTTGGACATTTGACAACCGACTCACATTTATGACGGTTGCTGTGTCCTGGAGTGATCTGATCCTCTTTTTGCAACTTTCTGACCAGCCAAGTCTACGGGGAAACCAGATTCACTTAACAACCGTGTTCCTAATTTAAGAACTGCAGTGATGCACTTCAGGACGGTGGCGAGAAAAGTCGTAAAATGGGACAAAACTCACTTAACAAATTTCCCGCTTAGCGACATACGTTTTGGGCTCAATTGCAGTCATAAATTGAGGGCTGCCTGTATAGCCCTGGAATTCCCGATAATCTCCCACCAATGAACCCTGACTCTGTTCAACTTCCAAGTCCAAATTTCTATGGAGATTCTCAGTCAGGCTTGTCCCAAAGGTGCTTTTTTTTTCAAGAAGCAACTGGACTTTCTTGTTTTTCTTTTGAAGATGTTTCGCTTCTCATCCAAGAAGCTTCTTCAGCTCTGACTGGATTCCATTTCCCTCCATCCAGTCAGAACTAAAGAACCTTCTTGGATGAGAAGCGAAATGTCTTCAAAGAAAAAAAAACCCAAAACAGACCGTCCATTTGCCTCTTGAAAAAAGCACCTTAGGGAGTCCAAATTCAAACAAGTTCAACTAGACGTTGCTATTTGTTGGGACCAACGTTTTAACTACCGGGCCTTAAGGATGGGTTTCAAAAATATTATCAAAGGGTTCTCTGCCTGTTTGCTGGGTGGGCATGGCCATGTTGGGTGTGGCCTCATCGGCCTCCTGCACCAGGGTGGGGGAGGGGGCATTTTTGCCCTCCCCAGCTCTGGAGGCCCTCTGGAGACCAGAAACGGGCCTATTTCTGGCCTTCCCCAACGTCCAGTAGGCCCATTTTTCACCCTCCCTGGGCTCCAGAGGCTTTCCTTGAGCCTCCCAGAGGGCAAAAATGGATCCATTTCCGGCCTTCCAGAGTCTCTGTGAGGCCTGTTTTTCGCCCTCTCTGAGCCTTCACATGGACCCTGCTCTTACCTGGCATCCAAAATGGGTCATGTGGACTCCTGGGAGCGAAGCGGCAGGATGGGAGAGGCCAGCCAGCGGGGTGGGATTTGCCAGTTCACTGACCCGGCCATAAAATTAGCTACCGGTTAGCTACGGGTTTGTCCGAACTGAGGCAAACCGGTAGCAGCCCACTCCTGACCGGCTCCCATAATGTGCCTAGGGAAGTAAAAAGTCCACATTCCCCCTTAAAATAAAACCGTGTCCAATCTCCCTCTTTTCAAACTCCTACCCTGCAGAAACCTCAATCTCTCAAAGTGATTTGTGTTCCCATATGCCAGCATACATTTCTTAAGTGCCAACAGTTCTATCTGCAAATTAATTTGGCGATCCAACTCCCAACTCAAGCCTTTTATCCTGTCAAAGAGGAAGTGAGAAATCCTTTTGTCTAAGAGAATTTGAAGGGAAGACATGACTGTAATGAATAGAATACGTGTTGATGTCCATATATTGTAGCTGATGTACTTTGGACTGACAGATTTTCAGAAAGACAAAAAAAAAGGATTGTGGGTAGCTCAGCAGTTTTTCTTTAAAAAAAAACCCTTTCTTTTCTGTGTTCGTTTTTAGCTACAACTAAATAGAACTGACCCTAGATACAAACTCAAAGTAAACCTCTTCAAACTCAGTTGCAGAAAATACGACTTCAGCAACAGAATGGTCAATGCCTGGAACGCCCTACCTGACTTCATTGTTACAGCCTCAACCCCTCACAGCTTCAACCTTAAACGGTCTACCTGTTCTGACCTACACCTTTTCCAACAAATCAAACACAATCCAAAGGAACAGAAATCTTGTAATGCTTTTACAAAGTAATTAGCTGAGATAAGCACAAGACTTGCCAAACTGAGTGAGACTTGCCAAAAGATAACAGACAAGAAATAATTTGCAAAATAAGAATCTTTAAATACAAACTCAGGATACTGGAATGTCCACGAGGCTGGAATTTCAAAACGTATTTGGCGTCATTCTCATTTTTATATTCTATTCCATATCTTATTACTATTTTACATTTTCTACATAGCTTCTCCCCTCTTTTAATTTTCTCAATTTCTATTTTAACTATCTCATCTCAATTCAAATCATTATGTTTATATTTTTTGTCTGTCCTGTTTCAATTATCTATTATCTTTTCTCATTAAACAAAATTTCCCCTGTAGTTACTGATTGGAGTATGATGCCTTTATATCTTTCCCCTAAAGTAGTAACATTCAATATAATACATAACTTCCATTCAGATTCTGCTTGGTACATTCTTAAAATATGCACTGTATTCTTAAAAAAAGAAAAAAAATATAAATATATATAATTAAAACAACATTCCATTCCAGTTCAATTCTATCATTAATATTAATATTCATTAAAGTCTTAACATCTTTAACGTTACTTTTCAATTAAATATCATACTTCTATGGGAACAATTATAAGCTTTCCATGGTTAATTTCCCCCCCTTCACTTATATTTTATAAAACATTAACTAATTAAAATGTCCCCATTCCTTCCTAATTCAATTTTCTCATTTATTTTATTTCACTTATTTTATTCACAAACATTTCACTAAATTACACTAACTATTTTATCCCTCATTTTAATCATACGTTATTTCCAATTTTCTAAAATTATTTCTATTACTAATATAACAATACAATCTTATGTACCTTTACAGAATCCCTTTTTCAGTTAGATTTTTCACCCATTATCTCTAAATAGGTCCTGTTTCTCTATAACTTGACCCGGTCCTTTGTAACTTCTTTTCCTTTCCTTCTTCCCTCTCTTCTTCTCTCTCCCCTTTTTACCCCCTTGTCCCTCTACCTCTATTTTTCTCTTCTGTATTCCCCTTTTCTGTTGCTTTCCAGTATTATACTTATTTTTCGAATTATTTTTATTTTCTTTGGTTGTTTTTTTAAGTCTTAAATTCTCCATTCTCTTTTTCCCCTTTCCTTTTTCTTCCCCACATAAAATTACTTGTTCATTAAAGATGGCTTCTTCTTTATCCCAGCCTTCTTGCTTTGCAGTCTTTTCTTGTTGCTTCTCATAGTTCCAAATCTCCATTTCTAAGAATTGAAAAATGAAGCCAAAAGAACCCTTCCCTTCTTGTGCATCTTCTTTGTACTTTTTAAGTTCCATTTTCAATTCATCCAGAAGTGGTGCCATTGTATAAATTTTTAAACCGATTGATTTTAGTCATTCAAGTATAATAACCAAAAATCCTCGACCCTGCTGGCGGTCTCCCCCCCTCTTCACCATCTCTACGGGGTGCCTTAGCCCTGAAACCAGCCGGCTCGGGGCGCTCCAACTGCGAGCCCCGACAGAAACCGTGCACGATCGCGGATTTCTGTCTGTCACCGAAGCCCTTCAAACCGGAAGTCCTCTACGCCTTGCATTATTATTGTATCTGGATCAAACATGGGTAAGCAACCAACAGACAAAGCAGTAGAAGGGGATTCATTCTGATACAAGCAGAGGAAAACCAACATTCGTGCCATATATGCTGAAAAATGCACCCAGCTTCTTGTTTGGGGTTTTCAAATCTTATTGTCTTCCTAAATTCTGTATTTATAAACGTCCATCTGTTTGTGGGATTCCTGGTGCATTCTGAGCTTGGTTCTTTTCTTGCAGACCTTTCATTACCAAACTAGGCAACCTCATCAGTGCTCGAAGGGAGTGGTGTTTGCTCTCGGTTTATATACAAGTGCTTTGCCTGATCATGGAGTGTTCTTGGTGGTTCTTTGATTAGGTTGTTGTTTATTGTTTGATTGTTTTGTCTGCATTGGTAGTTCCTTGATTGGGGCATTGTTTATTGTTTGACTGTTGGTCTATTAGACAATCTAATTAAGGAACCACAAAGAACACGCTACCAATGCTTACAGAGCAAGCCACTTGTATTTAAACAGAGTGCAAGCCCGTACTTTCTAGTACTTCTAGAAAGTCTCTATCATCTATCATCATCTCTATATCTGTTTATTTCTCTATCTCTCTACCCATCTATCTATTCATTCATCCATCCATCTACATCCATCCTCCCATCTATCCATCTATCCACCCATCTATTTATCCATCTATCTGTCCATCCACCCATCCATCTATCCTTACACACATCCACACCCACACAATGGTGCCAAATATAAGTTGCTAAACCATCTACTGTACGCAATGCAATCATGTGCATAAAACAATATTTTTTTTATTAACAGTATGTCAGCTTACTGGAGTGAATAGCATCCCCAAAAATGGACTTGGCTTATCCATGGAATCTGAGCTCAGATTTATTTTTAATGAAATCACAAGCTTTAAATGATGATGTGAAAGATAGCAGTGTCCTGCCTATTGCTGCACACATTTCCAGTAGACAGTTAATCACCAAGCCTGGAATTTGCCAATGATTATCATCTGATGAAGTTTAATAGTTAGTGGGGAAACTGCATTGGAGAGGAGGCAAGAAAAATTGCATGATGCTATGTCTGATTACAAATAAAACCTGAGGAATTTTTCTTCCTTTCTGTGCAATAGCAGAATCAAAGTTTATTCCATGACACCAACTGACAGAATACACAGAAGCAATGAAAACATAGTCCCATCATTTTTCAAGACGATTGCCTCAATTCTGGACAGCTTCCCAGAGTTTGGGCGAATTAATGGAGGGTAAAACCATCCCTGATTATTTGGTGTTTATTTTTATTTTTTCCAGCTTCCTTTAAGAACAGAAGCTGGTTTACATGGAGTTCTCTCCTCTTATTAATCCCACAAGAGAAATCGGATTTCAGGGCTGAAAGAGAAAGATTAGCTCAAAGTCACCCAGAAAGTTTTTATGGACTTGAACGTAAGTCTTCTCATCCTAGCCCAGTGGTGGCTAACCTTTTTGGACACCTGTGCCAAAATTTGTGCGTGCGCTTGCACACTCGCACTTGCGTGCCAGCACCCAGAAGGCAATGCATGCGCCCCGTACGCATGCACGTGTAATCCCCACCCACCTACCCCCACTGCCCCCTTACCTGCACTGTGCCTCACAGCTGATTTTTGGCCAGTTTGAGGCCTTTTTTGGCCTCCCAGAGGCTTGAGGAAGGCTTCTGCAGGCCAAAAACTAGCCCTGTCTCATCACTTCCGGTATTTTCAGAAAAAACAGGAAGTGATTAAACGGGGCTAGTTTTTGGCCTGCAAAGCCTGCAGAAGCCTGCAGAAACCTTCCTCAAGCATTTGGGAGGCCGAAAAAGGCCTCAAACCAGCCAAAAATCAGCTGTGAGGCGCGCACATGCCCAGTGAGGTAAGTTTGCTTGCAGCTCGCATGCCGGCACAAATAACTCTGTGTGCCACCTGTGGCACGTGTGTCATATGTTCGCCATCATGGTCCTAGCCCAACACCTTAACCAGTTCACTGTATGGTAGTGGTGGAATTTGGCACTGAATTGCAGGAGGAAAGGAGCTAAAAAGTCAAATCAGCCTTGAGTCTTTTGTATGCAGAAAGAGGCCCAGGATTATCTGACAGTTCATAGTGTGCTTTAGTCTGGCAAGATTCCTGCCTGTGGGTGAACAGCAATAAAGACACTATTCTTAGCAATTCACTGTGTCATTCTCGGTTCCTTCCTCCTGAGAATTGCAGAAAGACAATTGTGTGAATGTATGGCAGTGTCACTCAACATTAGCAAGATTAAGGTGAATGGGCTTAAAGGTGCCACCAGATTCCTCCTGATTTTGGGCTACACCACATTGCGTTGTTTAATGTTTTGTTGATCGGCTTCCAAAAATAACTGGCTCATAAAATACGGGTTGGTTGCCAAGCGTCTGAATTTTGATCATGTGACCACAGGGATGCTACAACAGTTGTAAGTGTGAAAAACAGTCATAAGTCACCTTTTTTATGGTGCTGTTGTACAGTGTACAAATTTTTTTACTACCGGTTCTGTGGGCGTGGCTTGATGGTCATGGCAGGGGAAGGTTACTGCAAAATCTCCATTCCTTCCCCACCCCACTAACCTGCTTTCCAGCTCCATTCTCCTGTGCAGGGCAACAAAAGAAGACCCAGCCGATCAGCTGGGACTCAGGAGGCAGAGAATAGATGGGGATGGGGCCAGTCAGAGGTGGCATTTGCTGGTTCTCTGAACTACTCAAAATTTCTGCTAGTGGTCAGAACCTGCTGAATTCCACCTCTGCTATTGTAACTTCAAATGGTCACTGACCAAACTGTTGTAAGTCAAGGACTACCTGTAATGCAAAGTTGTTTGATGGAAAAGGAAAACAGAATAACAGAGTTGGAAGGGACCTTGGAGGTCTTCTAGTCTAACCCCCTGCCTAGGCAGGAAACCCTACACCACTTCAGACAAGTGGTTATCCAACATCATTTTTTAAAAAACTTCCAGTGTTGGAGAATTCACAACTTCTGGAGGCAAGTTGTTCCCACTGATTCATTGTTCCAACTCTCAGTAAATTCCTCCTTAGTTCTAGGTTGTTTCTCTCCTTGATTAGTTTCCATTCATTGCTTCTTGTCCTGCCTTCAGGTACTTTGGAGAATAGCTTGACTTCCTTGTGGCTTCCTTGGAACATCCTTAAAGTTCCTCAGAGAATCTAAACCAGAAACTTAGCTAGACCCATTATCGATTACTCACTCTCAAGTTGCAGAAAGCAAAAACACCCAGTGGTTTCCAGTGCATTTATTACAAGCACCAGCAACTCAGCAACTAAATATATGTACTGAATCTAAAAGCATTCTCTGCCAAGCTTATTGGGCACAGCACTTTCTTAATACATTTCTACAAAGAGAGAGAGAGAGAAAATGCCTGTTTTTTTGCAGTGTTGCGGGCCATAATCCATAAAAACGCCGAGCAATTTCTTAATTAAATGCATTCCTAAGTAGTACTGCAGAGACAGCCGAAGGAGAGCATAAATGCAAAGTGGAATCTTGATACTCAAACACAGCCAGGTAGAGGATTTAGAAAAGGGAGGTGAAGGTTTTTCCTCTCCCCAGGTGCTGTCAAACTAAAATGCCCAGCAGTCCCCGGCAAGCGGCATGGTATGGGATGCTGGAAGGCATGGTTCATTATCACCTAGATGGCACCATGTTCCCGAAATATAATTCAGAGAATGTAAAGTTTGTTTGATGGCTGAGCATTTTTCCCTCTCTTGAAGGAGCTGCATTGGTTGTCAACTTGCTTCTGGGTTCAAGTCAAGATTCTAGTTGTCACCTTTAAAGCCCTACATGGCTTCGGTTCAGGTTATCGGAAGGACTGTCCAATACATTTACCCAATCCACCAGAGCGGGGAGAAAGGGGATGTTACAGGTCCCCTCTTTTAAGGAGGTCCATCTAATGAGACTAAGAGAAGTGGTACGGTGGCCTAGAGGTGAAGCTCTCACCTCACAATCAGGAGGCGGAGAGTTCGATCCTAGGTAAAGGCAGATATTTCTCTGTCTGGGCATACTGAGAATATATCTGCTGAACAAAACTCCACCTTGGTGACAGGAAGGGCATCTGGCCATTAAAATAGTCTGCTTGCCCAGACTCCACCCCGCAAGGGATTATGGGATTGTTTAAAAGAGGATGATCTAGTGAGATATTAAGAAGTAGGGTCTTAACTGCAGGGGTGTCCCTTCCTGTGGACCATCATCCCTGCAGAAATAAAATTGTCCCCCACACTTTCAAAAGACCCCAAAACCACGATTTTAGCCAACAGGAACTCCAGAATGATACGGAGTCCATCAAGTGCTTGGTTTGATTCTTGTCTCCAGAAGGATGAGTTTTACATTTGAGGTTTTATTTTTGTAAGCCGGCTGGAATCCCTGTGAGTTGGGCAGCCATATAAACCTTCTAAATAAATATCTAAAGGATTCAGAAAAAGAAAACATCAAGCAACATCTTGGGGTGTTGCTTTTTTTTTTTTTTTTTAAGAGAAAACACACAGGATCCCCTGCTCAGTGGTAATAAAACCGACTATGCACTAATAAGAGATCCTAAACCAACTCCATTCCATTCACAGCAAGGATTCCCAAACTTGCAATCAATGTATCCACTGGAGCGGAAGATGTTTTCCAAATGTCATGTTCTTTTTTCCTTGCTATTTTGCTTTGTTTAAACTGTGAGCAATTTTTTTTTTTAATTAAGTTGCTGGGGAGAACATAACATGAGCTTTGGTAAGGGAAGGCATCGTGCTACCCATGAGTACGTCTGGCCTGCTAAGTTTGCTCTTCCAACGAGTTTTCATGCCACCAGTGCCTGGCCAGGTCAAGAGGAAAAACGTTCATTTGATTTCTTGGGGATTCAAGATCTTGCCATAGAGGCAAACAGGGAAAAGTTATTCATAGAAGAGAATAGTTGTAGTCAGGGTTGAACTGTGAGCTTAGTGGTTTTCTTGCAGACATTTCATTTCCAAACTAGGGAACAACAACAGTGATACAATGGAGTGGGGTGTCTGGAGTAGAGGAGGAGGAGGAAGGGGGGACTGTAGTCTTTGGTGCTTTCTGAGTTTGGCTGCTCTCTTGCAGACATTTCATTACCCAACTAAGTAATATCATCAGTGCTAGGAAGGGAGAGGAGGAGGAGGAGGAGGGGGGGACTGTAGTCTTTGGTGCTTTATGAGTTTGGTTGCTTTCTTGCAGGCATTTCATTACCCAACTAAGTAATATCATCAGTGCGAGGAGGAGGAGGAGGAGGAGGAGGAGGAGGAGGAGGAGGAGGAGGAGGAGGACAACAATGATTGTGGGGTCTTTAATACTCTCCAAATCTTGTTATTTTCTTGGAAACATTTCATTACCCAACTAGGGAACATCATCAGTGTTAGATTTGGGATAGTAAGGTGAGTGGAAAGGAAGAGAAGGAGGGCGAAGGAGAAGGAGGAGGCGGAGGAGAACTGTGGGGTTTTTGGTGCTCTCTGAACCTAGTTGTTTGCTTGCAGACATTACATTACCTAACTGGGTAACATTATCACACCGACATTTCTGATGCTGTTACCGAGATGGGTAATGAAACGTCCGCAAGAAAACCACCAAGCTCAGAGAACACCAGGGACCCCACAGGGAAGGGACTTTGCTGATTCCTCTGATACTATACAAGATAAAAGAATCAGGAACGGCTTATTGAGGATAATCCTAGGAAAACTCATGGCTTGTTTTTCAATAACAGAAGAACTTAACCCCAGGCAAACACACAGAGCTTCCTAGCAATGGGCTCCTCCTAGCTGGAGAACTCCGGTAGGATCTTCATCAACGGACCTCAAAAGCCAAGAAACTCTAAAAAAAAAAAAAAAAAAAAAAGGCCAAATCTTTGGTGAAAATGAATTTTGACTGCGGCTCAATAAAAATGCCGAGGTCCATGAAAGCCTAATTTAGAAACCGTCAAGACGCAGAAAGAGAGCTGAGTAGCTGCTCGGGACTCTGCTGTTGGCTGTAGAGGATGACACCGAAGTCAGCCTGGAAATTTAGCAATCAAAACTGACAAGATGACCTTAGCGAGATCTATATGATGAGGATGCTTTCATTATTCATCGCAGGACGCAGGAGCCTGAAGTGATGGTTTATGTAACTTCCTAAGGAAGATTAACTCCTGAAAGGGGAAAAATAATGACCAGCAATGGAACCTCCCCCATTGTACAACGAAAAACACCTTATTATTCTTAAAGTCTTGTCCTGCTGCTTTAACAGCTACATCTCAGATGTATAAAGTTTGCCAACAGGTCCTCCATTATTCCACCATTCCCCCAGATCATCAGAAAAAAATATTTTGTTAAAGTCCTCCCTTCTAATGCACTTTGGGATAGTATCTGAGCTTGGTTTTTTCTTGCTGACATTCCATTACCAGGGGTGGGCTTCAAAAATGTTGTCTGGTTGCTGGGTGGGCGTGGCCATGGTGGGCGTAGCCTAGTTGGCCTCCTGCACCATGATGGAGGGGGCGTTTTTGTCCTCCCCAGACTCCGGAGGCTTTCTTGGAGGCAGGGGGGGCAAAATGGCCTCCCCGGGCTCCGGAGGCTCTCTGGAAGCCAGAAACAGGCCCATTTCCGGCCTTCTTGAACTTCCGGGAGGCCCGTTTTTCACCGTCCCCAAGCTTCCGCACGCACCCTGCACTTACCTGCATCCAAAATGAGCCATGTGGGGACTCCTGGGAGGGGTGGGGCACAGTGGACCAGCCCAGACAGGATTTGGGGGTCCAAACTGCACAGAATCTGAGCTAGAGGATCTCCCAAACCAGAGGTGGTATTCAGCAGGTTCTGACCAGTTCTGGAGAACCAGTAGCGGAAATGTTGAGTACCACCTCTGACTGGAGATTTTACACTATCCTTCCCCTTCCAAGCCCACCAAGCCACAACCACAGAATCGGTAGTAAAACAAATTGAATCCTACCACTGTCCCGAACACCCTGCAGCCCACCTCTGTCCATTACCCAACTAGGTAACATCATCAGTCTACAAGGGAGTGTGGTTTCTTCTCTGTTTACATACAAATGGATTGCCTTGTCAGTGTTGGTGGGAGTGTTCTTTGATTAGGTTGTTATCGATTGAATTGTATTCAGAGTTTTGCAGCATTAATTCAGCGCCAGAAAAATAAACACAGATGGCTGATGCTTCATTTGATGTCTTTTTAAGCATAATAAGTAAATTTTACAATACCAGTTGTAGATTTCTCCAACATGGAGCAAACATGAAGCAGACACGTTACAGGTTCAGAGAAGAACAGCAACTCAGGAGCTCAGAAACAGACATCAGTTTTACTTTAGTTCAGCAGGCCAGCATTATATACAGCAGAGGAGAGATGCAGTTTCATTTTCAACAGACAGACTCAGAGCTCAACATAGCCACAGAGCTGCAGAGCTTAATATAGAGCCACGCCTAGGCTACTTCTAGTTTCAGTTTCCAGCCTAGGCTAATTCTAGTTTCAGTTTCCAAAACAGTCCTCATTGGCTGACTTAGTTGCTATGCCTATTCATTGTCTGACCTTGTTATCAAGCTCTATTCCAGTTCATGAATATACTCTGACAAATTGCTACTTTCTTAATTTGGGCATTGTTTACTGCTTGATTGTTAGGCTAGTAAACAACCCAACATCCTGCTTTCATAGCTTATTTAATATGTCATGTTTCTGACGAGCGATGATTTACCACAAGAATTGAACTCACTTCAGCTATAGCAGGGCTATCAAACTCCCGGCCCGTGGGCCAGATGTGTCACATGCTGGCCACACCCACATGTGGTTTAGCGAAGGGGGAAAAAAGTCCCAATACGTCATGTGATGCCGCCGTGACAACATGACTTGACACCAGGGGTGGGATTCTACCAGTTCGCACCTATTCGCTAGAACCGGTTGTTAACATTCTAAGCAGTTCGGAGAACCGGTTGTTAGAAGTAATTACTGGTCTAATCCTGTAAGGAAGGCAGGAAGGAAACATTCTGGTGTTGATTACAGAAAGTGCCTCTCTGTTAACCCTTATTATATTCTTGGCAGGACTAGACTTCCTGTCTCAGGAACTTCTCTGGAGTTTTTCCCCCTCCTTTGCTGGTACTTTGCTTGTGTGGAGTGACCATTCAAAGTTACAATGGCACTGAAAAAAGTGACTTATGATCTTTTTTCATACTTACAACTGTTGCAGCATCCCCACAGTCTCGAGAGGTCAGGCGAGGAGATGCGTGCCTCGATGTGAGTGATACTGAGTTGGGCACGCCCAGCCAATAACATGACCAAGCCACGTCCATCCAGTCACATGACCACCAAGCCATGCCCACCAACTAAGCCACGCCCACAGAATCAACTTTTTAAAAAATTGAATCCCACCCCTATACCATTTCAAACAAATGGTTGTCCAATCTCTTCTTGAAAACCTCCAGCAATGAAGCACCCACAACTTCTGAAGGCAAGTTGTTTCAATGATTAATTGTTCTGTCTGTCAGGAAATTTCTCCTTAGTTCTCGGTTGCTTCTCTCCTTGATTAGTTTCCATCCAGCTTCTTGTCCTGCCTTCAGGGGCTTTGGAGAATAGCTTGATCCCTTCTTCTTTGTGGCAACTCCTCAAATATTGGAACACTGCTGGGTGAGAAACTTAGAGCTGGAAGAGGTCATTTCGAACCCCCTGCTCCACGAAGCAAGTTGAATCAAAATTTCAGATCGCTCTACTTCAACAGATTGCATGATAGGAAACCAACCATCTGACTGGGTACCTTTAGTTGCAGACTGCACAAAGTCTGTTGCATCTCTACATGTAAACATCACATTCATTGTGGCTTTCTGAATTCTAGAAAATAGGCATAGCCTTCCTATGGGGGTGCCCCATAATTACAAGGAAGAAATAGAAGCTTCTAATGGCTGAATGGTCCCCCTGTTGTTGCTACTGCATTATGCAGTCCAAGGAATAAATCCACAAGACTTGCAACTCAGCTTGGAGGATCCTCTTTGCATACAAAACACCTCATGTTAAGTTCCAGGCCTCTCCAGGTAAGACTAGGAATGGAAGATTCCATATATTCCTCTTAATTATTGACACGCTCTTCTCTTCCTCCTTCCTTTCTTTGCGTCATATAAAAGTGGATGAACAGTGGCATTACCAATGTCTCGTGAAAGCAAAGTCCAAACAGAGTTAACATAATGGATACTTATATCACAAATTAATTATATGTAAGAGGAAGGGGAATATACATGGAATTTCTCTCTGTCTCTCCATGGATGCTGTGCCTATGTGTTTGTGTATTACTCTCTGTCTCTCAACACACACACACACACACACACACACACACACACACACAGGGAGGGAGGGAGGGAGAGGGAGAAAGGGAGAGAAATGAAATTGCTGGAACAGCCTTCCAGATAAATATTTGCTTGCAGGTGTAAGCAGACTGGTGATCATAGATCTATTCAATGTATGTATGTATGTATGTATGTATGTACATATGTACATACGTATATATGTGTTCTAATCCCGGGTGACCTTGGGCCTGTCACTCTGTCTAGCAAATAGCAAATCACTTCTGAAATTTTGCCAAGAAAACTGCAGGGACCAATCACCAAAAAGTGAGTAAAAGATCCATATGTACATTGCACACACATCACACATATCACGCACACACACACACACACACACACACACACCCCTTAACTAGACTGTGGCACATCATCAGAAGCCACACAGAAATAGGGAGATGTTCCCATTGGTGCGTGTGTTGTTTGACTTCAGGCAAATGATTTCAGGCTTAATTTCCAAGCCAGCATTGGTGGATTGCTGGCAGATTGTTGGCCAAGTACCCCCATCAAGTCCTCAGTGGTTCTTTCTGGTGGGCTGAGCAACAGAAAATGGAATTGGTGTTAACGGAAGAGTTGGAAGGGACCTTGGAGGTCTTCTAGTCTATCCCTTTGATCAACGAGAAGCCTATATTCCATTCCAGACAAATGGTTGTCCAATCTCTTCTTAAAAACTTCTAGTGTTAGAGCATTTCTGGAGGCAACTTATTCCGTTGATTAATTGTTCTTACTGTCAGGAAATTCCTCCTTAGTTCTACATTGCTTCTCTCCTTGATTAATTTCCATCCATTGCTTCTTGTTCAGCCTTCAGGTTCTTTGGCAAACAGGTTGACCCTCTCTTCTTCGTGGCAACCCCTGAGATATTGGAGGCTGCTATCATATCACCCTTAGTCCTTCTTTTTTATTAAACCAGTCATATTCAGTTCCTGCAACCGTTCTTCATATGTTTTTGCCTCTGGTCCCCTGTTGGTTATCTTCTCAAAATCGGCCAAGGGCTTCTGCTTTCTGAATTATTCTCATCCCCTCGTAAATTCTCTGTATATCCGTATGGTCCATGAGAAGCTTATGTCTTGAAATAATAGATAATGAGGCAGAGGGGATGGCTGTTTTAACACAGTAATAACACAAGCTATTCTCTCTTCTGTGTCTGCCATTACGTGGGTTCCTCACATCGTTCCAATGTTATTGGGAAGAAAAAAAAGAGAACCTAACTTAACAAGTTTGACTGGTTGGTTGTTATTTATCCTGGCCTCTAGACCTCTTCAGAATATACTGTTTGGTTAAGATTGTCCTCGTAAAAAAAAATGCTTGGAAGAATATAGATCTCAAGAGCTATATGAGGCTGGAGTTATTGTATCAGAGTCAGAGCTGCTAAGGATTTATACATAGTCAAGCATACTTGCTTTACACTTCCATTTGAACGGATCCCAAATAATCAAAATTACATTCCCATTCATTGCATAGAGTACCATCTCCTCCTGCTAAATTTCTTCTCCTCATCATTAAATGCACAATTGATGCTACCAGCAAAAGCACATGAAAACCCCGAGCGGTAAAGATTATCATTCAGAGAGAAAATGAATGGCTATCGATGGACAAGATCTCTGCGGGAAAATAACGGAACGTTTTAAGCAGCTATGTTTCCTCAGACAACACGTTTCTTTCCTATACGAAGCTATGGGTTGCTATGGGTTGTATTGAAACAGCCAACCCATTTTGTAATAGCAGTCTTGAGTCCTTAGCAAAGGTTTAATTCGCAGAATGCTGTCAGTTAGGCATATGTGCAGCTGTACATGAGTCATTTATTCTGGATGCTACCTTCTAGAATAAAATTTTTGGATCCCATCTTTGAGAGTCTTCCAGAAGTCTATCTTCTTTTAGAATGCCATCTTCTAGAACTCTATCTTCAAAAGTCATCTAGAATTCTATCTTCCATGGTCATCTAGAATTCTAACTCCAAGAGTTTGCTAGAATTCTATCTTCTTTAAGAATGTCATCTTCTATAATTCTACCTTCAAGTCTTCCAGAATTCTATCTTCCATGATCATCTAGACTTCTATCTTCCAAGGTCTTCTAGAATTCTACCTTCCAGTGTCATCTAGAATTCTATCTTCAAATGTAATCTAGAATTCTATATTTTAGGGTCTTCTAGAATGCTATCTTCCAGGGTCTTCTAGAATTCCATCTTCAAGACCTTCTAGAGTTCTAACTTCAAGAATCCTAGAATTCTATCTTCCAGGGTCATCTAGAACATTATTTTCCAGGGTCATCTCAAATGCAATCTTCTAGAGTCTTCTAGAATTCTATCTCCAAGAGTCTTCCAGAATTCTATCTTCTGGACTCTTCTACAATTTTATCTTTTAGAACTGAGATTTTATCTTCATGGAATAAAATCAGCAGGTAACCAACCAATTGCTACATTTCCACATACACTCATCAAGCAGTCATCAAAAGGATGCTATGGTTGATCTTTTAATCAATCTTATCCTTGATGTTTTAGAATTCTTGATGTGCAGTGTAATTTCTTTCTCAGTTATCTGTCCTTCTTATAACCTAACGGATCACGTCGAAGTCTTACCATTTCCTATTTGAATAAAAATGTCCGTACACTGAATTACTGTATAATTTTTAGAGTGGAAAAAAATAGCACCCGCTTCCTTCCTGCGTATTTTCAACCTGTCAGCACATCCCTCCTTTAAGTTCCTTCAAAGTAAAATGCTTGCTCTTCAGCTGCCTTTCATTACACAAATTGTTTTTTTTTTTAAAGTCATGCCTTATCTTGAATGTCCCACCCTTGAAATTGCCTTGCGATTAGCCTCGTGATTTATCAGCATACTGCTTCAAAACCTATCTCAGCATTGGGAACCACAACAATTCAGTGAGTGTGTGAATGAAACACTGGGAGATCCAGGCTTGAAAGCTGTGATAAAATGCAAGACAAGACTTTACCTTAACAAGATAAGATGAAGATTCTTAATGTATGTTAAAATGGCTTGTGGCTTTTATGTCACTGCAAACTGCTGACTCATGACCAGTTTCACTAGCCATAATGGATCATAAAAACTTCAAAATGATGGTATATTAGCCAATTTTGTCTCTCCGTACTATAGCTATAAATTTGGCTTTCTTCCCTTTTCCTCAGGTGCCCTTCTTTTCCATAGTCGCCCTTTCATTATCAATCTCCAATGTTCAACATCGTTTTGGCAGCTATTCCCCTTGGACAAGGTTCCCAGCCCAGCCTGATATTCTCAAGCTGTCCTGATAGTAACGGTGAGAGGGATCTTGGAGTCCTAGTGGATCACTACTTAAATATGAGCCAGCAGGGTGCTGCAGCCACCCAAAAAGCCAAAGTAGTCCTAGGTCAATTAACAGAGAGATAGAATCAAGATCATATGAAGTGTTGGTACCACTTTGTATAATAGCAATATTGCAGCCCTCTCTAAGCGCCTTAAAGAGTCAGCGTATTGCCTTCAAATGATCTGGGTTCTCATTTTACCGACTTCGGAAAGATGGAAGGCTGAAGGTTGATTTAGCCTTCCATCCTTCCAAGGTCAGTAAAATGAGGAGCCAGATTGTTGGCGGTGAGAGGCTGACTCTGTAAACCGCTTAGAGAGAGCTATAAAGTACTGAGAAGTGGTATATAAGTCTAAGTCCTTTGGGGAAGGAAGGGAGGGAGGAAGGAAGGAAGGAAGGAGCCTTGGTGGTACAGTGGTTAGAATGCAATATTGCAGCCTAACTCTGCTGACTGCCAGCAGTTTGATCCTGACCGTTTCAATGTTGACTTAGCCTTCCATCCTTCTGAGGTGGGTAAAATGAGGACCCAGATTGTTGGCGGTGAGAGGCTGACTCTGTAAACCGCTTAGAGAGGGATGTAAAGCACTGTGAAGTGGTTTATAAGTTTAAGTGCTATTGCTATTGCTGTCTGTGTCTGTCTGTCTGTCTGTCTGTCTATCTATCTATCTATCTATCTATCTATCTATCTATCTATCTATCCATCCATCCATCCATCCATCCATCCATCCATCCATCCATCTATCTATCATCAGGAGCCCTGGTGGCACGGTGGTTAGAAAGCAATATTGCAAGCTAACTCCTCCCACTGCCAGCAGTTCCATCCTGACTGGCTCAAGGTTGACTCAGCCTTCCATCCTTCCAAAGTCCGTAAAATGAGGACCCAGATCATCTGGGGGCAATTATGTATATAAATGAGTACGTATAAATGGGAACAGTAGGACAGGGACAGTAGACAGTTTAAGGTTAAAGTTTGGGGTTTTTTAGGATATAACAACAGAGTCAGGTAGTGAGTTCCAGGCACTGACCACTCTGTTGCTGAAATCATATTTTCTGCAATCGAGTTTGGAGTGGATTACTTTGGGTTTGTATTTATTGTTTGCCTGTGTGTTATTGCAGTTGAAGCTGAAGTAGTAATTGACAGGTAGGACACTGAAGCAGACAATTTTGTGTACTAAGCTTAGGCCAGACCATAAGAAGTGTAATTCTAAGCTGTCAATGTCCAAAATTTCAAACCTGGTGGCATATTGCAAGCTGAGGAGTGGAGTACTCTTCTCATGAAATATCTCTGGACTCGTTCAATTGTATTAATGTCCGTTATACAATGTGGAGTCCAGGCAGATGAGCTGTATTCAAGAATTGGTCTGACAAAGGTTTTGAATATGATATGATGATTTTGTATATGATAGGAGACTTCCAATATCTAAGGAGCTGCTACAAAGAAGAAGGAATCAATCTATACTCCAAAGCAGTGGTCGCTAACCACCGGGCCGGGGACCACGGGTGGTCTGCGAGAAAATTTTGGTGGTCCGCAGAGAAATGTCACCTCAAAGCACCCTCCCAAAGCAATTAATCCAGGCTGCATGGGAACACAAGGCTGTGTGCCACCACATGGCCCGTGGGAACACAAGGCTTGCATCGCTTGCACTGTGAACAACACGAGGTAGTGAGGGGAGGGGGGAAAGGGCGGAGGTGGGGGGAATTTGCCCCGCTTGCCCCATGTGCCTGGCCTGGCCACCGGGCTGCTTCTTTCTGCTTCTTTCTTCTTCTGCTTTTGGCCGCATGCAAGGAAAGCAGAAAAAACTCTTTCTTTCTCTCCCCAAAACTGTGCCAGAATTGAGTCTTTGGGACCCTGCAAGGCCTCCTGCTCCAAGAGGTTGTGTCAGCATGACAAGTCTCATAAAAACTCATTTCTTTGTGGGGGAGACAAAGAAAGACTTCTGCTGCTTCTGCTGCTTCCCTTGCACGAAGCCAAAAGTCTCTCCCTCCCTCTCTCCCTCTCTCTCTCTCTCCCCCGAGAATGGAGCTGGAGATGGTTTCCTGCAGACTTTTTGGGGGGATTTTCCCAGGGTCTCTGGTCCGCGGAATTTAAAATCATGAGTTTGATGGTCTCTGAGGTCCAAAAGGTTGGCAACCCCTGGCTTATTTCATGCCCTGAGAGAGAACAAGAGAGAATGAGTCTTGGTCTTTCTTCTATGGGACATATTTTTAATTAAGCATTGGTCTTCTCAACTTGTGGCCACACACACTTAAGAAGTTGATCATTTGTCTGGGATTCCTTAAGTTAGATTCCTGGCTGAGCAGTGATTTGGAGGATGATTTACATAAATGGATCCTGCCAACTCTATGATCTTGTGTTTTTAGAGTTCTGAATTCAGACTTCCTAAATGCAGAGGTCTTTTAGCTATCTTCTCATTATCTTATTTATTTATTTATTATTTGTATTATCTTTCATTCTTATTTTTGAATTATCTTCTAACCTTTATCACAGAAAACTGGGAATACTTGTCTCATATGATGCATGAAGCCCAATGGCCAGACAAGAAAGAGTAGAGTAGAGTAGGGTAGGGTAGGGTAGGGTAGGGTAGGGTAGGGTAGGGCAGGGCAGGGCAGGGCAGGGCAGAGCAGAGCAGAGCAGAGCAGAGCAGAGAAGAACAGAACAGAACAGAACAGAACAGAACAGAATAACAGAATTGGAAGGGACCTTGGAGGTAAGAATTAGAACAGAACAGAAAGAATAGAATGGAATGGAATGGAATGGAATGGAATGGAATGGAATAGAATAGAATAGAATAGAATAGAATAGAATAGAATAGAATAGAATAACTTTATTGTCACTTTGAATGTACACTAATTGCCATACATTAAAACTACCTTGATCTGCATCTGATAGATCACACATCCATATCATCCCTTCCCCAACAGCTATAAAGATTTCTTTTTTTTTTCCTTACAAAAAGTGCAAGCAGCTCACATTGCTTGTTCAAAGCGGGCACAACACCCCGAATAACGGTCCCACCAAACAGATCCCAACGTTCTGAGATTCAAATCCAGCGAAAGAAAATTTCTCTTCTATCTGGTCATACAAAATAGTAAAAGCTTCTAATCTAAAAGTTAGCACTTTTCTGGAACTGTCCAGACGCTTTTAGTATTATTTTGAGATCATGGATTTTATTTTTTATTTTTTATTTTTTATTTTTATTTTTTGCATTTCCCCACCCCACCCTGTCGTGTGGAATATCTTCAAGGATAGATGGCAAAAGCTTCCGCTTTTTCAATCAACTGAAAAACTAAGAATGATGTAAAAAAGCCAGAAGACTCGAAATGGCCTGGCAAGATCTTATGCTGGTATATAAGCCTTCCCCACCCCCCACTCCCCCGGAATTTTTAAACTGACATAAAACCCTTTGCCGGCCATATTTTTTGTATATATTACCTCGGTGTTGGGTGTTTTGTTCCAGACCTGATCTGAATTTCAAAAGCCAACTCTTTTTGTCCTCCAATCTCTTTATAGGACATAAAAAAACACAGAAGCCAAGGACATTTTTCCCCCCAAAATGGGCTGAGGGGAGTAAAAACAGAACCTCGTTTTCCTTGGATTCGCTAACTATAAATCCGCGAGCTCTCGCCTAGTTCATGTAGCAACGACGGCGTTCCGTATTTCATGTTGAAATGTCGGCGGGCAGAACGCAGGTGAATCGGATGCCATCGAGAGGGAGTCTGTAAAGAGCTTCCTGTCAAATTGGCATAATTTTATCCTCTTTCATCTCCTCCTTTTCACAACTCCCTTTCCTCTGAACACACCTTGTCACAAAGCTTTTCAGCCGATGTGGAAACATTTACTGGGAGTGGGGTCAGGTTTGGTGGTGCGTGCGCGTTTGTGTGTGTGTGTTTGTGTTTGTGTGTGAGAGAGAGTGAGAGAGGAAAAGAAAGAGAGGGCAGCAAATGAAAACCAGATTGCAATGGGGACTCTCTCTAGAAAGAGCTTCGTATAATGTTTGCACGTGGGCGTGGTAGAGTGAAAATATATATACACTCAGTTCCATGCCAAGGGTGGGCAGCATTTTTTACACAATGAATCATTATATTCCAATAGAAGATTGAATATCCACGGGCATGGCTCTGGAGAACGTGTTTTTTAAAAAATGGATAAAAATACAAAGGCGATGGATGGAAAGAAAGAAAAGATTTCTTTCCTTTTCTCAGTTTCTTTTTGCAATACAACTTTGGGGCCATTTAATGAAATGGTTCCCCAATCGGCTGGGCCCAAGGGACTTTATACGATGCAAAAGTCTCTTTAGAGATTGTATTGCTGCATGATGTTGGCTTGTCTGCTTGTTTGAAGTTTAAAAAAAAAAGGAGGGATTGAACCCCGCATCAAGGAAAGGGGCTTTATTTAAAGTTGAACCCCAGATGACCAGTAGAATGACATGTTGCCCCTAATAAATCTTCTGCATTCTTTTGAAGCTTGGCTCTACGCTCATGATTTAATTAGGGCAATTTCCAATCCTGGCAGCTAGACTTCGGAAGAAGAGATTGGACAAGCATTTGTCTGAAATGGCATAGGGTCTCCTTCCTGAACAGGGGGTTGGACTAGAAGACCTCCAGGGTCCCTTCCAACTCTGTCCTTCTGTTACCTTCCATGACTGGCATCATCAAGATCCAATGAGCAGCTGCTGGCCAGGGCCGACAATACTAGGGGTGATGCAGAAATGATCTGACTTAATATAAATCAGCTTTTGAGATTCCTAAATCACATTTCTAAGACCAGGGGTGGTAAAGACCAGTTGATGCCTATCGCAGAGTGGCTCGTATTTCTAGCAAGCACAAAGGTATCTCTAGTTCTGATCGGAACAAGAATGCTGGATATGGTGATCTTGGGTTGCCATCAGAGTTTTTAAAGGGGCTTGCTTGCCATAGACGGAGCAGGGCACTGAGATTGCTAAGAACTTCTCTGAACACACAAATAAACACAAAGTTAGTGTGTATTGGTTTGATGCTGCACCTGATGGCGTTAGGAAGCTACCCTGAAGTCCTGGAGAGAGGTTATGATCACTAAGCATACTAACTCCAGGGGCAGGGCGAGAGAAAGAGGGAGGGAAAGAGGGACAGTGAGGGAGAAAGGAGAAAGAGAAGGAGAAAGAGAAGGAGAAGGAGGAGGAGGAGGAGGAGGAGGGAGGAGGAGGAGGAGGAGGAGGAGATGAGGAAGAGGAGGAGATGAGGAAGAGGAAGAAGAGGAAGAAGGAGAAGGAGAAGAAAGAGAAGACAGAGAGATGAAAATAGAGAAGACAGTAAAAAACAGCTGAAGCCCTGGACTGAATACAGATATAGTCCTCAACTTACAATACTTCATTTAGTGACCATTAGAAATTACATGACTTAGGACCATTTTTCACACACTGGTGACTGTTGCATCATCCCCCTGGTCGCATGATCAAAATCAGACGCTTGGCAACTGATTCGTATTTATGACGGTTTGCAGTGTCCCGGGGTCATGGGATTACGTTTTGCAACTTTCTGATGGGCAAAGTCACTTGGGGAGCCAGGTTCACATAACAACCATGTTCACTGCTTCCTCAACAAACCGTGGCAAGAAAAGTCAAAAAAAACGGGGCAAAACTCTCTTAAACACCTGTCTCACTTAGCAACAGAAATTTCTCGGCTCAGCTGTGGTTCGAGGGGTGTCTGTATTTTGCTTGCAGCTTTCTATAGCAGAAACTCAGATCCCAACCCTTTTCCATATATGGGTTAGCAGCTTCGGGGGCTGATTTACAGAATGCTCAGTTGGCCTTCTAAAAGGCCAGG
>NW_020769341.1:3141661-3145541 GCF_900518735.1 Pseudonaja textilis
TGATCTTCCACTGTATACATATAGAAAACAAAAAAAGGAAAGATAAGCTCTTAATTCTTTGCGTACATAACGAGAAAAAAGAGCCTTCTCCAACAGTAATACATAGTAAATAGATAAATACATCAATCTCTTTGGAGACTTTTCAAGGGATTCTGTGAGAGAAGGGAGCAGTCACAGACCGGCTGGGGAAGATCATTTCAGGTTCCCTCTCCTGGTTGAGACCCTTATAGAGAAATCTGGAGGGAGAAATGGGGGTGGAGGGCTTGAAAATGGTTTTTCAAAAAGTAGAGTCAATGACAGTGACAAAGAATGAATTGCTAGTAAGTATCGTGGTTCTTTGGAATCTCTCTGGACAAGGAGAGGATGGGAGAACACTCAGATGTACTCCAAAAAGTTGGTTCCTCTGAGGAAACCACAAACCCACTGGTCTCCAGTAGGTTTTGAGCACTGGGAAATGACAGGAATAGCATTGTGGTTGGCACTTTTAAAGAACCCTTAAGTTTGCAAACTTCCTTTTCTAATAGGATTTAGAAGTTGCTTGTTAACTACTTTTAAGCTGTTGGAGATTTTCAGACTGACAAGTCAGAAAATATTGGGTGCATATTCCTTCAATCCTTCATGGAAGAAAATTTGTATCTTAAATTTAAGAATTTTAAAAAGTTTTAAAAAATAAACAGCAAAAAGTCAAGATTTTGATTTTAGGTACAGATTGAACAGCCTGATGAATCTGGAATAAGATTTTGAAAATAATTATAAAGAACCCTTCCTATGGCAAATGATTTGTTTAGATTTTGGAAGACAAAATATGAATAAGCAATTTTAAAAACTGGATACTAAAGGGAACTAAAGATTTTAGTAAAGGGAGAAAAATACATAAGCGTGATTAGCTAATTAATTGGAACATATCAAACAGTGCAAAATAGCAATAGCACTTAGACTTATATACAATTTCACAGTGCTTTCCAGCCCTCTCTAAGCAATTTACAGAGTCAGCTTACTGTCCCCAACAATCTGGGGGTCCTCATTTTACTGACCTGGGAAGGATGGAAGGCTGAGTCAACCTTAAGCCAGTGAGACTCGAACTGCCAAACTGCAGGCAGCCGGTAGTCGGCAGAAGTAGCCTGCAGTACTGCTTTCTAACCATTGAGCCACCAACTACTCTAATGTTGAAAATATTGAAGGACACTTTTGAAAAATGGAATCAGAAGTTAGCATCAACAATGTCAATAACAAACTTTGCTTCTATGCATAGAATTATGTCCAAAAAATATTGTGGAAGAAATGGCAAATAGGGAACAAGACAGAATTAACAATTCAAAATGGAAACCGTTGGAATGGAAAAGGATCAGAATGAGAAGTAGTCATCTTAGCTCTCAGACTAAAATTATACTTGAAGAAAAATGGAAAACACTGGTAAGGGTAAAATATGAAATAAAGCAAAATTAAGAGGAAATAATCGAAATAATATTCAGGCTTTAACCATGAGAGCTGGATAGATGACTTTGGACCAATCATCAGGAGATGGTGAGTTCTAGTCCCACCTTAACCAAAAAAGCAGTTAGCTGACTTTGGGCCAATCACCAGGAGACAGTGAGCTCTAGTCCCACCTTAGCCATGAGCTCTGATTAGGTGACTTTGGACCAATCACCAGGAGATCGTGAGTTCCAGTCATGCCTTAGGCATTAAAGCTAGCTAGGTGACTTTCAGCCAATCAGCAGGAGTCTGTGAGTTCTAGTCCTGCCTTAGGATCAAAGGCCAGTTGGGTGACTTTGGGCCAGTCACTCTCTCTCAGACCAGCCCACCTCCCAGGCTAGTTCTTGTGAGGAAAATAGGAGGAAGTAGGACTATTAGACATGTTCACCACCTTGTTTATTTAAGAAAAAGGAATAGATAGATGATACATGATAGATAGATAGATAGATAGAGAAAGAAAGAAAGAAAGAAAGAAAGAAAAGGAAGGCAGAGAGAGAGAAAGAGATACAAAAAGATAGATAGATAGATAGATAGATAGATAGATAGATAGATAGATAGATAGATATAGAAAGAAAGAAAGAAAGAAAGAAAGAAAGAAAGAAAGAAAGAAAGAAAGAAAGAAAGAAAGAAAGAAAGAGAGGGAAGGAAAGGAAGAAAGGGAGAGAGAGAGAGAGGAAGAGAGAGGTATAGTCTAAACCCTGCTAGCCTTGATCATTTTAGATTGCTTTAGGCATGATACCTTCTAGTTACTGGACATGGTCCTCTAGAATCATTCTGGCTTGTTCACAAATCAGACTCTTGGATTTGACAGAGAGATAAGCCCAGATGACTAACATGTCTATGGTCAGAGGTGGTATTCAGCAGGTTCTGACCAGTTCTGGAGAACCAGTAGCAGAAATGTTGAGTAGTTCAGAGAACTGGCAAATCCCACCTCTGATTGGAGATTTTACAGTATCCTTCCCCTGCGACGTCCACCAAGCCACACCCACAGAACTGGTAGTAAAAAAATTCGAATCCCACCGCTGATCCAGGTCACGATTGTTCCAAAGGTGATTTTTCAAAAGGCAACTGAACTTTATTGGGTTTTTTTTTTCTCCCTTGAACCGAAGAAGCTTCTTGGATGAGAAGTGAAATGTTTTCAAGGAAAAAAAACAAAACAAAGAAAGTCCAGTTGCCTTTTGGAAAAACACTTTTGGGACATATCCGACTGACATATTTGTAGCTCTTATGTTGACTTTTTTCCCCCCTGACACATGCACCCCTCCTGGTCATCCCTGTAGGGAAATCTGTTCATGAGATCAAACTGCCCTTCGTGCCTCAAGAGAAGATGAGCAGGTTGCTTGGTTATTCCCCTATTAAACAATGCATTATTATTATTTTTACCACAAGGCTGTTTTGGCAGCGGCAGCCCAAACTGCAAAGGTTGCAGTGAAGCGGTTATCAATCATTCATTAAATTCACGGGCACGGCTTAACTAGTTATTTAACGTGCCCGGCAAAAGTGGATGCCCACATTTGAAAATAGAATTATGCTGAAATAATGCAAGGGAAGGAAACATTTGGGTTTTTCTTTTTTTTAACAAATGCTTCCAAATGCCAAAAAAAAACCATAAACAAAAAAAATCCCATTTCTAACAGCAAGCTGACAAGCACTCTTTTTAGAAATTTCTCTTGTAGCGTCCTCTGTCCTGTGACATATCTGATTTGCTACAGAGCGTTGTAATACCATAGTCCCTGAGCGGAGTAGATCATCCCTGTGATTAAATCAAGAAAAAAGAAAAGTAGCAGGGTAGTAACTTGACGAAGGGCGGGCAAAAAAAATTAGAATCAAATGTGCAGCAACCGAAGAAAATGGGGTTACAAATCATTGTCCATGCAGTCCAGGAAAAAAGTGGATAATTCACTAGGAGTAACCTTTCCGTCTAAATGTTTGAAGGAGGATTTATAACCCACGGAAACGCCACTGTAGATATTCAAAGGAACTGAACAGCGGTAGATTTCCCAATCTTTTTCCTACCGGTTCTGAGAGAGTGCTTTGCGGACGCACCTAACCTGCTCAGAGCCTGCCCTCTGTATCAACGCTGGTGAGCTGTGCTGTTTTTTTAGCTCAGCTGAGGCGCGGCAATCCGTTCTGCCACACAAATCAGCTGAGCTAAAAAAAAACGAGGGAATATAGGAGAGGTAATGGTGGGGGCAGGTGGGCGGGGCCAGCCAGAGGTGGCATTTGCCGGTTCTCCAAACTAGTCAAAATTTTTGCTACCAGTATACCAGAACCGGTCGGAGCCGGCTGAATACCACCTCTGGAACTGAACATGCTGAAAGAATAAAAATGAGAACATGGGTAATGCTCGAGTTCTCGTTCAGGGACCATTCAAAACAGCACTGAAAAAAATGGACTTTTAAAATTG
>NW_020769341.1:3153320-3181734 GCF_900518735.1 Pseudonaja textilis
CAGGACAAGAAGCGATGGATGGAAATTAATCAAGGAGAGAATATACCAGCAATTGTACAATTAAGGAGAAACTTCCTAACAGTGAGGGCAATTAACCAGTGGAACGACTTGCCTGTTCTGACCCACGCTCTTCTCCAACAAATCAAACACAATCCGAATAGAACAAAAACCTTGTAATGCTTTTGCAAAATAATTAGCTGTGATAAGCACAAGCCTTGCCAAACTGTGCAGGATTTGCTAAAAGATAAAAGACAAGAAATATTTTGCAATACAAGAATCTTCAAATACAAACTCAGGATACTAGAATGTCCACGAGGCTGGAGTTTCAAAACGTCTTTGCCTTCTGCAAAGTACATTCGTTTCACAGTTGGCTTTTATCTTCTTGAAGGAGTGGGGAAAGGAACAACACGAGGTAGTGAGGGGAAGGAGGAAAGGGCGGAGAGGGGGAACTTGCCTGGCCAGTGGGTTGCTTCTTTCCGCTTCTTTCTTCTTCTGCTTTTGGCTGAACACAAGGAAAGCAGCAAAAGTCTTTCTCTCCCACAAACTCCACCTGAAATGAGTCTTTGGGACCCTGCAAGGCCTCCTGCTCCAAGAGGCTGCACCGGCAAAGACTCATTTCCGGAAGAGTTTGGGGAGAGAAAGAAAGACTTCTGCTGCTTTCCTTTTATGCAGCCTGAGTATGGAGCTCAATGCAGGCTAGGAATGGGGCTGCCTTGGAGTGGGTGGGGGTATGAGGGATCTCTGTGTGTGTGTGAGAGAGAGAGAGAGAGGGGGGGGGGAGAGAAGAAGAAGAAGAAGAAGAAGAAGAAGAAGAAGAAGAAGAAGAAGAAGAAGAAGAAGAAGAAGAAGAAGAAGAAGAAGAAGAAGAAGAAGAAGAAGAAGAAGAAGAAGAAGAAGAACTCTAAGGTAAGTTCATCTCTCTCTCTCTCTCTCTCTCTCCTTCTCCCTTTCACCAATGTCAGCAAGCCACGTCAGTCAAAATTCACATTAGCAAAATTCACATTCCCCATGGACGCTGCAAGTATCGCTTTCCCCTCATGAGTTAAAAGTCCTTAGAAAGAGAGGGAGAGCGGGCTGACAGAGGGGGTGGGGGTGAATCCAGTTTTGGAGCACTTTTGCAACTTAACAGAAATGAATTTTGAAGGCGGTCCTTTAAAGTTCTCCAAGGATTCCCCATAGACGCTGCAAGTATTGCTTTCCTCTCGTGAGTTAAAGTACCTAGAGTGAGAAAGAGTGGGGTCTGACAGATGGGGTGGGGGAATTCAATCCAGCCTTGGAGAAATGTAAAGGAGATGCTTCAAAATGCATATCTGTTACACTAAAAAAGTGTCCGTGTGTTTGTGTGTGTGCGTGCGTGCATGAGAGAGAGAGAGAGAGAGAGAGAAAAGAAAGAAAGAAAGAAAGAAAGAAAGAAAGAAAGAAAGAAAGAAAGAAAGAAAGAAAGAAAGAAAGAGAGGAAGAGAGGAAGGGAGAGAAAGAAAGGCAGAGGCAAAGAAAGAAAGAGAGAGAAAGAGTGAAAAAGAAAGAAAAAATTAGGAAGAGAGAGAAGAGAGAGAACTCTGTGCTATTATTTTTAATTGTTTCATTATTTATCATGTGTTACTATTTTACACTGTCCCTACACCTAGAGTGATTTTTCTGCCTTTCTTTTCTGCCTTTCTTTTACCACATATTTTTCAGGCTTTACATGCATTCAATGTCAATAGTCCAGAGCATAAATACACACGTGTTTAACAAGAGTTGAAAGGGACCTTGGAGGTCTTCTAGTCCAACCCCCAGCTCAGACAAGAAAACTGAGGATGCCAAACTCTGAGTAGAAATCCCGGGAAAGGTGTCAGAATAATACTTAGAAGGGACCTTGGGGTGAACCCTATACCATTTCAGAGAAATGGCTGTCCAGTCTTTTCTAAAAAACTTCCAGTGATTGAGCATCCAGAACTTCTGGAGACAGGCAGTTCCACTGGTTAATTGTTCTCACTGTCAGAAAGTTTCTCTTTGGTTTTAGGTTGCTTCTCTCTTTGTTCAGTTTCCATCCATTGCTTCTTATTTGCATTCTGCTTCTTTGGAAAATACATTGTCCACCTTTCTTTGTGGCAGCCCCTTAAAAGCCTGTTGCCTATCACACTCTTGAGTAAAGCATATGAGCCATTTCGTCCTTTCAGTGGTCCATGAAAGTACATTTTTATAGTATGCAGATAATAAAGTCAAAAAAGGTGAACAACATTTTTACAGAACTATAGATAAGTTGAGGCTGGGTGACAAGAAATGGCTGGGAGGGGAGGGGCCAGGTGAGGCACCCTTTGATGTGAGTGACATTGAGTTGGCCATGCCCACCCAGTCACATGACCACTAAGCCACACCCACTCAGTCACATGACCACCAAGCCATGCCCGCCAAATAAGCCACACCCACAGAACCGGTAGTAAAAAAAATTTGAATTCTACCACTGGATGACACTGCATACTACAAGAACTAGCTTTCTTAGAACTATTCTCAGCTTTGAACCAAAGACCACTATAAACATAACCACCTTTATATCTTCCGTAGTCTGAAATGAGCCATACCTGAGCATATCAATTATTAATGTTCCCTTTGATTGAATGGTTGGCAGAGAACAGTAGTAGATTTTATTTCCTAGTATTTTTCCTTATGTTTTTTTCCTGAATTTGTGGCATATGTGCATTTGTGTACATATATATATATATGCACAATTATATTATCTAGTCATATCAACAATGACTTGTATAATTGTTTTTTCCACATTCATTTATTAATATCACTTGCTTCCAATGTTTACAAAGTGAAAGCTTTTCTTTTTCCTTTTAAATTTTAAATTTTTTATTATTAAACATAAAAATTCAATGTCTACATAAACAGTGTGCCGTCTGGGTACAATTAATTTTGAGAAATAATGATATTCATAACATTAATAATAATCAAATAATAATAATAGTATTTGCTTATCAATTTGAGTAAACCTTCCTTATGAAATTATTCTTATATTTAAATGATTCTTATCTCTTATACTTTTAAATTTCTAACTTCCGTTCAAAATGAATGCTTTTCAAAGAAGTGTTATATTTATTGACTTATTTGTCAGATGTATAAGGCTGTCCAACTCCATGAAGACTTAGGGGGGGCTTGCAACCTTAAAACCAGCAAGAAACAGTAGCAGACAAAGAACAAAACAACGTAAGTTCCAGAAAAGGAGAAGGAAATAATTCAAACTTAATATGCAAAGTCATGTCAGAGGTTCATTGCCCTCAATTTTGACTTTAAGACAACGTATACTTTCAAAGGCTGCTACACTATTATTAAACCCTTTATAATTTTGTATATGCCTTGGGGAATTATATAGCAGCACCAAATTTGATTGATGCCATAGAAGAAAAACATAGCCATTGTAAATTTGGAGACCTGCAGTTAATGGAGCAGATTCAACTTGACTTCAATTATCTCAAATCATCCCAGCCTAGGAAAATTGCGGTCCATTCTTCATGGATGAACTCTTTTACTAATTTTAATGTGATTTGCTACGATGAAAGTCTTGTCTTATGCTAAAATTTAAAGTTGCTATTAAGATTTGGAATTAAAAATAGGACAAGAAATTATATTCACCAAAAAGAATGGGGCTGTGAACTGAAGATTAAATGATAAAACTGAGGGAAGCTATGGATTAAAAGGACTAGATAGATCATTGTCATGAATTTCCTTCCTTCCTTCCTTCCCTCCCTCCCTCCCTCCCTTCTCTCTTTCCTTCCTTCCTCTCATCTTCCTAGAAAATCCATTGTGCAGTTCTAAGAGAGCAGTGTAAACTTATTCATTCGTTCATTCATCAAATTATATAGCTACCCATATAACAAAGCAAGGAGCTCTGAGCAGGGGTGGGATTCAAATTTTTAACAACCGGTTCTGTGGGCGTGGCTTAGATGGTGGGTGTGGCTTGGTGGTCATGTGACTGGCTGGGTGCGGCCAACTCAATATCACTCACATCGAGGCACGCATCTCCTCGCCTGGCCTCTCATGACTGTGGGGATGCTGCAACAGTCGTAAGTGTGAAAAATGGTCATAAGTCATTTTTTTCAGTGCCATTGTAACTTTGAATAGTCCCTCCACACAAGCAAAGTACCAACAAAGGAGGGGAAAACACTCCAGAGACGTTCCTGAGACAGGAAATCTAGTCCTGTCAAGAATGTAATAAGGGTTAACAGAGAGGCAGTTTCTGTAAGCAATACCAGAATGTTTCCTTCCCGCCTTCCTTACAGGATTAGGCCAGTAATTTCTTCTATCAACCAGTTTTCCGAACTGAACAGGTTCTAGAGAATCGATGTGAACTGGTAGAATCCCACCCCTGCCTCTGGGTAATATAGAAGAAAATTTAAAAAACAACAGTAAGTTCATAAATCTGAAACTTAATTATTAATAGAAGAGAATGTTTGTAGCTCATGATTGAACTGTGGAGTTCTTGCTGATCTCTGAGCTTCGTTGTTTTGGGCTGAGTTGTAGTTGTAAGTTGAGAACTACCTCTAACAGATACTGTTTGGCTCAGTGACCATTCAAAGCGGTGAGGGCCCTGAATGAGTGGTACTTATAACTGGTTTACAATCTGTGATTTGGGATGTTCCTGTCAGTTTTGGAAACCATATTAGTACCAGAAGCTTCCACGCTGCCACATTCTTGACCCTGGGAAGATGGGATGGAGCCTATGTGGTTAGACATAATAGCATTCTTCTTTAAAGTCAAGGTCATGTTATTTCTGCACCTGGCTGAGGAGTGGTTGAGGGATGTCTCAAGTGACAAGGTGATTGGGGCATGTGATGGAATGATGGATGCAGGGGGTGGATTTCTAATATTTTTATTTATTGGAGGAAAACCCAGAACTTTCATATTTGGGTTTTCCCAGATGTGCTAGTATAATTACTCTAATAAAAGGAAACTTTGGGGAAATGTCTGTCTCGGAATTTTTAATTGGAGTTGGGTTTTTCTGGAATGCTGACAGTTCCCTGCTGGCTAACAAGAAGCAAAGCCAATAAGGAAAGTTGGCTGGAAACTAAAAATTGTGATCACACGAGGTCCTCACATGACAACTACCATAATCGTCACTTCATCATAGCGATCGGGATTGTCAGAATTGATGTCACTAAATGGCAGGGTTATGTAATGTAACATTGCACTTCACGACTGGGTTGCTTAGCAATGCAATTCCGATCCAAATTGCTAGTTTTTAAGGGGTGGGGGGGGCAAGAATTACCTGTGGTTTTTTTTAGAACCACTTGACTTAAATCCATGCATTTTGCCTGAAATTTTTCATCAAACAGAATCACACAAACCAGAAATGAGCGATCACAGATAAATAACAGCCGTCTAGGTCAGGCGTAAGGTTGAGAAATGCAAATTGGACAGCTTGGCATTAAAATGCAAAGTAAAATGCAACGGGAACAGTTTTCTCACTTCTCCATATTCCATACAAAAATGTAGCTGGAACAACCAAGCTTTCCTCTTTAGTGGTGGGATTCAAGATTATTTTTGCTACCAGTTCTGTGGCTTGGTGAGTGTAGCTTGGTGGGCGTGGCAGGGGAAGGATACTGCAAAATCCCCCCATTCCCTCCCCACCCCACTAACCTGCTTTCCAGCTCCGTTCTCCTGTGCAGGGCAACCAAAGAAGACCCAGCCGATCAGCTAGGACTCAATGGGAGGCAGAGAATAGATGGGGGCAGGGCCAGTTAGAGATGGGATTTGCTGGTTCTCTGAACTACTCAAAATTTCCAGTACCAGATCTCCAGAACTGGTCAGAACCGGCTGAATACCCACCTCTGAAGGAAAGGAAAGGAAAGGAAAGGAAAGGAAAGGAAAGGAAAGGAAAGGAAAGGAAGGGAAGGGAAGGGAAGGGAGGGGAGAGGAGAGAAGGGAAGGGGAGGGGAGGGGAGGGAAAGGAAAGGAAAGGAAAGGAAAGGAGAGGAGAGGAGAGGAAAGGAAAGGAAAGGAAAGGAAAGGAAAGGAAAGGAAAGGAGAGGAGAGGAGAGGAGAGGAGAGGAGAAGGGAGGGAAAGGAAGGAGGAAGGAAGGAAGAAAGGGAGGGAGAGAGGGAGCAGTGGTGGGATTCAAAAATTTTTACTACAGGTTCTGTGAGTATGGCTTGGTGGGCATGGCGTGGCTTGGTGGGCATAGTGTGGCTTTCTGGGCATTGCAGGGGAAGGATACTGCAAAATCCCCATTCCCTCCCCATCCCACTAACCTGCTTTCCAGCTCCATTCTCCTTCTTTGAACCAAAGAAGACCCAGCCAATCAGCTGGGACTCGGGAGGTGGAGAATAGATGGGGGCGGGGCCAGTCAGAGGTGGCATTTGCCGGTTCTCCAAACTACTCAAAATTTCTGCTACCGGTTTTCCAGAACTGTTCAGAACCAGCTGAATACCACCTCTGTTCCTCTTGTCCGGTATTTGTTTTCATTCTAATCCCTTTGAGAGTATCCAAGTCATTTGGAATTCTCAGAGTCACTTTTCTTACTCTATCCCTTGGTTGACCTTCCCTTCTTCACTCTGTTCAGAGAAATTGGTGAAGTTTCATCTTTACTTCAAGAACATGGACAGGAGTCAGAGGGGTGAATTTGTTCTGACCCAGCTCCCCAAATACAACAAATCCTCTGTATTTAAATCAACGATTCCTTAATTAGGAGGCCCAGCAGGCCCAGCAAAGAGCTTCTCTCTTAACGCAGGCTAACAAGTCTATCTGGAAGAGAGATGTAGTTGTCTGCCATATCTATTCGTCTCCGCCCCCTGCCTTTTATCCCCAGAGCTAGGGTGGGGCTTCGCTAATGGTAGCTCTTCCACCCCAAGGACCAGCCAGCCCATAGATTTCCACTGCTCTCCTCTCCTCTGCCTTTTGTGCATTCGCGGGTCAGGCACTGAACCCAGCTGTTCCTCTTCTTCCTCATCGTCCACCTCAATCTCAGATTTCTTTGATACTGACCCTGACTCCCATGCCTCCTCCTTCTCAGATCCAGCTGTTGGAGGGGCCACAACATTCAGCCTCCGCTTTCAGTAACGGACTGAAAACGCTTTTTAAAAATGAAGCAAATCTACTAAAGTACTCCCAAAAACCTCAAGGGAGAATAGACCTTTTTTTTTTTTAACAGAGGTATTTTTTATGAGACAACCCATTGAGCAATGCATAGTTTACTGCAGAGAGGCAGGCAGACTATTGAATATATTCCTGATTTATGAGAAAAATGTACCGGCGCTAGAGTGCCACGGAGAGAATGGATGCATAAATAATAGTGCTTCTTATGCTCAATATCTTAAAAATGATGGCAGGATCAGAGATCTCCAACTCCAGTTTCGTGGAGTGTGCAACGACAACACGGAAGATGTGTGTGTCAAGGTTACAGAAAACAAGTAGGGACCACAGATTTAAAAAAAAAAAAAAATCCAGAGATTTCACTAAAAAGGAGAAGAATTCTGTTGAGAGCCAGCTGCATTAAAGACTCAGAGTTATTTCCAACTGCTACTAGTTGCAGAGGATTAGCAAGAGGAGGGAGCAGGTCTCCATCTCCTGCTTTTGAGCACCCAGGAGGAATGGGTTTGGATAATTTTATAATAAAATAGAGAGAAAAGTGGCCCCTGGCTTGAACCAACAGCACCGTCTAGCTGTTTTAATCATTTTGTTGATTAAAGAGCTGTGAAGGTCACATAAGTTTTATTAGAGAAGATTTTTAGATATCGGCAATGCTACTAAGATCCTTCTTTATACCTGATTCTGGCTTATAGTTATATCCCAATTTTATTGCATTTTTTTTGCTACGTATTATTAAAATGTTATTATTGTAACTAGACTTTTTTTATCCCGCCTTTATTGCTTGTGCTAAGTAAGTCAAGGTGGTGAACATACCTAATACTCTTTCTTCTTCCTATTTTCCCCACAACAACAACAACTGTGAGGTGGGTTGGGTGGAGAGAAGGACTCCAAAGTCATCCAGTTGGCGAAGGCAGGACTAGAATTCACAGTCACCTAGTGATTGGCCCAAAGTCATCCATTCAGATTTCATGCCTAAGGCGGGACTAGAGTTCACAGTCACCCGGTGATTGGCCCAAAGTCACCCATTCAGATTTCATGCCTAAGGCGGGACTAGAATTCACAGTCACCCAGTGATTGGCCCAAAGTCACGCATTCAGATTTCATGCCTAAGGCGGGACTAGAATTCACAGTCACCTGGTGTTTGGCTCAAACTCACCCATTCAGATTTCATGCCTAAGGCGGGACTAGAATTCACAGTCACCTAGTGATTGGCCCAAAGTCACCCATTCAGCTTTTGTGCCTAAAGCTGGACTAGAATTCACCATCTCCTGGTGAGTTTCAATCACTATCTCTTCATCCAAACTACCTCACAGAGTTGTTGTAGTTGTGGGGGAAAAAAAATAGGAGGAGGAAGGAGTATTAGGAATGTTCACTTCCTTGAGTTATATATAAAAACTAATACTAATAAAGATGAAGATAAAATAAACAGCGAGGAGAAACAAGTTTAGACTGCTCTGCTCTTGCCAATTTTAATTATATTATACAGAATAGGTATTGATAATAAATATAGAAATCCACCTGATTTACTAACCATCCCCACAATTCCAAACAAGACGAAGAGAGGGAACTAGCATTTAGTATTTATTTGATTTGTCAATCGCTTACAAGATACAGGTATAAGAATAAACATAGTTTTGAATGCATGAGATAGATACTTATAAGAAAATAAAAGAAACAATAGGACAGGGACGGTAGGCACGTTGGTGCGCTTATGCACGCCCCCTACAGACCTCTTAGGAAAGGGGTGAGGTCAATAGTAGACAGTCTAAGGTTAAAGTTTTTGGGGTTTGGGGAAGAAACCACAGAGTCAGGTAGAGTATTCCAAACATTGACCACTCTGTTACTGAAGTCGTATTTTCTGCAGTCAAGTTTGGTTCGGTTAACCTTGAGTTTGTATCTATTGTGTGTTTTTGTATTGTTATGATTGAAGCTGAAGTATTCATTTGCAGGTAGGACATTGCAATGGATGATTTTATATACTATATTTAGATCGGACCAGAGGCGGTGTAGTTCTAGATTTTCTAGGTCTAGAGTTTCAAGTCTGGTGGCATAAGGTATTCTGCAATGAGTAGAGGAGCAGAGAATTCTTCCTGTGAAATATTTCTGGACTTTTTCAATTGTGTTAATATTAGATACATGATATGGGTTCCAGACTGATGAGCTCTATTCAAGTATAGGTCTAGCAAATGTTTTGTATGCTCTAGTTAGTAGTGTGATATTACCAGAGAAAAAGCTACTTAGGATTAGATTATCAACTCTTAATGCCTTTTTGGCTATGTAGTAACAGTGGGCTCTAGCACTTAGATAACTAAAGATAGATAGACTTCTAATTTTAATTGTCATATATTTTTGGATTCTATTCTGCAAATCACTCATCACCCATAGAGTTAAATTATGCGCAGGGTCTATTTTTTTGTGTAGTTTGCAGATGTTCTATTCAATTTAGCTTTCAAATAATTTTCTATTTCCATGTTAACATAACTCGACCAATTCTGGCATTTAAATGTTTAAAAGGTGACCTTTTCTTACAAAACTGTTCCTGTTACAATTTATGTTTTTTCCATTTACTCTTCACTTTTCCTTCTGACCTCCTCTTGAAATAAGTCAAAAAGGGATGCTACTGCTAAATACTAAGAGTTAATAATTCAATAATCTCCCTCATTCTTTGAATGACATTTCCCTCAAACTCTGAGTCACACATATGAATCATTCCAGGATTTTTTTTGTACACCAAATATTAGGAATAATCAGATGCACCGAGGGACTTTACATTATTGTTTATGGCTTAGTTATAACTTGGATTGTCTGTGGAGATTCTCAGTCCTCCAGGAAACGGTGGTCCCAAAGGTGCTTTTCAAAAGGCAACTGGACTTTCTTGGGTTTTTTTTTCCTTGAAGACTTTTCGCTTCTCATCCAAGAAACTTCTTCACTTCTGACTGAATGGTGGTGAACAGATTTATATTCTTTGCAGTCATCTGGTCGTTGGCACTCTGAAGATCAGTTGTTAGCTCTCTGAGAGCCATTGAGGCCACTTGGGAGTTTATCTTGAAGACAGCAAGGTCCACATTCTGGACAGAGAGGACCGCTGGTTTGAAAGAGGGGTCAAAGAGGCCATCTAGGTCAAAACTGAACAGCCCTCTCTCAACAGGAGAGATACAACACCATCTATCTCCAGTGTACAACACAGTCCTCTCAGCAGTACAGTAGAACCTCCAGTCACAACCGTAATCCATTCCATGACTTTGGTCGCAACACAATTTGGTTGAGACTGTAATTACTTTTCAAACTATTCTTTTGGGGGGTTGTTTTTTCAAATCTTAAATTTTTCACTCTCTTTCCCCCCTTTCCTTTCTTTTCCCCACACAGAAATACTTGGTCATTGAGGATGGCTTCTTCTTTGTCCCGCCCTTCTTGTTCTACAGGCATTTCTTGTTGTTTCTCATAGTTCAGGATCTCCATTTCTAAAAATTGAAATACGAAGCCAAAAGAATCTCTTCCTTCTTGTGCATTTTCTTTCTGTTTTTTAAGTTCCATTCTCAATTCTTCCAAGAGTGATACCATTTTAAAAACTTTTAAGCAACCACCTGATTAATTTTAGTCCTTTAGATCCGATAGCCAAAAATCCAAAAATCACCAGGTAATCCAAATAATCTAAAGCTGTTTCTTCTTGCTTCTTTTTTCCACTTTCTCTTCCTGGGGTTCTCTTATCTTGTTACAAAGTTTCAGTTAAAATGTATCTTTTAGGAATCTTGTTAAAGTTTCACTATTATTCCTTTCACTTCCAGGTGGTCTCCTCCACTTTTCCAGATTCCACCCTTTTGTTTTTTTCCTTCTTTTAGAAGTTTTTGAGAATCCAGAAATCTTTATTAACCCTTTGACATTTTATTTTCAGCTTAAATACCTGTTAATGTCAAAGTGGATTTTTGCCAGTTTCTTGCTTAAATCTCTTAGTTGTCAATATAGGGAAGAAAAGAATAAAAACCAAATCCTTTCCCTTCCCTATCTCATTTGCCACTTCAAAGTCTTCTTTGGGAACAATGTTGTTCTTTATAATTCAAATTCCAGGGTACCTTGTATTGTTGCTTTTTCAGTTCGACCCGGTCAGTTAAAACTTTCTCTTCTTATCTTCCTCCTGCACATTCTTTTCCAGTCGAGTTCTTCTTGGAGGTGGCCATTTCTGACCACCACTGCAACCACCTTCGGGAAAGGGAGTAAAGGCCAGCTGGGGAGGAGAGATGCGACTCTCCTCAACCCTGCTGGCAGTCTTCCCCCTCTTCACCACCTCTATGGGGTGGCTTAGCCCCGAAACAAGCCGGCTCGGGGCACTCCAGTGGCAAGCACAGATCGAAACGGCACACAATTGGAGATTTCAGTCTATCGCCGAAGAAGCTCAAACCGGAAGCCCAGTTGTTCAGTAAATTTTGATCAGATGACCGTGAAGATGCTCAGCATTTTTAAAGTATGAGCACAGGCTGGTAACCACTCTGTAACTTCAAATAGTCACTAAACAAAAGGTTGTAAATGTCAACTTATAAAATATTTCTATGGTCTTTTTAGAGTTGCCAACAGAAAGGGAGTGGGGAGCAGTGCAGCAGCTTGCAAAACCGAAACTACATTCCACAAATGTTTTCCGAGATAGTAACTAGGTGACCGAAGTATCTGCTGCACAAAATTCTAACTGGAGAACATGATTGATGACTCTTGGCTATGGATGTGTCCCATTGGAGAATATATGAATTATGATACACCCAGGGGGTAGGAGAAAACCAGAGTGACAATGAATTATGTGTCTCAGAGTCGGCTACATCCAGGCAGTGCCGGATATGTTAACTCCCAATAAATCCTTTTTAAGTTTTGGAAGTTTGGCTCAAGACTCATGATTTAAATGGGGTAACTGCCGGAATCCTGACAGTAAGCTCAGTAGTAGTAATTAGGTAGTTAGGTAGTTAGGTAGTCTTCAACTTTCAACCCTTTGTTTATTGACCATTCAAAGTTACGATGACACTGCAAAAAAATTACATGATCATTTTTCACATTTACAATGAACAAGAGAGGGCAAGAAATTTTATGCAGTAGCACCTTAGCATTTTATGAATGATAGCTCTCTTAAGTTATTGCTCAAAGTATTTTTTAAAAAGAAACATTTCAGGTGTGTAAGTCAAAAATGTTGACAGATGCAATGTATCTTTATTTTTTAAATTTTAAAAAAACCTTCATGTCATCTCTTTTTTAGGGTAGCATTTCATAAATTACATTTCTGACAACCAAGAGGAAAAAAAAAATCCAGTTTGCAGTCTCCTCAAATCCTCAAAATAGCCGGGATGTTAAATACAACAGTGATGAATCCCATTAAAAGGTTGAACCATTGCAAGATATTACTTACATTCTTTTCTTCGCTTAATAATGCTTTAATGGCCACTTTGATTAATGTAAAATCAAGACTGCGGATGTTTGGCGTTCCTTTGGGGAAATGACCGTGGTTACTTTCTAGTTAACCCAGCATTTCCTCAATCAATCTTTAGATCGGAGCACAGCAAGCACATGTGCCATCAAATCAGCTCGCAAGAATACAGCTATTTATTATTTATTACGCCTCGACGAACATAAAAATTATTTAAGTGGCCGAAAGGACAAAAAGGCAGGGAAAATAGGCACACAGCTTTCCAGAGCCTCTGAAAACAGATAGAGGACAAAACAGAAGAGACATGGAAAGAAGAGCACAGGTGATCTCATCTCTATTTTGTACCAGGATGAAAAAAAGAAAAAGGTTTACCAGAATAATGTATATCAGGGGTCTCCAACTGGCAGGTGAAGGGGTGGGCTGCTGGGGGTTCGCAGGGGTTCAGGAGAGCCCCCAGCTAAGATTCTGTGCAGTTCAGAGAACCCCCAAATCCCACTCCTGGCTGCCCACCCCATCCCAGCCTGCCCCTCCCCTCCCAAGAGTCCCCACGTGGCTCGTTTTGGATGCAGGTAAGTGCAGGGCACGCACAGAGGCTCGGGGAGGGCAAAAACTAGGCCTCCTGGAAGTTTGGGAAGGCCGGAAATGGGCCCGTTTCTGGCTTCCAGAGAGCCTCCAGAGCCCAGGGAGGCCGTTTTCGCCCTCCCGGATGCTTGAGAAAAGCCTCCGGAGTTTGGGGAGAGCAAAAATGCCCCCCTGCCATGATGCAGGAGGCTGACTAGGCCACACCCACCCAGCAACTGGGCAGAGAAACCTTTGCTAAAATTTCCGAAGCCCACCACTGCCCAGGCCATAGCATTCTACCGGGCCGTGGTCTATTCGTAACTGGGCCATGTGAGGAGAGGGTCGGCAGCTCAGCTTGTGCAAGCAGCGGGCTGGTGAGCCGGCAAGCATGCACATTTGCATGCTCACAAGCTGAGTTGTGTACACATGCGCCAGTGTGGCCTGGCTTTCTTCTACCCCCACCCATCCAGGCTGCCAAGCCACAAAAATTGGGGACTACTGATGTACACAACAGTTATGGCTATTTGTATATCTTTGGTTACTTGAGATAACATGAGTTCCCTTGAGTTTAGATGGGCAGCCTATAAATTTTACAAATAAATGTTTTTTTATAAATACACTATGAATCAAAATGATAGTCCTTGACTCATGACCACAATGTAGTCCAACATTTCTGTTGCTAAGAGAGACAGTTGTTAAGTGAGTTTTGTCCCATTGCCATTGCCTGCTTCCTGGGGCTGAGAGAGAGTGACTGGCTCACACTCACACAGCTGGCTTTCTTCCTAAGATCACAGCCTCCTGGTTTCCAGTCTTATGCCTTAATCATTATACCATGTTGGTTCTCTATTTTAAGGATAGAAACAGTCATATTGTTGAGGCTCAATGTTTACAATACTAGACAACACAGTATCAATAGTAGAGACCTTCAAATTTCTAGGTTCTACTATATCACATGACCTAAAATGGACACCTAACATCATAAACATCATCAAAAAAGCACAACAAAGAATGTTCTTTCTGCGCCAACTCAGAAAGCTCAAACTGCCCAAGGAGCTGCTGATCCAGTTCTACAGAGATATTATTGAGTCTATTATCTGCACCTGTATCACTGTCTGGTTTGGTTCTGCAACCCAACAAGACAGACACAGACTTCAGAGCATAATTAGGACTGCAGAAAAAACAATCACTACCAACCTCCCTTCCATCGAGGACCTGTATCCTGCGCGAGTCAAAAAGAGGGATGTGAAAATATCTACAGACCCCTCACACCCCGGACATAAACTGTTTCAACTCCTTCCCTCAAAATGATGCTATAGAGCACTGCACACCAGAACAACTGGACACAAGGACACTTTTTTCCCAAAAGCTATCAATCTGCTAAACAAATAATACCCTCAACACTGTTCAACTATTTACAAAGTCTGCATTACTATTACTATTAATCTTCTCATCACTCCTTATCACCCATCCTCTCCCACTTGTGACTGTATGACTGTAACTTTGTCACTTGTATCCTTACGATTTATACTGACTGTTTCCTATTGCATATTGTACCCTATGACTATTATTAAGTGTTGTACCTGATGATTCTTGACTCTTGATGAATGTACCTTTTTTTTATGTACATTGAGAACATTTGCACCAAGACAAATTCCTTGTGTGTCCAATCACACTTGGCCCATAAAGAATTCTATTCTATTCTATCTTCACTCTTACTTTATGGGAAAAAATTGCCGCTGAGCTCCCTTTTTTTTTTTTTTTTTGGCAGTGTAATTTGGGCAAATTTGGGATTACAAAACAGGACCTGCTGTTAAGACTTGTGCTTTGCTAAAAAGGATGCTAAAGGAACGCAGAGTCCTTTGGCAGAAGAGCAGGATAAATACTCTTAACGAGATCAAAGGGTTGAGGTTCTCGCCCCATCTGCTTCCCTTCCATCAGCACTGAGGCCTGGAAAGAATATCTCCATTTTCTCTTTTGTTTCCTTTTCATCAACAGCATATAGAGCAATATGAACAAGGTAGAATGAAAATGGTTGCGGGGAGGAACAGTGTTCTGCAAACTGCTTTGTTTCAGGATCGCACTACAGCAAGGGTGTAGAACAGGCCTGTCAAACTCAAGGCCTGGGGGGCACATCCGGCCTGTGGGGTGCTTAGGTCTGGCCCACGGGGCCATGCTGGAAACAGCGAAGGACCGGCCCGTGGTGCCTCTGCCATGAAAATGGAGGTCAGGAGAGACACTCACGGCCCTCCCGAGCTCCGTTTTCACTGGCAGTGGGTTGTAGGAGGCCATCACAGCTGAAAACGGAGCTTGGGAGCCCGTTTTCGCTTGCAGAGTGCTTGGGCTCCCACAGGTGCCCCCAACACAAGTGACATCAAGCTGGCATGTCCATGCTGGCCACACGCCCCACCCCAGCTCCCCAAAGTCAAATACAATCAGTGGAACAACTTGCCTCCAGAAGTTGTAAATGCTCCAACACTGGAAGCTTTTTAAGAAGAGATTGGACAAATGGTTATAGGGTTTCCTGCCTAAGCAGAGGGTTGGACTAGAAGATCTCCAAGGTCCTTTCCAACTCTGTTATTCTATTCTAAAGGGGTCTCCAACCTTGGCAACTTTAAGACTTGTAGACTTCAACTCCCAGAATTCCTCAGCCAGAATTCTGGCAATTGAAGCCCACAGGTCTTAAAGTTGCCATGTTTGGATGCTTTAAGACTTATAGACTTAAATGGACCCACGGTCATTCATTGAAAAATCCTTTGTTCACAATGGACATTTTTTGTCGGTAACTGGAAGTAACCCCCGGTTTCCAGCAAAAAAAAAAAAAAGAGTCACAAATTTAAGTCATGGGATCCTAACGTTGAAATAAATGTCGGCCAGTTGCCAAGCACCCAAAATGTGGTCACATGATCATGGGAGTGAGGGGGTGGCCATCAGAATTTTGAATCCATGTCCAGTTACTAAGGCACTGGACATAAAACGAGGATTACCTGTATTAACAAAACTAGGGTTGTTGATTTTTTTTTTACTAGGCAGTAAATTGATTGCAGGATTCAATTCGAGTCGGTCACTAGGTTTGATCTTCTGAGCTTTTGAATTCATGCTGGAGAGAAGTTCCCTGAAGATGGGCTCTAGCATGAGTCCGGATTCAAAAAAATTTACTACTGGTTCTGTGGGTGTGGCTTGGTGGGCGTGGCTTGGTGGGTGTGGCAGGAGAAGGATACTGCAAAATCACCATTCCCTCCCCACCCCACTAACCTGCTTTCCAGCTCCGTTCTCCTGCGCAGGGCAACCAAAGAAGATCCAGCCAATCAGCTGGGACTCGAGAGGCAGAGAACAGATGCGGGAGGGGCCAGTCAGAGGTGGTATTGGCCGGTTCTCCGAACTACTCAAAATTTCCACTACTGATTCTCCAGAACTGGTCAGAACCTGCTGAATGACCACCTCTGGTCTGAAAGCTTGTTAGATAAAACCTCTGATCCCAGTGACCAACCCAGATTGGATCCTGCAACTTCATCCTGGGACCCGTACATTCGCCTTCATTTGTGAGTAAATTGATTATGGATTATTATTATTTTTTAGTAAAAATCAAAAGGCAGAAAAAGACAATGTTAGCTTGCCAAGAAAAGAACTTGGATGTCCGTGGAGTCAGTAGGATTCAGGTTGCTACTTAGTACAATTAATCAATGGAATGGCTGCCTTCAGAAGTTGTGGGTGTTCTAACCGTTTTAAGAAGAGATTGGACAACTGTTTGTCTGAAATGGTATAGGTCTCCTGCCTGAGCAGCGGGTTGGGCTAGAAGACCTCCAAGTTCCCTTCCAACTTAGTTATTCTGTTCAGTTCTGTTCTCTTCAAGCTCTGTTCAAGGAAAGTAGCCCAAGGTTGAACTAGGCTCATTCACAGTTCCCATTAAATCCAGACTGTCTCAACATCAACAATCCCTACTCACGGTCACTCATGCCCTAGTCCCATGATGGCGAACCTATGGCACACGTGCCACAAGTGAAACGCAGAGCCATTTGTGCCGGCACGTAAGCTACAGGCAGACTTACCTCATTGCACATGTGCGTGCCTCACGGCTGATTTTCCTGCTGGGTTCAGGCCTTTTTCAGCCTCCCAGAGGCTTAAAAAAAGCCTCTGCAAGGCTTTTCAGGACGAATAGGCCCATTTTGTCACTTCCTGTAATACCGGAAGTGACGAAACAGGCATATTATTTGTCCTGAAAAGCCTTGCAAAGGCTTTTCCCAAGTATCTGAGAGGCCGAAAAAGGCTTCAAACCAGCCGAAAAATCAGCTGTGAGGTGCAGTGCAGGTGGGGGGGGGTTGGCGGAGGTGGGGTGTTGTGCTCGCATGTACAGGGGGTGAGGGGGTCGCATGCAATGCATTCTGGGTGTTGGCACGCAAGTCCGCGTGCGTTCATGCGTGCACAATTTCTGGCACAGGAGCCCCAAAAGGTTAGCCACCACTGCCCTAGTCATTTCCTGTCTTGACTATTACAATGCACTCTACTTGGGGCTGCCCTGGGAGAGCACCTGGAAGCTCCAATTGGTGCAAAATGTAGTGGTCTGCATGGTTTTGTGCAGACCTCAGTGTGTGCACACGTATCACCTCTCTTGTGTGCGCTGCATTGGTTGCCGATTTGCTTCCGGGTGCAATTCGAGGTGCTGATTGTCCCCTTTAAAGCCCTTCATGGCTCGGGACCAGGTGATCTGAGGGACCGTCTCTTGCTGGTCACATCCACCTGACCCACCAGAATGGGGAGGCAAGGAATGTTGCGAGTCCCATCCCCAAGGGAGATACAAGTGGTGGTATCCAGAAGAGGGGCCTTCTCCATGGTGGCTCCCTCCTTCTCTCTGGATCATCATTCCCTCAGAGATTAAAATGGCCCCCATACTGACACTCTTCCAGAAGGCGCTGAAGGCTTGGTTCTGCCAGTGGGCCTGGGGGACCCAGAGTAGGATGAAGCCCATTAAATGGCTCATGTGATGTGTTGTCACCGGGGTGGAGGGGTTATTTTATTTTATTATTTTATTAATTTATTACATGATTCTCTTTTATTACTTTTATTGATTTTATACAAGGGTTTTTTTTTTATTCTTGTAAGTCACCTTGAGTCAACATGTGTGAATAGGCGGCAATATAAATTTCCTAAAACAAACAAACATCTGCACGTGTGCCATAATGTTTTCCATAAAGAAACCTGGTTAGTTCACTCCAATTTCTTCTTAAGCAATATGTCTTATGCAGCCCAAGTGCCTTGCAACCAGGAAAACGACACGCATTTAATTCAACCAGCAAAGCAAGAACAATAAATAGAATATTATTCAACTTCTCTGACTCTGCACATGATTAATTCAGATTGCCCTCCACAATCGCCGAGGAGGCAAATTAACACGCACAGACGCAGGGACTTTGTGCAGGTTTGCCAATTGATTTTGACTGAGCCTCTTTCCATTTTCTCATTGAAGATCCCAAGGTATTCAGTCTGCTAATCACTCATGTATTTAATTGCTATTTACTTGCTGCGGCATCTGAGATCTATCAGTGGAGTCTCTTTAATTAGAGATTAAAGTCGGAGCAAAGAGGGGAGCACATTGCAAACTAACTGAGAGAAAGGTAAATTTATGTCCTGGCAACGGTAGCAATGGGTGTGTGTATGTGGACTTGTAAATATGGGTGGGGCTAAATTTTGTTCACAGGACTTCAACGATTATATCCCTGTAATGTTATCTGTTTAAGGACCGGTTGCAAGTCCATTATTCAGCACCATGAAATTTGATCATCCTTGATCATCAACCTGCAACCTTCGCAGCCAGCTTCCCACAAGCAAAGTCAACGGGGGGAGATGGATTTGCTTAATGACCGTGTGACTTGCTTAACAACTGCAGTGATTCGGTTAACAACCGTGGCAAAAAAAAAGGTGTAAAATTGGGCACACCCCACGAAAACAGCTGCTTTGCTTAACAAGGCAATTCTGGTCCTACACAGGGGTTGTAAGTTGAGGTCTATCTGTCTATTATGCCCTGTCTATTATTCAGGAACAGATATTCCTTAAATAAAAATAAAATAAAATCCGGAGATATCCCATGCGGCATTATTCTAACTCAGCCCTAAAATGCAATCAGTAGACTTGGCTCCAGCTGAGCCATCGAGCTTCTAAACTTCGTGGGGACTTTATTGCTTAAGAGACAATCAGAGAAAATTGGATTCTTAGGTTTAACCATGGCTATTCTGTTTTTCGACTTCCGGAGCTGATTCTCTCTATCATATTATTTTATGGGAGACTCTCCAGCCAGAATAATTGCAAGACCACACTCCACTGCCTGGGATAAATACATTTGAAAAATACAGGCTTGAGTACTAAAATTAATAATTCCCGCATGGAATAACGGCAGCTTCTAAACAACTGCCAGCATTAAGCTGTCAATAAACAACAGAAAATATCATCTAGGCTCCTCTTCTATTTTTAAGGCTGGTGTAAACACGCAGAATCAGCAGCTGAAGCTGTGAAGTGCCATGGAGCCAAATAACCTGTTGAGATGTTTGAAACCAGTTACATGTTTCCCCCAAAATATGAGCCACCCCAAAAAGAAGTCCTATGTGGTTTTTAATACATGCGCTAAAATTAAGCCCCCCAAAATTAGCCCACCCTGGGGTGCAGGGAGTGGGGTGAGGTAAAAATTAAGCTAGGTGTCTGGGTCCGAGGGTGGCGTCTCTTAGCTCAGAGCCCGTCAGTTCCCTGGAGAGTCCCTTCAGTGACTCCCGGACAACAAGCCACCGCAGCTGCAGTTGAAGTTGCGCTGTGTATGACGTAGCAGATGCGAAGAGGCTCCGTGCTCCATGCAGATAGTTGAGAAGATGACAGCTGAGCTACTGACGGAGCGGAGCTGCTACAAGAGTCGGTGTTGGGACAGTGCAGCTTGGGATTCGGCTGAGGGGCACATGGGCACGTGGGAATGGGTTGCAGAACCGGGTGGACAGCGAAGGGTGTACAAGGTGGGGATCGATTAGAAAGAGGCGGTATCAATTGATAGGGTGGCAGCAAATGGGATAATGGAATAGGTGGGGCAGGAGTGCAGCTGTGTGTGTAGGTGGGGCTGTGGGTGTTACACTAACAAAAGGGAATGGAAAACAAACACTCTCAGTGTTGCTTGGCTGAGCCATTCTTGCCAGAGGAGAGTGTTTGCTGTTTGTTTATCATGGAATAAACCATCATTGGTCTACACAGAAGCTGGTGTCTTTATTCATTTTGGTAAGGCAAATCTTCAAGACTCAAGGACTGGCTGAGACTACGGTGGGGATGGGTGTGTGTGTGTAAAGCTGTCCTATTTACCAGGCTTCGCATACCCTGACATCTTCCCTGCTTTGCAGGCCCACTTCTTTTGCAGCCTCTTGCCGCCACTTGCACGTGTCACCCCCGGCTTCCAGTTCACTGTCAGAGGCTTCTGGAAAACCCTCTGGAACTGATGGATTTCTGGAAGGCTCCGATGGAAAAATGGCGCCCGGGGCAACACATACGAGCGGCAGCAAATGGCCGCCAAAGTGGGCCGTGAGGAGGCTCCTGCTAGGCCAGGGCCGTCAGGGCAATGGTGGCAAGGGGAGTCAGAAATTAGCCCCCCTGAAAAGAAGCTGTAGCTGTTTTATTCAGGGGTTAAAAGAAAAATTCAGGGGTCTTCTTTTCGGGGAAACCCCCTATTCATCTCAACATTCCCAAGCGTCCGAATTTTGATCAAGTAGGGAATGCTGCAAGGGAATCATAGGTTACTTTTTTCAATGCTGTTGTAACTTCGAACAGGGTCCATAAACAAATGGTTGTAAACTGAGGACTATTTGTAATACAGTGCTCTCAAATCTAGGGTACAAGTCTAAGTGACCCCTGGATAACTACAAACAGAAATAGAAAGACGGGCTCCGTCATGTTCTCTGAGCTCGGTTGTTTTCTTGCAGACGTTTCATTACCCAGCTAGGTAACCTCATCCATGGGTTTACAAGTGCTACAAAGAAGTGGGGTTTGCTCTTATTTAATAGCCTACTAGTAGCTTGTCCTGTCAAACAACAACAACAGCCCAATGCAGGACCCACCAAGAAAGCAACCACCAACACTGGCAGTGCATGCAACTAGTGTATAAAATGACAGCAAGCTCCACTCCCTACTAACACTGATGGCGTTACCTAGTTTATTAATAAAACATCCGAAAGAAAACAACCAAGCTCAGAGAACCCCACCAGTTCAACCCTGAGCTACAAATACTGTCTTCTATCCGAAATAGAAAGGATCAACTTTTGTGTTAACATCTAGTGATGATTATCCTAATTTTTTGCAACTTAGATCTGGTAGCTCTAAGCGGTACATAACAGAGCAATAGCATTTAGTGTTCTGTAACTCCTCATAGAGTTTTTCAGCACTCTCTGCGTGGTTTATAATCTCAGCCTATCTCTCCCAATGATTTGGGTCCCCGTTTTACTAACCTCTGTTAAATCACCCTTGAACTCTGTCAGGATCAAAGTCCAGGTTGTGGGCAGAGTTTGCCTGCAATACTGCACTTTGACCACCGGGGCTCTCTTGTACTTTCATCCAACCTTCCATGATGCAAGTGCATTGCATAAATGGAGGCAATTATTGGGGGCAATTTCCATTCGGGGCAACTTGTTGATGTGGGAACTTCAGCTCCCAGCATTCATCAGCTGGCATAACCATTGCCGAGAATTCTGGGAGTTGAGGTCCACATATCTGGATATTGTTCAGGGTGGAAAACCCTGGCAATCGTATTAATTTAACTTCCTATCTCCTTAGGCAAACTTCTACGTTGCTACCCACTACTACATACTTACAAGGAAGCACCAAGTTAGGATGCTAAATGTTTATTCTATTACAAAGGTTTGGTACCTCTAAATCAGGCTACTGTGATCAGTTAAAAACTGATGGAAAACATTGTCCTCTTCATGGACAGTTAAAAACACTTGTGACACACAATTTTGCATGTCCTTTTATTATTATTCTATGAAAAGTGCCTGCAGTCTGCAAGAGCCCCAAATTACTGTAAGCTTTAAAAATTAAAGTGCCTTTTGACAATACAGTTCTTGTCTCACCCCAAATTGGCCTGATACATTTTTCTATGCGTTTTTAATTTCAAAATGTATAAGGAGAAGAAGAAGAAGAAGAAAAAAAACACTAGCCACATTGAATAGCTGCCTTCAGAAGTGGGCAGATAAATGGAGTGGACCTATTTTGAGCCATTCATCCTTACTAAGCACTGTTCTTCCTTGCTTAAATTAAAAAATCTGCCTGTTAAGAGATATGCCAAATAACAGGATAATAGAGTGGTAAGGGGCCTTGGAGGTCTTCTAGTCCAACCCCCTGTTCCAGCAGGAGACCCTCTATCCTTCCAGAGAGTTGCTGTCCAGTCTCCCCTTGAAAGTATCCAGTGTTGGGGAATTCACAACTTCTGTAGAGAAGTTGTTCCACCGATTAATTGTTCTCACAGTCAGGAAATTTCTCCTTAGTTCTAGATTGCTTCTCTCCTTGATTAGTTTCCACCCATTGCTTCTTCTCCTTCAATAGGTTGACCCCCTCTTCTTTGTGGCGGAGATATTGGAGCACTGCTATCATGTCATGCAGTTCTAAAAAGGATCGACAACACTAGTCATCCTGAACTAAAGCCAGAACTGAGGATAAAGATGTGTCAGAAGGTATCAAGGGAAATTCAACAAGGAGAAACAGATGGAACATGGGTATAAGGGATAACCAAGAATCCTTCCCGGATGAACCCTAGTGAACTAAATCTGATCTCCATTTTTGTGCACTAATATGCCTATTTATATCAGAGGGATTTGTATAGGGAAAAAGAAAAAAACCTGCGGGGTTTTGCCTTTTTAGAGACTGGGCAACACCACAGACCCAAATTATCTCAATTCCCACAACTATAGACAAAAAACAAAACCCCCTTCAAGTGAAGCTTTTTGGTGATGCCAGGGGGCTAACTATGTTTTGTTAGCAAAAATCGGTCCCACCTTCCTTCTCTCTGTGTGTGTGTTTTAACTTGCCGATCTAAACAAGGTTTCTTCATTAGTCTCTCGATAGGTGTTTCAAGGTTAGAACCTGCCATTCCCTACAAGCCTGGAATTAACGATCTTGTTGCTAAAGCAACTAATGATTATGGCTTCTAGATAAAATGTTTTCGTTGTCCATCAGTTTCGGTCCTGATACAAAATGTAGGGTTTCCTGCCTGAGCAAGAGAGTTAGATTAGAAGACCTCCAAGTCAGGGGTGGGCTTCAAAAAACTTAGCCACCGGTTCTCTGCCCGGTTGATGGGTGGGCGTGGCCAGGGTGGGCGTGGCCTAGTTGGCCTCCTGCACCATGGGGAGGGGGCGTTTTTGCTCTCCCCGGGTTCTGGAGGCTTTCCTCGAGGCTCTAGGAGGGCGAAAACAGCCTCCACAGGCTCCGAAGGCCATGCGGAGGCTGAAAGCAGGCCCGTTTCTGGCCTCCCTAAAGTTTCAGAAGGCCTGTTTTTGCCTTCCCCGGGCTCCGGAGACTTTCCTTGAGCCTCTGGAGAGGCCTGTTTCCTCCCTTCCCAGGCTCTGGAGGCTCTCTGGAGGCCAGAAATGGGCCTGTTTCCAGTCTTCGGGAGCCTCTGAGAGGCCTGTTTTTCATCCTCCCAGAATCTCTGCGTGGGCCCTGCATTTACACGGGATCCAAAACAGGCTGTGTAGAGACTCGTGGGAGGGAAGGGGTGGATGAGGCGGGGCCAGCCAGTCGTTGTAACTACCGGTTTGGTGAACCAGATATAAAATTAGCATCCGGTTCGCTCGAACCGGTGCAAACCGGTAGCAGCCCACCCGCTTCTCCGAGGTCCAACTCTGTTATTCTGTATTCTGTTATTCTGTTCTCCTCCTCACCTCCTCCAAAACACCGTTTTATAAGTTTTTGTTTTGAATAATTTATCTCAGATATAAAAACACCACTGTGTTTTTTCTACGTTTTGGATCTGAATGCAAGGAGCATTAGAGAGGATCCGTTGCTAACTATGATTGACCAGGAAAGGAATTGCAAAGCAATGGTGGGTTCCTTCAGTGAAAATATCTTACATAGGCACAACATGCCCAATTAGGTCAATTAGCAAACTAATAGATTCATGCGCTCAAAATGTGAGCTTGGCGTCCTGTTTTACGCTGGTAATTGGAATAAATCATTGAAAAGTAATTGGCATAGCTGGTCTAATGCGGAGAAAAGGCCGAGGGAATCCGATTGGGAAATTCTGTGCTCGGAAGCATCTTGCAAACAGTATCATCCATTATTTGTAGCCAGGCCTTTCTCGGTTCACTGGCTGGTGTCTGAAAGGGTAAGTGAGAATAGGAGGTCATGAACTCATCCTAGCCCTCAGAACTGGGTTCAGGGGATTGAGGAAAGCATCTCAGTTGCAAAAGCAACATTGCCAGAGTTCAGAAGATAAGTATAAAAGCTGGTGAAATTTTGTGGCAACACCTTTAAAAATCAGACACTCCTTATCTGTTTGTTCCAACAGCTTCAGTTTCCTCCAATCTCTTGAACTCCAGGGAGAAAGAAACCCTGGCAGTTGATCATCTCTAACTGCAACCATCTTAGGGCAAGTGGCTTTCCCAAGATCATCCCCAAGAGTTCTTGTGGATAACACCAAGTCTTACAAGATACGTCAAGTCCTTCTTACAGTATCAGACGTGACATTTTAACCTGGGTTAGATCTTTTTAAGCGGTTGCCTGCTCCATAAAATCAACCTATGTGGTCTTTGTGGTTTAATGCAGTGGCCCCCTTAACAGATATAACAGATTAACAGTGTTGGAAGGGACCTTTTAGGTCATCTAGTCCAACCCCCCCATTCAAGCAGGAGACCTACACTCAGATGGCAGTCCAGCCTCTTCTTGAAAGCTTCCAATGATGAAGCTCCCACAACTTCTGTTCCATGGGTTGATTATTCTCACTGTCAGAAAAATTCTCCTTATTTCCAGGTTGAATCTCTCCTTGTTCAGTTTCTATCCATTATTCCTTGTCTGGCCTGCATGGGACTTTAGAAAATAGCTTGATCCCTTCCTCCCTGTGGCAGCCCCTCAAATATTGGAAGGCTGCTCTCCTGTCTCCCCTGGTCCTTCTCTTTACTAGACTAACTAAGCCCAGTTCCTGAAACCATTCTTCATAAGTTTTAGCCTCCAGTCCCCTAATCATCCTGATTGCTCTTCTCTGCACTCTTTCCAGAGTCTCAACATCTTTTTTATAGTGTTGTGAGGTGACCAAAACTGGATGCAGTATTCTAGGTGTGGTCTTACTAAGGCTTTATAGAGTGGTATTAATCTAACCTAACTTTTTGGGCTCAATTGTGTTTGTACATCGACCTTTTTGCTGAGAGGATATGGTGCACCTGAAAACAACAGAATGCTGAAACACATTTTCCACCCGGCCCTTGATGTGCTTTTTTAAAGTTTAATATTTGTGTAGCAAGAGCTAAAATTATCCTTTAACAAGCTTGGAACTTTTTCAGATACAAGAAGACGGGAACGAAGGAAAAGAATCAATGTCTCATCAAATGTTACGAGTTTCCTTCGGTAAATTGTGCAGCCAGCCGCAAAGAAAGAGAATATCCAAGGCTATCTGAATAGGTTAGATGCCGTGTCACATTCATAATGTATTCGGCTGAGAAGAATACTTAAAGAGTCTTGTATCTGTGCCATTCAGCTACGCCTTCAAGAGCCTTCAGCAATTCTGTTGTGGCCTGTTGACTGCCCCCCTCTCCCAGCAGCTGAATCAGAAGTGGAGGTGTGGGTTAGCATCAAGGCAACCTAAGCACTCCAAGGGGGAAGAGGGAATGGAGCTGGCAGAGAGAGAGAGAGAGAGAGAGAGAGAGAGAGACTGGGCCATCAGTCAGCCTTCAGATGGAGAGTCAACAGCCCCCAGGTCTGGAGAGGGCTGATATGGAAGAGAAGGAACAGCTGGGACCAGTGCCTGACGAGCTGATGCACAGAAGGCAGAAAGGAGAGGAGAGCAGTGGAAATCTATGGGCCGGTCCTTGGGATGGAAGAGGCACCGCTGCTAGCAAAGCCCCACTCAACTCTGGGAATAAAAGGCAGGGGGCAGAGATGAATAGATGTGACAGACAACTGTTCATCTCCTGATGGACAGACTTGTTAGCCTGCTGTTAAGAAAGAAACTTTTTACCGGGGCTGCTGACGCTCCTAATAAAGGAATCATTGATTTAAAGAGACTGTCGTATTTGGGGAGCTGGGTCAGAACAAATTCACCCCCCTGACTCCTGTCCATGTTCTTGAAGTAAAGATGAAAAGTCACCAATTTCTCTGCACAGAATGAAAAAGGGAAGGTCAACCAAGGGATACAGTAAGAAAAGCGACTCTGAGAATTCCAAATGATTTGGATACCCTCAAAGGGATTAGAATAAATTACCCTCTTTTTAAAATCTCAATGAGGCATTTAAGTGAGAAGATTTGGTGTGTGAAAATCTTGAGCAAATATCCCTGGTCTGAGGCTAATTCTACGAAGTTGTCTCTTTTTATGGGCACACCCTTCACAATCACTGCAAAAGCTGATTTATGGAACACAGCCCTCAATATCCAGTGAGATTAAAATAAAGTCAAATCTGTCCACTAGCTGCGGGGTTCCTGACTGGTTCGATTAGTTGCGTGGACTTTATTTTCATTTATTTATTAAGAACAATTATACAGCCATTCAACTTACTCTCAGTGACTCCGGGTAGCTTAGAAGGATAAAACCCCAGTAGAAAGATGTCCATGGAGATTCTCAGTCATCTAGGTCATGGTTGTCCCAAAGGTGCTTTTTCAAGAGGCAACTGGACTTTCTGGTTTTTCTTTGAAGGCGTTTCGCTTCTCATCCAAGAAGCTTCCTCAGCTCTGACTGGATGATGAGGAATAGAAGGAGTATAAATCCTTCCATTCCTCACCATCTAGGCCAGGGGTTGGCAACCTTAAACACTCAAAGAGCCACAAAGGTCCTAACCGGAAGCCCCCCGTTCAGTTCTGGAGCCAATAGGAAGTCCAATTCCCCCACCATAGAGTCTCCTCCTAGAGCAGCATCCTTCTTCCTCTACCAGTCTTAACCGAAAGCCCTAACAATTGTGGAGCTGACTGGAAAACCCACCCCTTGCCATAGTTTCCTCCTGGCATTCCATTCTTCTCCTCCTTTTAACAGGAAGCTCCTCTCAAAATTGTGGCGCCGACCAGTGACAGGGAGCCACAGCAGAGGGATGAAAGAGCCACATGCGGCTCCAGAGCTGCAGGTTGCTGATCCCTGATCTAGGCAGAGCTGAAGAAGAAGCTTCTTGGATGAGGAGCGAACCGTCTTTGTGATGACCCAGGCGTGGCCCAAAGGCAACACAGTCAAGTAAGCAATAAGAGTCCCTTTGTTATCTCCAACTTTGCCCCCAATGTCCAGGTTACCTCCGGCTGGAAAAAAGACTCTCCCAGGAACAGCCTTTAAGTGGAGGAAATTCAGGTACATACAAACTGTAACTTAAAATCCAAACAAACCAAGCTGAAGTGATTAAGTTGATAGGGCAGGAGAAGGAATTGCAGACTTGAAAGCACAACAAAACTCACACAGTTGGGAAGACGCCAGGAACACAAATAACCCATGACAACACAAGATAAATTCATGTTTGCTCCCAGCAACTTGCTGTACACAACTTCCCCTTTTAAACACTTTGTTCCCAGCTGCACTAATGAAGGGAATCAGGGCCCTATTGCTATAAAATGTTTTGATTGCTACAAAAAAAAACCCCTTATCTTTACCATACAAACCGACAGTGACATTTGTTTAGCACAATCCTTCTTACAATTTTCAGTTCTTTGTCACCGCAGTGTGAAGAACTTACCTTTTTTCAAAGCTGTGTAATAGATGATGCTCTTTTATTTTTTATCTAGTCTTTTATTCTAACCTCAAGAAAATTCCGGGAAGTTACAGCCAATTCAACTCCAGCGCTGAAGCCTTCTTCAATCAACTAGCAAGACACTTGCAAACTGAAAAGTGTCCTATTATAACATTCAGTGTCAAATAGAGATTAAATATATGTTAGCAACTGTCCCAACTTTTCATTCTGTCTGGTTAAGATAGCAATAGCACGTAGACTTATATACTGCTTCACAGTGCTTTACAGGCCTCTCTAAGTGGTTTTACAGAGTCAGCATATCACCCCCAACAATCTGGGTCCTCATTTTACCCACCCTGGAAGGGTGGAAGGCTGAGTCAACTACCTTGAACCAGTCAGGTTTGAACTCTTGGCAGTGGGCAGAGTTAACTTGCAGTACTGAATTCTAACTACTGTGCCATCAGGGCTCCCTTCCTTCCTTCCTTCCTTCCTTCCTTCCTTCCTTCCTTCCTTCCTTCCTTC
>NW_020769341.1:3187636-3199262 GCF_900518735.1 Pseudonaja textilis
ATCTATCTATCTATCTATCTATCTATCTATCTATCTATCTATCTATCATCTTCCTATATCTATCTATCATATTCTAGACATCTAGGTAGATATTCTCTATCTATCTCAGTATCTATCCTCAATATTTCAAACTATCATCCATCCACCCATCTTGATCAGCAGAAACGAATTTTCCCTTTGTTCAGGATTAAAGCTGAAGAACAGTATTGTTGCTGGAGAAACTGTATGGAGAGTGAAATGCTCACGAAATTCTGTGGAACTCGACTTCTTCAAAATACAGAGGGCTTTGGTTACTTTTCTAAGAGAACTGGTTAGAAAAATGTCCAAGGAAAGAAAATGAAGAGACTTCATGCTGGTACCTGGGTGCTATGTTTGACTTAGCGTTTAAAGGCATAAGAAAGCAACTTAGAAAATAGTGGTCTGAGGTGGCAGTTGAGGGGATAACAGATTTAATATTCTACAAAATGAGGAGGTGGTGATATCTTCTTTACTAGGTGTATTGAAGTGGAAATTAGATAACCATCTGACAGGGATGAATTAAGTTGGATTTTTGTGCTAAACAGGAGACTGAAATGCCCCCTTCAAGCTTGGCTTATATTCTGTTTTCTAAAGAACCCTTCAGAGATAAATTCTCCAAAGATCAGGCATGTTTTTCCCCTCAGAATGTTGGATAGATCAATTATTAGTTAAATATTTTCTAAGGATATTAAAAAAAACACCAAACTCCATTGTGATTTGGTGAAAATGCCCCCGTTTTCATCTCAAATTGAAAGCAGAGGCTCTCGTCTGAATCTTGTTTAATCTTTCTAGTCATCGTGTCTTCATTGAGTAATAATGGAGATGCATAAATGGCTGCATCCTTTTGCAGTCTGAGGTAATTCAATGGAATTTTAGAATGGGTAAAATGCACTACGTTTCAGGCAAATGAGTAGCTGGGCTCTTGGGGTAGGGAATGAATAAAATATTGTTTATTTGGTCAATGACCACCAAAAAATATCTAATGAAGATTCTCAATCATCCAGGCCATGGCTATCCCAAGTCTGGGCAACTGAATGGAGATGAATGTTTACTGGCCGGATGCTCTTCCTATTGCCAATGCAGCGTTTTGTTCAGCACATATATTCCCATTGTGCCCAAAGAGAGAAATATCTGCCTCTACCTAGGATCGAACTCACAGCCTCCTGATTGTGAGGCGAGAGGCCACCGCACCAAACACACACACACACACACACACACACACACTTCTAATTACAACAGTTCATTTAGTGACTGTTCAAAGTTAATTTATTATACCTATAGAACAGATGGGATGTAAATAATTGCAGCTTATTTACAATGCAAACAAGAGAGATTTGAAGCCGGTTAGCTCCCTAATTCCTAAATCAATCTGTTCACTCCTATATACGGTATGCTGTCATTCCTAGTTTGTTCTGTATTTTGCCATTGGTTTGTTTCTGTAGTTCAGAATAATTTTCTCACAGACAATAAATAATCTCAAGAAAAGAAAAGAAAAAAATCCAAGTTAGGGCAGTAGTTGAATTGGCTAGTTGCCTAAAAAAAACCCAATAAAAAAAAGATTTGTTTAATTCTTGGACGAGAGTTTCTCGGCTAGATGGGAAATTTTCTAAAAATGCACACAAAGGGATGGAATGCGAGAGTGGCCTTGGAAAGGGAAGAAAAGAGGTGCTGCCTAGGGAATATTCAGATAAAGGGGGAAGAGACCTCAGCTGCATAACAGGCAGAGAAAGAAACAGAAAGGATCCACCCAAACCTGTCAGACTCTCAAAAGAGATTGTGCTTGCCTTATCATAAAGTAGAATTAGCTCCTCTGGCCATGTCTCCTTGTCTGACTTAATTTGGAACTTTCTCTCTCTCATGCAGAGAGGAGAAACAATCAAAATTCCCAGCAATATCCAATATACCATGTATATTAATATTTATTTTATTCATCAATCATATTTTGTATGCTGCCGTGATCAAAAATGGCTTTTAAAAGCAGAGCAACGTTTAAAAGGAAATAAAATTCAAAATCCATTTAAACCAGGTTTACAAATCCTATGGAAAACCAACAGTATTATTCTATAAACATTAATGTGCATAGTTTATTCAGTCACTTATCAAGTTTGACTGACATTCTGAGGTTTTGTTTAACATAAAAAAGATGAAAATGTGCCTGAGGAAGATTTCAAGGACTCTCACGGGAGTGGGGATAGGGAGTGGATTCTGGAAATGAAAGGGTGCTTGTATTTCTGCTGCAATTTATTTCTAAGCCAACGAAACAAATCTGACTTTGCCATATTTTTATTGCACAACCGAGCATTCCCTCAACAGCAATAGAATTGCTCAGTTGCAAAAAAATAAATTAATCTCTCTGACTTGCTAATGAAGTTGTGTTACTTTTGTTATATATTTTTTTTCTTAACAACGACTAGGCCATGTCAGTTTTACCTTAGAGTAGGGGTCTCCAAACTTGGCAACTTTAAGACTTGTGGACTTCAACTCCCAGAATTCCCCAGACAGCATGGCTGGCTGAGGAATTCTAGGAGTTGAAGTCCACAAGTCTTAAAGTTGCCAAGTTTGGGGGACCCCTGCCTTAGTGGCTGAACCCCAACAATCTGTCATTGCCACATGAGAAGATGAAATCTCATCACATACATGAAAACCCAAATCAAACCAGGTGTCAGGTGCGAAAGACCAGGTCAATTTGAGGAGGCCCAATTAAACTGATTTATTGCTAAACAGTCTATGCACAGTCTGTAGAGATTCTCAGCCATCCAGGTTGTCCCAAAGATGCTTTTTAGGAGGCAACTGGACTTTCTTGTTCTTTCTTTTGAAGACATTTCACTTCCTATCCAAGAAGCTTCTTTAGCTCTGACAGGATGGTGGGGAAATGGAAGAATTTATATTCCTTGGAGACAGCTGGTCATTTGCATTCTTTGAGAGGGTCGTTGAGGCCACTTGGAGGTTTATCTGTGTCCTCAGGGTCACCCGAGTAGTACTTCTGGTTCCTGTAGTCTGCAATTTTTCCTCTGGAAATCCATTCCCACACCAGTCCAAGGGTCTTCATCCCAAATTGTATAGCTAAAAGTCTGTCTGCGAAGAATATAAATCATTCCATTCCCCACTATCCTGTCACCCATCTGGTTTTCATGCCTAAGTTGGAACTAGAACTCACGATCGCCCGGTGAGCAGCCCAGAGTCAGGCAACTGGCTTTCATGTCTAAGGCAGAACTAAAGCTAAAATTTCTTATGGTCGGTTCAGTGTCCCCCAACTGGCTTTCACGGCTGAGGCAGGATTAGAACTCAGTGTCAACCTTCTTTCTAGCCTAGTGCTCTAACCACTAGGCCAAACTGGCTCAAAATGACTGTAGTAGGTGCGGTGTGGGGGAGGAGGTAGTGTTGAAGCAGATAATCAGAGTTGGAAGGGACCTTGTAGGTCATCTAGTCCAACCCCCTGCCCAAGCAGGAGGCCCTACACCATTTCTGACAGATGGGAGTCCTGTCTCTTCTTGAAAGTCTCAAGTGATGGTGCTCCCAAACAAGCAACAAGCTCTCTGCAGTGACAAATGACCCCGCAGAACTTCTCTTTTCTCTTCTTGTAGAGTCACGTTGTGGAAAAATCTGTACCCTAAACACGTAGCCTTTAAGGATAACATTTGTGTTTTAAGGAGAAACTTTTCCATTGTAGAGGTGATTTATTTTCTTTAAAAAAAAAAGTCTTTCTGCTTCAGACTTGGCCTCTAAAAGCTACTGGAGAAAGGTTGGCTCAATTAAAAATAAAATAAAATAAAACACAGAGAGAGAGAGAGAGAGAGAGAGAGAGAGAGTGCAACCCACTTCCACCTCTTTGCTCGTCTTTGCATTGTTTGCTGTGTCAGCTCTGGAGTCCATCAATGGTCAGAAAGAGCAAAAGATTTACTGAACAAAACCTCCTGCTGAAGTCAGGTGAATTGCCAGGGCTTGCACAAAGAGAAGCGAGGATTCAGCCTGCAAGAATGATTCCAGGAGTTTTGAACATGTTGAACAATAGAATCTGTTTCGGCATACAAGTTGAGCAGATGTAAACATTGCCCGTTTAAGAGTTCAGGGTTTTAGGAATGGGAGAAAAGAAAGATAAAGACTGCTGTCAGCCAGCTAAAATACAGGTGACAGTCAGAATAATGGAGTTGGAAGGACCTTAGAGGTCTTCTAGTCCAACCCCTTGCTCAGGAAGGAAGTCCCTATTGTTGTGGTTCGCCGAAAGCCTGCACAGATGGCAGCGGAATCGGACAGTGGGGAAGAACAGGGACCAGTCCAGGACTCTGGAGAGGACCCGGACGAGGGTCCTGCATCTGATGCAGAAATGGGGTCAGGACCATCTGGGAGTGGAGTGCTGACTCCAGAGCCTTCAGAGTCTGGCAGCAGCGAGGCAGAGGACCCAGGGGAGCCTGTTCCCAGTGCATGTGTGCGCAGAGCTGCTAGAAGGGGAGAGCAGCTGAAACAAATGGGGCAACTCGGGAGTAAGTCTGAGAGGTGATTGCCCCTCCCATAAGGTATAAAGGTCAGGCCAAGATGACGAAACCTTTGCAGGAAGCAAAGTCGTTCGTTCGGTTCAGGTTCATTCTTGAAGCTCTTTGTACTTCAGTTGTGTTTTTTCCTAGTTCATTTGACACTTCTGTTATTGGCAGGACTTCACAGAAAAGAAAGGAGGGTGCTTATCTTGAGGGACTGTTTGAGACTCACTACCAGCTGGGAATGAAAATAATACCCAGCGTTGCAATAAAACAAGACTTGTTTCTAAAATAAGCATGGGTGTAATTACGGTCTCAGAAGCCTTGGTCAGAACACCTATACCTATCATGCCCCTGTTGGAGTCTGACTGTGAGGGAGAGGGGGAAACAGCCAACAGGGAGTGGGAGTGTGGCTCCGGAGGTTGTGGAGGAAACTGGGGAAGGGCACACCCCAACTGAGCATTCAGAGGAAGACCCAGGCCCATTCCCTTTTCATCCTAGGGCACGCAGGGAGGAGCGGATAAGGGAGAAATGTGAATGGCGTGGTCTATGGGGGAGGAAAGAGCCTTGATTCCCTTCATGGGCTGCAGCTGAGAGGACTGTTTCAAAGGACAAACTGTGCATGGGTCAGTGCTGGAAGCAAAGCGTGAAAATATTTCTATATCTGTGGATGTCTTCAAGCCATTATCCTGCCTTGTCTCATTAATTCTTCAATGTGGTTTGTGTTTTTGTTTTTTTTATTTATAATTTATATGTATTTTGAGTTTGAACGGAAGTTCTTCCTTTTCAAAACTGTTTTTTGTAGCCAAGTTGAAGGAATTAAAGGGACTTCCCCTGTGTTTTGTGACTTTGTTGCTTTTGTATCCCACCCTGGGTCATCACCAAACCATTTCAGACTCCAATTACAACCCTCCGCGCAGGGATCATTCAAAGTCACAACAGCACCGAAAATAAATGATGCGTGACTTATTTTTTTACGCTCATGACCGTTGCATCATCCCCAGTGGTCACGTGATCAAAATCCGGATGCTTCGTTGCTATTTATGACCGCTGCTGTGTGTCCCAAGGTCATGGGATCCCCTTTTGTAACCTTCTGACAGGGCAAACTCAAGGGGGAAACCAGATTGACCGAACAATCGTGTCACTAACTCGTGCGGCAAGAATTACCCCAGTGGTTCGAATGCAGTATTGCAAGCTGATTCTACTCCCTGCCAGCAGTTTGATCCTGATGGACGCAGAGTTGACTCAGCCTTCCATCCTTGCGAGGTTGGTAAAATGAGGACCCAGAGAGGCAATAGAAGTGGTGGGATTCAAACGTTTTTACTACTGGTTCTGTGGCATTGCTTGGTGGGCATGGAAGGATACGGCAAAATCCCCATTCCCTCCCCAACCCACTAACCTGCTTTCCAGCTCCCTTCTCCTGTGCAGGGCAACCCAAAGAAGACACCCAGCCGATTAACTGGGACTCGGGAGGCAGAGAATAAATGGAGACGGGGCCAGTCACAGCTGGTATTGGCTAGTTCTCTGAACTAGTCAAAATTTCCGTTACTAGTTCTCCAGAACTGGTCATAACCTGCTGAATACCACCTCTGGTATTGTATACAGAGAGTGCTGTAAAGCACTATGAAGCAGTATGTAAGTCGATGTGCTACTGCTACTTCCAAAAACATAATATTGTGAAGTTGTCTATCCGTGCATTTCTTTTCGCCCTTCCCTCTCTTTCTCTCTCTCACACTCACACACTAAATCCCCACCCCACCCCAAGATAGAAAATACACACAGAGAGGATGATTTCTTCTGACGCTAAAAAATTCGTTCCCTTTTTCCAATCTAATTATCTCTCGATCAAAGATACCGTTTATGGAATAAACAAGCAAACTCTTTTGAAGCTACCATGTGTTGGCAGCTTCATTGCCATCTTCCACCTCCCCTTCTTAGCCACAAATTGACTGTCATCTCAACAACATCTCACAAAGAAAATCAGAATGTTTTTAATCGCTTTTTCTTTTTCCTTTTGGTAACCCCCAAGTGATTGAGAAATCTGAGAGCAGATGCCTCACACGCCAACGTAATAAAGTTAACATGCATTAGAAGTTACGGCGGCACTCAAGGTTTTTCAAATCCCATCGGTCTGAAAATATCTCTCCACCCGACACATCACAGCAGAACATGGCACTTAATCCCACTAAGCTACTGCAAGAGCCACAGCAATATGTGGAAATGGTAGAGTCCGAACATGCTGTTGTAACGTCAAAAAATCATTAAATAAACTGTTCTGAATTGAGGACTGCCTCTATATGGACTTGATCAAGAAAAATAATTGTTCCAAGGATCTTGACCTGAAATAATCCCTCAATAAAACTGGAAGGAGAAAAAAAAAGAGGTAATTATGGGAGGTTGGAAAATAAAACTACGCAAAGCATCTAAGAGTTTGAATGCATACAAGTGAATCGTTGACCACCAGTCTAGAGAAAAGAAGGACTCGGGGTGACAGGATAGCAGTTTTCCAGTATTTGAGGGACCTCCACAAAGAAGAGGGGGGTGTCAGTTTATTTTAAGTACCAGAGGGTACTTAAGACAAGAAATGATGGATGGAAAGCAATAAACAAGAGAAGCAACCTGGAATTAAGGAGAAACTTTCTGACAGAAAGGACAATTAACCAGTGGAACAGCTTGCCTCCAGAAGTTGTGGGTGCTTCATCACTGAAGAGACTAGACAGTCAATTGTCTGAAATGGTGCTGGGTCTCCTGCTTGAACAAGGGGCTGGACTAGAAGACCTCCAAGGTCCCTTCCAGCTCTATTCTGATTGATTGTGTCAAGCCCAAAATTGACATATGCGTAGCCATTATATTTAGACTTATTATATATACCTTTTCTTTCTTTCTCTTTGCTGGTTATGGGGGGAGGGGTTTCGGGCTTGCCACATTCCTAAGGTGGGAGGAATGGAGATAGAGAGAGTTGTTTAGGCTAGGTGGTTCTCCTTCCCGTGGGAACAAAAGCTGAACCTGCTGAGACCTGGAGGTGGAGAATGATGACACCAGGCAATGTTGATTTACTTCTATTGGGGAATGTGACTTTTGGGGGCTCTTTCTAACTTCCAATATTATGTGGTATAATTCCGAGTTGTGTCAGATCTGGAACTACAACAGACTTTGCCAATTTGATGCTTTCCTAAATAAAAAGAAATTGTCTTCTTTTTCAATGGATTTCATCACTTGGAAACCTGACAGATTGATTGAATAACAAGAGTTGGAAGGGACCTTGGAGGTCATCTAGTCCAACCCCCTATTCAGGCAAGAGATCCTATAGCATTCCAGACAAGTGGCTCTCCAGTCCCTTCTTAAAAGCCTCCAGTGAGGGAGCACCCACAACTTCTGAAGGCAAACTTTTCACCGGTTAATTATGGTCAATATCATTGTAACCAGAGATTCAGCATTTGCACCACGGAATATAATTCTTTATCCAAAGCTCAAGAACTAATGGCATTTTCAGAACTCCAGTGATCTAAAATCCGTTGGAGATCAGAGATAAAGCTCTCCGTTCCTGAGGTTATGTTTCAGAAAGTATAAGCATGGAGACCTTGTCCGTCGGAGGCAGGGCTGCTAATGAGCAATGATAAGGTTGTCTCTTGAACAGTCCGCTAGTCCCTTTAACCCCAGATTGTCTCCTCTGATGAGTAGCAATGTCCATTATCCAAAGCAGAGCGATATCTTTTCTACGGCGCCCGAGATTCAATTAAGATATCCAAGTTTTTTATTTATCGATAGTGGCACCAGTGAGTCCAAAGCAAGAAAACATTGCTGAAGGACGATTAAAGGAACAAAAAGGAAAATGAAAGACAGGGCGAAATACTTACAACCTTACGACTTACTACTTACAACCTGGTATCCAAGTTCTGATAGTTGGGCCCCCTCTGAGGTCATATGGCCGAAATTCACGTGCTCGGCAGCATGGCCACATGTAGAAGCTTTTGTGGCCTCTTACAATTGGTGGCTCATCGTCCTACACACGGTGGCTCCGTGGCTAAGACGCTGAGCTTGTCGATCAGCAAAGATGGCAGTTCGTCGGTTCAAATCCCTAGCGTCACGTAATGGAGTGAGCTCCCGTTACTCGTCACAGCTTCTGCCAACCTAGCAGTTCGAAAGCACATAAAAAAGTGCAAGTAGAAAAATAGGGACCACTTTGGTGGGAAGGTCACAGCGTTTTGTGGACCTTCGGCATTTAGTCATGCCAGCCACATGACCATTGAGACATCTTCAGACAGTGCTGGCTCTTCGGCTTTGTAACAGAGATGAGCACTGACCCCTAGAGCTGGAAACGACTAGCACGTATGTGTGAGGGGAACTTTTACCTTATAATCACATTACCGTTACCAATGATTCTACAAAAACCCAGCAGTTACTTTTCAGAAAAACTGTGTCAATAGCAAACCATGGGTTTTGGTCAACATCTATGGCGTTTGTTTAACAACCCGTGCCATATAGGTCAAAAAATTGGGTTGGTCATGTGACTGATCTGTTTTGTGACCGTTATGACTTACAACCGTAACGGGCCAACTCCATTACAGTGGCATTTCGAAGATTATCTCTGCAATAGTGAGCAACACCAGATCTGAAGAAATCCATTGTGCTTGATCAAAGTAATAACGGATTAAGAAATCTGATTATTATTATATCCTTCTAAGAAAAAGTAGTCAGATCAGTGGAGTTAAAGCTGAGCTAGAATCTACTTTTCAGAGGATGCTTGCAAGTTTTACCACTTGGTGTAGAAATCAGCAACTATTGGTCAGCCAGGACTCTGTCACATACCTATGGGTTTTTTAAAAAAAAAATGTGAAAGGGATGCATCTATCCTCACATACTTCTCATTTGACTCTTCCTCCTATACACAATATATCTTCTTATTTAGAACATAGAACAGGGATGTCAAACTCAAAGCCGGATGCAGCCCACGGGGTTGTTTAAATCTTGCACATGGGTCCAGCCTGGAAATAGCAAAGGACCAGCCTGCGGTGCCTCTGCCAGTGAAAACAGAACTCAGGGGAGCCTCCTGCAGCTTCATGACAGCAAAAATGGGCCGCGGGATGAAAGGAGGAAGGAAGGAAGGAAGGAAGGAAGGAAGGAAGGAAGGAAGGAAGGAAGGAAGGAAGGAAGGAAGGAAGGAAAATGTTAATGAGAGTGAGGGAAGGTCTCAGGGAAGTCCTGCATTAACACTTGGACACCACAGGTGCCTCCAACACGAGTCCCGTGTCCTGCCCACCGCTGACCATGCCCAACATGGCCACACCCGCACACCCCTGGCCCTCCGAGGTCAAACACAACCCTGATGCAGCCCTCAACGAAATCAAGTTTGACACCCCTGACCTAGAACAGAGTTGGAAGGCACCTGGGAGGTCATCTAGTCCAACCCCTGGCTCAGGAAAATCTATACCATTTTAGATCATTTTAGACCAATGGCTGTCCAGTCTTTTCTTGAAAGCTTCCAATGATGGAACAATCACAATTTCTGAAGGCAAGCCATTCCACTGATCAATTGTTCTCATTGACAGGAAATTTCTCCCTAGTTTCTAAGGTTGGTTCTCTCCTTGATTAGTTTCCAGGAAGGAAGGAAGGAAGGAAGGAAGGAAGGAAGGAAGGAAGGAAGATGATAATGAGAGTGAGGGATTGCTTTTTAAGAAGGCTGATTAATTTGGATCTGTTAGTAGTAGACAATTTAACTGAAGGCTGTGATGTTAGTGAGGGTTCTGAAATTCAAAGAAACGATAGAACATTTTTTTTAAAAAGTCTCTTATGAGCACCTATGAATCAATTAGCCGATCACTGAGTCACCAGTTATTTCTACATTTACACAAAGAATTGATTTTAAAGACATCTGTCACGCTCCCTGAAGGTGTAAGAAAAAGAAATTCAAGCTCGTAATATAGTTTATCACGCCTTTCTGAATTAAAATGCCTTCTCAAATCCTCAAATTGAGCAAAGAAATAATTCAGTGAATTTTGCTGGCAATTCCCGCCCGCTAAGCAAGTTGAAATGACGAAAAGCTATTTTAAAGGTCAGCATAATCCCATATGGATTTTGACCTGGAGAAAATCTATCTACATACATCTAACTCACTAAGAGTTCATATCAGTGGTGGGATCCTAATTTTTTTTTTACTACCAGTTCTGGGGGCGTGGCTTGGTGGGCGTGGCAGGGGAAGGATACTGTAAAATCTCCCATCAGAGGTGTCATTTGCTGGTTCTCCAAACCACTCAAAATTTCTGCTACCAGTTCTCCAGAACTGGGCAGAACCTGCTGAATACCACCTACTGGTTCCTATTGACATTATAACCACCACAATAGCACTTAGACTTGTATACCGCTTTACCGTGCTTTATAGCTCCTCTCTGAACGGTTTACAGAATCAGCCTCTTGCCCTCAACAATTCAGGTCCTCATTTTACCCACCTTAGAACAATGGAAGGCTGAGTCAACCTTGAGCCCGGTGAGATTTGAACTGCCAAAATTATAGGCAGCCGGCAGTCAGCAGAAGTAGCCTGCAGTACTGCACTCTACCCACTGCGCCACCACAGCAGTTATGGACTCATTGATTAGGGACTCATTGGTCTTCAAAAATGATCAATTGACAGTTCACTAACCTATACAACCCACACCTACATAATGAGTTCTGAAAAACAGCACTCTGGATTATGGAATCAGAATTCCCACACACCTGGAGGGAAGATTAATTGACTGACTCCTTGACTGATCAAATGTCAAATGTCTACAACTGTCCATCTCGCCAAAGAATAGATATAGAAGGGGTGCAAAGGAATCGTGCACGAAGTATGCTAGAAGCGAATTAGATATTCCCTTCCTGTCAGTCTCCCTTATAAGGGAATTTTTTGCACACCGACTGTGCCAGCTTGAATCCAGGCCTGGAATTCTGTGATCCTACAGATCAGTTAATCTGGCAGGTGAATGCATTTATTTTTGGCTGAGTTACTTATCTGAAACATTTGAATAGCCACCCATTTCAAACAACTCTGGATGGCTTACAACCAGCACAACAATGAGAAACTAACTTGGCTGTGACCCAAACTGCTAATCCTTTCCTTTCCTTTTTTCCTTTCCTTTCTTTCCCTTTTTCCTTTCCTT
>NW_020769341.1:3199272-3225116 GCF_900518735.1 Pseudonaja textilis
TTCCTTTCCTTTTTTCCTTTCCTTTCTTTCCCTTTTTCCTTTCCTTTCCATCTTTCCTTTCTGTCTTTCCTTTCCTTTTCTTTCCTTCTTTCCTTTCCTTTCCTTTCCTTCTTTCCTTTATTTCTTTCTTTCCTTTCCTTTCCTTTTCTTTCCTTCCTTCCTTTCTTTTTCTTTCCTTTCCTTTTTTCCTTTCTTTTCTTTCTTTCTTTCTTTCTTTCTTTCTTTCTTTCTTTCTTTCTTTCTTTCTTTCTTTCTTTCTTTCTCTTTCTTTCTTTCTTTCTTTCTTCCTTCCTTCCTTCCTTCCTTCCTTCCTTCCTTTCCTTTCCTTTCCTTTCCTTCTTTCCTTTCTTTCTTTCCTTCTTTCCTTTCCTTTCCTTTCCTTTCCTTTACTTTCCTTTCCTTTCCATCACCTTTATTATTATTCTCCAGACCTTTTCTAAGTTCTCAACATCTTTTTTTGTATCATATTCTCTCTGTCTCTCCCATCTTTTTGGCAGGAGACAAGAACACGTGCCATGCACCTGGCCATTTCAATTTCTTTTTTCCTTTCTTTCTCAGTGCAGGTAGTCCTCAACTTACGTCCACAGTTATGCCCAACATTTATGTTAAGTGAGACATTTGTTAAGTGAGTTTTGTCCCATTTCCCAAATCATTCCTGCCATGGTTGTTAAGTGAATTACTGCATTCAATAGGTTTGTAACCTGGGGGTTAAGTGAATCTGGTTCCCTGTCCCCATAACCTGGGGACATAGCAACGGTCATAAGTATGAACCAGTTGCCAAGCTGATTGATTGTTCTCACTTTCAGGAAATTTCGCCTTAGTTCCTGGCTGGTTCTCTCCTTGCTAAGTTTCCATCCACTGCTGCTTCTTCTCCTGCCGTAGGTGCTTTGGAGAATAGGTTGATTCCTTCTTCTTTGCGGCAATTCCTTAGATATTGGGAAGCCTGCTATCGTATACAAAACCTTCGCCAGACCAATTCTCAAATACAGCTCATCTGCCTGGAATCCACACTGTATAGCAGACATTCATACAATTGAACGAGTCCAATTTTCACGAGAAGAGCACTCCACTCCTCTACTCTCAATAGAATACCTTATGCCACCGGGCTTGAAATTGTGGACCTAGACAACTTAGAACTATGCCGCCTACAGTCTGACCTAAGGTTAGTACAGAAAATTGCCTGCTACAAACATCCTACCTGTCAATGACTACTTCAGTTTCAACCATAATAACACGCGGGCAAACAATAGATACAAACTCAAAGTAAACCACTCCAAACTCGATTGCAGGAAATACGACTTGAGCAACAGAGTGGTCAATGCCTGGAACTCACTACCTGACTCTGTGGTTACATCCTCAAACCCCCAAAACTTTAATCTTAAACTGTCTACCGTCCCTGTCCTACCGTTCCCATTTATTCATACTCATGATAAATGACTATGAATAAATGGGAACAGTAGGACAGGGACGGTAGGCACGCTGGTGAGCTTATGCACGCCCCCTTACAGACCTCTTAGGAATGGAGTGAAGTCTATGGTAGAAGCTGAAGATGCTTCTTGGATGAGAAGTGAAACGTCTTCAAAGAAAAACAAGGAAGTCCAGTTACCTCCTGAAGAAACACCTTTGGGATGTCGAGGGTACTGACAGCACTAGAGGTGGTTTCTCCATTTAGCACAGACAGTCCTCAATTTACAAACATTCATTTAGTGACTGCTCAAACTTATAATGGCAGTCTGTGCACTTACGAAGCATCCCAATAGTCCCACGATCAATGTCAGTTGCTTGGCAACCAGCATGGATTTATACAATTAGCTGAAGCATCCCGATTATTGCAATTTGCAATCTTCCCAGCCAGCTTTCTGACAAACAATGCCAACGGGGAGAAGCCGGATTCTCTTAAAAATCATTGTTAAATCTCTTAACAACCACAAAGATTTGCTTAATGGTGGCCAAAAAAAAAAAAAAATTTGTACAATCAGGCACAACTCACTTAGAACTGCTTCGCTCAGCAATGGAAATTCCAGTCCCAATTTTCGTTGGGCATTGAAAAATACCTTTTTTTCCTCTTTCTACCTTGAGATTGTCAATAACAACAGGTCAGTTACTCCACAGAATACAGTTTTGCCAGACCGACTAAACCTTCACTTTAAGGAGAACCACCCCATTGGAAGAAATATCCGTCTGGTTCAGTCCCAAGTGGGAAGAAAGACACTGGAAACCTGAAGGCGGATTGGAAAGATGGTTTAATGCAGTGGCCCCCAACCTTTTTTGTACCACGGACCGGTACCAGCATCACAAAATGATCCATGGACCGGTACAAGCATCAGCACGCACGACCAAGGCAAGGCGAGCCGAGCAACCGGCCAGCCAACCGTCCCCCGCTTCTCCCCGCCACCTTCAACTCCTCCTTAGTACCTTCTTGCGGTTGATGGGCTTTTCGGGCTCTTTCTTAATCTCCTCCTGAGTAAAGCGAGACTCCACCGCCATCAGGATGGCTCTTCGTTCAAAGCCGCCCCCCCTTCGATGAAACTAAGGCGCGAGGATTCCTTCAGCACCCAAACGCCGCTTTCCATCCAACCGACGACCGACAAGCTCACCCAGAAGCACTTTCTCAAGCGCTGTCGAAACAAGATGGCGGCGCCCAAGCAAAGTAGGAGGCCCAGTACAAAATGATCCACGGACCGGTACCGGTCCGGGGCCTGGTGATTGGGGACCCCTGGTTTAATAGAGCAGAGGCATCAAGCAGATGGTTCTCTGGTGCAGCTGACACACGGAGTGGAGAGACGGGGTTATTTATATCCTCTCTTGGGATTTGAACTTCAGCTTACTGTTCCTGTGCGAGAAAATGTATTCTATTGGCTGCTGTCAGACTCTTGTGGGGCCGTGTGAGGTCATGTTTGTCTGAATCAAGTTTGGTTGAACCTTGGGCTGATGCAATGTCCTTCGATTTTGCAATGCAGTGAACCCTGCTGCTAGATAATCCTATAATGTCCTGGAGGGTCATACCTTCATCCCATCACCTTGAATGGAAGGTGTTTTGTTTTGTGAACAGGCTGGCCCAATCCTTCTCAACGGGCACCAAATATCTGCTGAGGGCAGGGAGCTGAAGGTCTGAGTTTCTGTCTCCCTTAAGATTTCTATTTCTCTTTTAATATATAAGAGAATTCTTTTATTGGCCAGGTGTGATTGAACACACAAGGAATTTGTCTTGGTGCAAATGCTCTCAGTGTACATAAAAGAAAAGAGACATTCGTCAAGAGTCAAGAATCATCAGGTACAACACTTAATGATAGTCATAGGGTACAAATAAGCAATCAAAATCATACTAGGAAACAGTCAATATAAATCGTAAGGATACAAGCGACAAAGCTACAGTCATAGAGTCACAAGTGGGAGTGGGTGGGTGATAAGGAGTGATGAGACTATTCTGCCTTTTAAAAATATCCCCTAAAATATTTCATTTTTCTAAGAGGGGTGGGTGCTAAAACTTTCTACGATCTCGATACACAGAAAGGACAAGGAGAAGGGAAACGCCAACCCTATGATTACAAATCCTCAGGTCTCGTTTTAGCAAACGCAATGTTTGTTAGGCTGTCAACTGATTAGATCTCTTCCCCGGAGGGACAGGAGATGATGGTGCTTTAATCAGACAGGGAATGAACGAGAGATCATTATGAACTGCAGTATTTAAATTGCAGATGAATTGGGGGCCTTGCAAAGACTTTCCTTGAAACGGGGTGGGGGAGTGAAAATGCATTCATTCCCATTGCCCATACCTTTTCAGCCATCAAGCCACCCCATGACATGATCATAGGAATCCAGAGGGGGTATGTGGGGAACGGACAGACATGGAGAGTAATTGATCTTTCCTTTCAACAGTCTGGTTTGGCTAGTCTAGAGAAAAGGAGGACTAGGGGCAACACGATAGCAGTCTTCCAATATCTGAGGGGCTGCCACAAAGAAGAGGAGCGTCAAATTATTCTCCAAAGCACCAGAGAGGGCAGGACAAGAAACAATGGTTGGAAACTAATCAAGGAGAGAAGCAACCTGGAATTAAGAAGAAACTTCCTAATGGTGAGGACAATTAACCAGTAGAACAGCTGGCCTTATGGGCGCTCCACCACTGGAGGATTTTAAGAACAGTCTGGACAGCCACTTGTCTGAAATGGTATAGGGTCTCCTGGCAGAGCAGGGGGCTGGACTAGAAGGTCTCTAAGGTCCCTTCAGCTCTATTTTATTCTGTTCTTTCCTGTTATACTCTACTCTACTCTACTCTACTCTACTCTACTCTACTCTACTCTACTCTACTCTACTCTACCCTACCCTACTCCACTCCACTCCACTCCACTCATCTCAGTCTTCAATGCATCTTCAAAGAAGTTTTCAATTTTCTGTCTTCTACATGATTGGTTTAACCCAGGGTTCTCCAACTTTGTCAACCTTAAGACTTGTGGACTTCAACTCCCAGAATTCCTCAGCCAGCATCCCCCAGAATCTGCATCGCTGGCTGAGGAATTCTGGGAGTTGAAGTCCACAAGTCTTAAGGTTGACATGGTTGGACATCTCCCCCCCGTCCCGCTTCAAGCCAAACCTTGTACCGAATAAATCCCACCCTTTTGACCGCAAAAACACCTCACCGTCTTTAAAGCACTGCTGGAGACGCATGATAGACATGCATCTTCTCTTGCTACGATTTCTTCCTAGTTTGTCTTATCAACTCTTGGTATCAAAACGATTTCCCTGGATTAAAAAGATTGCCAGTTCATTGCACCATCTAGTGTTCCATCATAATATGGCAGGGATGAAGAGTTTGCAGCGGGCTAATAAAGTTGATTTTTTTTTTTTTTGCTTTAAAGCAAGGATCTTCAAACTTGACAGCTTGTGAACTTCAACTCCCAGAATTCCTCCTCCAGTCATCTTAGCTCAGGAATTCTGGGAGTTGAAGTCCACAAATCTTAAAGCTGTCAAGTTTGAAGAACCTTGCCCTACAGCAAAAAAAGGGATGATGATTCTGTAGGGGTTGATGAGGGCAAACCAAGGACATCCCTCTTGCAATCACATTTCCTACTTAAAGAACAGGTAGAAATTATGTCCAGGAAGTGCACCAGCTGCAGTCTTACCTGGAACAGGATCCATTGAAGATGTCACACATGCTCTTGCTAACTCTTAATTTGATTAACACTACTCATTGTAGCTGCTCTTTGAAGAACACCTGGAAACTTTAGCTGGTCCAAGGTGCAACAGCAAAGGTGCCTGGTGGTTGGTCTCAGTATCACCCCATTATGCCTTTTCTACATGGAATTACTAGCAGGTTTCCAAGTGCCATTCAAGATGCTATTGTTCTGACCCAGCCACAACAGCTGTTGCTGCCTATAGAATCTCTCTATATCAGGGTGTCCAATCTTAATAACTTTAAGATCTGTGGATTTCAACTCCCAGAATACCCCAGCAGCAGTGGTGGGATTTAATTTTTTTAAACTACCGGTTCTGTGGGCGTCACTTGATACTGCAAAATACCCATTCCCTCCCCACCCCACTAACCTGCTTTCCAGCTCCGTTCTCCTGTGCAGGGCAACAAAAGAAGACTCAGCTGATCAGCTGGGACTCAATGGGAGGTGGAGAATAGATGGGGTTGGCGGGGCCGGTCAGGGTTGGGATTTGCCGGTTCTCCCAACTACTCAAAATTTCCACTACCAGTTCTCTAGAACTGGTCAGAACCTGCTGAATACCACCTCTGCCCAGCAGCCATGCTGGCTGGGGGAACTCTGGGAGTTGAAGTCCATAGGTCTTAAAATTGCCAAGGTTGGATACCTCTGCTCTATATGTTTGGGGTCCAGATATCTTAGAGCAGGGTTATCAAACTCAAGGCCAACGGGCTGAATCTGGTCCACAAGATGCTTAGATTTGGTTCATGGGGCCGGCCTGGAAGTATCAAAGGACCAGTCCATGGTGCCTCTGCTGGCCAAAAATGGGCCCAGGGGGGGCGCCACCACCCCCAATGGCCCTTTTTGGCTGGGAGAATGCTGCAGGATATCTGGTAGAAAAGATAGGAAAACGGTTATAGTAAAGAACTGCGGAAAGAAAGAAGCGGAGAAAATGCATCTTGTGCCTGTGTCAAATGCCCACCATGGCCACACCCACTCACCTCTGGTCTTCTGAGGTCAAACACATCCCAGATGCGGCCCTCAATGAAATCAAGTTTGACAACCCTGCCTTTTTCCTAATTTCCACCATTGTTACCTGAAAAATAGGGAGGCCCTGCTAAGGATCCATGACTATCACAAAATAAGGCCTACCTACAAAATAACGCCTACCAAGCTCGAATTGTATTTGCTCAAAACTGGAAAAATGAGAAAATTCCAACGGAGGAGGAGGTGATTAAGAAAATAACGGAGGATTGAAATAAGAGTGGACGTTTAGGTATAAAATGAGATGTATGTATTAATAAGGACATGAACACCATTAATGTGAATAGAGATTTGTATTTTTGTTTTTAAAAAAATAAAATATTTTAAAGAAGAAAATAATGTGCAGAAATGAATAGATTGACATTGGCAATTAAAGAACAAGAATAAAAGGAATACTATAAGATTTGGGAGTTATTCTGTGGGTGCCTAAAAAATAGAGTTAGAAATTAAAGGTTATTGCATTAGTAACTGTTATGACTCCCCTTCAAAATTCAAACGAACAAAACAGAAAGCAGCCGTTTCACAATTAAATCAAACGGAAAGAAGTCTTACAAGATAACGGCTGGCAGAAACCTCACAGCATAAATCTTTACTCTGTCCGGCAAACCAGTCCTGGCAATAAATCTCCAGTCTCAGAGCTTCTTGCTGTAACGTCCTCACTCAAATAGTCACTTTGTTCCTGGCAAAATGTACCAGCCCAGCTGTGTCCTTTTATACTCATTGAGGCAACGTGCTAATTTACTGACTTGCTCTCCTCATTCGCTCCAGCTGTTTTTGCCTTCTCAACCGTCTTCTATTTTTTACATTTAACCACAAATTTTCCAAGTTCTCATCTCCACTAGAAGACTCTCTCAAAACTTCCCTGTCAGCCATTCCCGGCTGTTGATCAGATAAGGAACCAGAGGAGGTCAAAGGTCCTGACAATTCTAATACATCAGGTCTGTCGTCCTTTGTCACGTCCATCTCCTCATCCTGGTTATCAGTCCAATCACTAATCCATGCCGGCTCATATTTTTCTGCCATGACCTCCTCACTTGAACTCATATCAGTCACAGGAGCTGAATCCAAGCCCAGAGCCACAACAAGTAACTATATACTAAAATTGATTATTTTTGGAATGAGCTTTAATATGAATATAATTTAGTAAGATTTGGAATTTGCCTTTAAGAACACTTTGAAATTGAAATAAAAACTTAATGACAATGGAATAATGATATAAGAGGATATATGATGTTGACTACAATATAATATGAATGCAAACTCAATAAGAAATGTATACCAATATTATTATATGCACAAGATATTATATGTACCCAACTGACACACTGTATAACTGAAAGATGGTTTTATTTGTTGTTTTTGTTATTAAAAAAAAACTTTTCTAAAAAAAAAGGTCTACCACAAAATAAACAGCCCTGCTCTGACCTAACCGGGTTCCCAGACAAAGGCAGCAGCCCCCAACTTTTAAGGTTTAATAACAAATTCTGTTCTGAAGGCTGTTTTCCACTAATTAGCTCCAACAAGAGCCTTGCCCAGTTGTTTGTCAAGGCTACCAAAAACCCAGTGATAAGAACTAATTTGCATGAACTAAGATGTCCACCAGTTGAGCTTCAGAGCTTCTTTGCTGTCTGCAAAGAGCGCTTTTTCAAACCTGGCTTTTATCCTCTTCAGGGAGGGGCTATTACCTTGCTGCCTTACTCCCGAGTTGCCTGTGGTGCTGTAATTGTTCTTTCCTCCAAGCAATCCTTCGTGCACGTGCACTTGGCACAGGCTCCTCGGGAACCTCCTCATCGCTGCTGCCAGCCCCCACAATCTCTGAAGGCAGCAGTCCACTCCCTGATGGTCCTGGCCACTCATCTGAGTCCTCGCTCTCCTCAGCCGTCTGCACCCGCTGCCGCTAACCACAACAAGCCCCCTGTTTTCAATTGGCTTGCACCCAAAGTGTGCACGAACCCCACCCTTATTTCCTTCCAGAAGCTGGTGAAGATGTGGTTTTGAGGGAACCGACTGAACGCGATGCCATTTCTTAATGTTTAGTTTTGCAATTTGAAACCTCATTTTAATTTTGATTTGTATCTTGTCTGGTTTCTGTACAAAGACGCAAAGAGTCTGGCTGTTTTCAGCTGGTAAGATAAATTTTGAAAGATTGCCGTAACGTAGCTTAGAAACTGGAAAAGATCATTCTCTTCTCGACAATATCTATTCACATAATTACGTCCTTTCTCTGCAAAACAAAGCTTTTATAGAGAACAGGAACAAAACCTGTCGCAGATTAAAGATTTCTCAGAGCTTAACCACACTCAAAAACGGTTACAATTTGTACAGGTAGTCCTCGACTTACGACCACAACTGAACTCAACATTTCTGTTATTAAGTGAGATGGTTGTTAAGTGAATTTTGCCCCATTTTACAACCTTTTTGCCAGAGACGTTAAATGAACCACTGCTGTTGTTCAGTTAATAACAGGGTTGTTATGTAAATCTGGTTTCCCCGTTGATTTTCCTTGCCAGAAAGTCACAAAAGGATCCCATGATCTTGGAACACGCCAACTGTCGTAAGTACATGCCGGTTGCCAAGCGCCTGAATTTTGAACACGTGGGGGATGTTTCAATGGTCATAAGTGTGACTTTTCTTCAGCAGCATTGTAACTTCAAATGGTCGCTCAACGGATGGTCGTAAGTTGAGGTCTACCTGTCCATCATTCTCATCAGACAAAAACATACCTCTTTTCTTTGTGTTTTCATTTACATCAGAGAAGGAGCTTTACTGACCTTCAGAGGCGAGATGTGCGACTGGAGAACATATCCATGGACATTTTCTATCTGCGATAAGTTCTTTTCAGAAACGTGGACTAGTTCTGGACCCCTCACTTCATGGGTTAAACGAGGTAAAGTATGGTCATGGGGTGCATCTTCATCTTGATAATGATACTTCTGGAAGATAGAAGGGAAAAAGAAACATGAAGGAACCGGGAGAAGAAAATTTTGATCATGATAAAGTAGTTTGAAAAGATCTTTTTGAGCGGTTCAAAAAAAAAACCCAACAACAACAACTAGGGATTGCACTAATGATGGATAAAACTGCCATCCATGCAGATGCACTTCACCATGTAAAATCGCTGTCAGTCCTGCCCCAACTTGGTTCTTTAGAAAAGAAAGACCCTCGACTCCATTCCATAGGGAAAGGTATACTTTTACTGAAAGTCAAAAAAGTTTTCTGTTGAGTTATTTATAAAAATAATAAAGATGGATTAAAAATAAACAAACAAACATGCCAGGTGGTTGGGAAGTAAGGACACTGTATTTCTCATGTGCTGGATGATCCTAGAAGAACGTATCATTCAATTAGGAAAGCAGGGGAAAGCATCAACCATCTGATCAAGTGAGGACCATTTTACGTGACCTTTTGAAAACTATTTCTACTCAAGTTAAAGTTTCACGAAACAACATCTGACGGAGTCACCGTTGAGTTCTCATCTCTTGCATTAGGAAACTTCATGTCCTACCTAGAAAATTTGAGTATTGCTCTGCTATCCTTCTGTAACAAACACAAGTGGGCTTCCTAAATTTTTCAACCAAATTTAGTTGAATTTTTTTCTTCTCGGGAACATGGATGAGTAGGAGCATTCAGAAACAAAACAAGAAATAACCAATGAATTTTATTTCAAGAGGAGGTCTCTTGAGATTTAATGACCACACCTAGAGTACTGCATCCAGTTTTGTTCACCACATTATAAAAAAGATGTTGAGACTCTTGAAAAAGTACAGAGAAGAGCAACCAGAACGATTAGGGGACTGGAGGCTAAAACATACAACGAACGGTTGCAGGAACTGGGCTTGGCTAGTCTAGTAAAGAGAAGGACTAAGGGAGACATGATAGCAGTCTTCCAATATCTGAGGGGCTGTCACAGAGAGGAAGGGGTCAAGCTATTTTCTAAAGTGCCTGTAGGCCAGACAAGGAATAATGGATGGAAACTGAACAAGGAGAGATTTAACCTGGAAATAAGGAGAAACTTTCTGTCAGTGAAAACAATCAACCAATGGAACAGAAGTTGCCCTCGGAAGTTGTGGGGGCACCATCACTTGAGACTTTCAAGAAGAGATTGGACTGCCATTTGTCAGAAATGGTGTAGAATCTCCCACTTGGATGGGGGGTTGGACTAGATGACCTACAAGGTCCCTTCCAACTCTGATTATCTGTTATCTGTATGATAGGAATCCAGGAAGGTGGTTAAAAGTTTGTTATTCAATGAAAGAGAGACCTTCTTCTTTCTGTCCTTCCGTCCTTCTCTCTGTCTTTGTCTCTCTCTGTCTCTCTCTCTCTCTCTCACACACACACACACGCAACCACAACATACATGTTGACTATCATATAACTGCAAAAACATCATGCTTCCATTCACGAGAATTCTCCAAAATTCTTTTCACCTTTGGGGAAAAAAACTTAAGTTGTTCTGCATTCAAATAATCCCCCCTCATATCCCTTTGCCTTAGTAAAACCCATCCGTTTTATAGCTTATGGACATATTTGTTTTTTTGTTTTTTTTAAAAAAAATCCATCAAGCTTTCCTAAAATTTGATGTCTCTCCATATTCTGGAACACCCAATGTTTACCTTAAAATTATACCATAAATTGAGTCTACATCTTTCTCTCCCTTTTTAATGAAAATATGATTCCCTCTTAGGTCAAAACAAGCACAAGTAATATTAAAAGATTATCGAAAGAACTGGCTGCCCATTTAATACAGCTGAAGAGTAAGGGTTATAAAATGGAAAAGCTATTTCACAGAAGATGTAGGCACCCATTGAACTTGAAATGGTGAAAATATTTGTGGCTTGGGTGGCAGATGTTGGCGGTAGTTTGTCCTCCAAGCTTATGGTTTAGTTTCGAAACATTTTGTCATCTGGCTAAGTAACATCTTCAGCAGAGCTTGGGTTGAAGGGTCGAAGAGCCTTGTTTCAGTTCTCTTCTGCTTTTACTGGTCTTATGTAATCAGTTGGTCATGTGACTGACTGGTCACCCCATCTGAGGGTCACCTGGTAGTGAGGAAATCCCATTGAGTGATTGGCAAGACTAGAACTCACAGTATCCTGGTAATTGGCCCCAAGTCACCCAGCTGGCATTTATGGCTAAGATAGGACTAGAACTCACCGACACCTGATGACTGGCCCCAAGTCACCCAGCTGGCTTTCATGCCTGAGACAGGACTAGAACTCACAGTCTTCTGGTGATTGGCCCAAAGACACCCAGCTGGCATTTATGGCTAAGGTAGGATGGAATCACTGACTCCTGGTGACTGACCCCAAGTCACCCAGCTGGCTTTCATGCCTTAGACATGACTAGAAATCACAGTCTCCTGTTGACTGGCCCCAAGTCACCCAGCTGGCTTTCATGCCTGAGACAAGACTACAACTCACAGTTTCCTGGTGACTGGCCCAAAATCACCCAGTCGGCTTTTATGGTTAAGGTAGGACTAGAATTCTCAGACTCCTGGTGACTGGCCCAAAATCACCCAGCTGGCTTTTATGGCTAAGACAGGACCAGAACTCAGTCTCCTGGTAATTGGCCCCAAGTCACCCCACTGGCATTTATGGCTAAGATAGGATTAGAACTCACCAACACCTGATGACTGGCCCAATGTCACCCAGCTGGCTTTCATGCCTGAGACAGGACTAGAAATCACAGTCTCCTGGTGACTGGCCCAAAATTACCCAGCTTGCTTTTATGGCTAAGGCAGGACCAGAACTCACAGTCTCCTGGTAACTGGCTTAAAGTCACCCAACTGGCTTTCATGCTTGAGATAGGATTAGAACTCACAGTCTCCTGGTGACTAGCCCAAAGACATCCAGCCAGTTTTCATCTCCAAGGTGAAACTAGAACTCACAGGCTCCCGCTTTCTAGACCAAACTGGCTCTCAGCTCCAAGTTGCCCCTGCTGATTTTTGTGTCCGAACAAACAAGGTTGTTGACTCCTTGGCATCAGGCTTAGTGGTTGAGAAAATAGTCAAGGCCTCTCTTGAAACAAGCCAATCTTCCCCCTCCGCATAATTAGCTGTCCTTGTCCATCTACGCACGTGCTTGTGCATGCACATACGCACACTACTGCTCACAGCTTCAAGAAAGAACAGGTGGAGAATAAATGATAATTACAAATCAATGCCTACTAGTAACAGGGCATCATGTACTGCCAACCAAAACAGATATTTTAAATCCTCTATAATTAACTCTAATAGTGCAGCACAGATTGTTCTAGTGTGAGCACTTCAGGGAAAAGTGGCCATTTTTGAAACAAAACTTCCATACCAGAAAAAAAAAAGGCAAAACAAGAAGCCAAACACAATTCAACTCTGTTTTTACAAAATCGTTAAACAGAAGCCGCCAAGTTTCAACCCCAGCTCTCCCGCTTTGGAGCTGATTATTATTATTATTACTCGTGGATGGTTCTGGATTTATAAAAAGATAGAAAAAGGAAGATAAAACTGATCTGAACACTGCTCAATTTTAAAAATTGGCTTTTAAAAATGAGGATGGGAAATACTCACGGTGTCTCCTGCCACGATTTTGCAGTGCCAAACACAATATTGCATTTGATCTTGAGATGGAATGAATAATGAGTTGGAATAATAATGAAAAATGAGCGGTGAAGTCAGGACAAAATGCATGGCTTTAGAATTCATCTGGAGAGTAGACATGTTTAGCAAGCTTTTATGTATTTATGTATTTATTTACTTAATGTACGTATTTATTTATTTACTTATTTATTTAATTTATATGCTGCAAATTACCAAAGGCAACTCGAGGCAATTTACAACCATTCAGTAAAAATGCCATGTAAAACATTAAAAGAATAAAGATCTTAAATTTAAAAAATAATTTAATTTAATTTAAAATTTCAATTTAAAAGGTCCATTTGTAACTGCTGATTTATAGTTTCCTCTGGAATTGGAGATTAAGCGATGATAGGATTTATACATTCAGGGACCATCCTATACAAAATTTCTTTTGAGTGGTTCAAGTGAAATATGAAACTCAGTCTGAATTACAAATAATGCCTACTAATGATGATAGAGATAGATGGATAGATAGATCGATCGATTGATCAATCAATCAATGATAATGATGAGATAGATAGACATAGATAGATAGATAGATAGATAGATAGATAGATAGATAGATAGATAGATAGATAGATGATAGAGACAGACAGAGATAGAGATAGATAGATGATCGATAGACAGACAGATGACAGATAGATAGTCAGAAGAGACAGAGATAGATAAATAGACAGATGATAAATATGATCAATCCATCGATAAATGATAATGATGATAAAATAGATAGGTAGATGATATGCACACACAGATACACTCATACACACAGAGAGAGATAATAAATGAGAGAGAGAGATCGATCTATATCTATGTATTTATTGATCTACATATCTTAGATATTGATGTATTCTGAGCAACCATGTTGAACCAATTATAAATAATTTTGAGTAGAGGCGTCGTTATCTTCTCATTCCTTGGACATTCTACAAAACTCAGCCAAGCAACAATTGGAAATAAGATTTGCCCAACCTTGCATTTAAAGCTTTACTTGCAGTATATATTTTTCTATCGCAACACCATTCTGCATTGTTGCATCTTGGTGTCATTTCAGGTTGAGAACACAAGATGGCAGAAGAACCATTGTGTTGAAGGTGATGATATTTTGGCTGATTTTTAAGAAAGAAGGAAGGGGGGGGGGAAGCAACCACAGGATGAAGGGAAATTAAAAAAAAAACATTCGCGCTTAGATAAAATGCTAAATAGATATATACGAGAGAATGACCATGAGATACAGAAGAGGAGGAAGACAAAAGGTCATTTTATTTAAATGGACTTCTTTCTCTTGTTGGAAACCAGCTGAGAAGGTCTCATATCTGGCGATCATATGATCCTGGAATGCTACCGTGTTTCCCTGTAAAATAAGACCCTGTCTTATATTTTTTTGCCACCAAAAAAGGCACCAGGTCTTATTTTCAGGGGATGTCATCCACTGACTAACCTCACTTGTGTGTGTTGCCCTCAGCCTCCTTTTTGCAGTCAGTGGCTTTCCGGCAAAGTTTTCCTGAAGGCCTCTGCAGCCGATAAGAGAACTCTGGATCGATCCTGAGCTTTGTTATCAGCTCCAGAGGCCTTCAGGAAAGCCTTGCCACCCTTGCCAACTGCAGAAGAAATGGGCCGGCAAGGCAGGTGTCGGGGTGTGCGAGGCCTGGCTTCAACTGTCCAAAGGTAAATAGTAGGGCAGCTCCACTTCCCCTATCCCCACCCTAGCTTAATTTTTACCTATCCACTCTGGAGTGGGCAGGATCTTAATTAGGGCTTATTTTGGGAGTAGGGCTTATATTGGGTGCAAAAATCAAGCTAGGGTTTACTTTCAGGTAGGTTGTATTTTCAGGGAAACGGGGTATTACTACTACTTCTGTGTTGGAAGTGCTTTCATGGTGAAAGAATCTACTGGAGCTATCACCGTTGCCTGGGAGGCACCCAATTGGGGGTTCCTTTTGCATCCCTGTGAAGTTATTCACCAAAGTGGTACCAAGTGGTCACCCACTGGGTGGGCAGGAGCTGGAGCATGTGATGGGAGCTCATCCTGTCCCATGGCAGCAAACCGGATTTCCAACACGATCCTGTTGTTCGTCAGCTCAGCTCAGTCCTAACCTTGTAGAGCCACCACACTCCTACCCTTGGATGCTGCAATCATTTTAAATGCATTCCGATTGCCAAGTGTCTGAATTCTGATCCTGTAACTATGGGGGGATTCCGCAAGGGCCGTAAGTGCAAGGACCCGTCCTAAGTCACTTTTGCAGTGCCATTGTAACTTCGAACGGTCGCTCAGTGAATCATTCTAAGTTGTAAGGAATAATTCTAAAGTTCTAAGGAGTGCCTGTATGGAAATGTACTTAACGATTCCTGGGCAGTGATACCTGTAAAATCGAAATAGAGCCCGCTGTAAAAATGCATTTGGGAATCACTGCCAGAAATATCTCTCTGAAAGAGGCAGATGGATCCATTACACCCTCTGACACAATGAGATCATTATAAGCTATGTCTGTTTTAGGTGCTGAAAAGATGAGTAATGAACCTACCCCCATTAGATTCAGCCTTAGAGTAAACTCATACAAATCAGAGATGTAAGTTATTGTAATTATCATCTTACTTGCCTCATTTAACAGAATAACAGAGTCAGAAGGGAACTTGGATGTCTTCTAGTCCAAAGTTCCCCAGTCTTTCTAGGTTGGTGGCCTGGAGGGGCAGGCGCCTTTAGACATGCATGCTCATGCGTGAACGGGGTTGCAAACGTGCAACACTCACAGTGACGCACAGTGACATTAGGGCCTTAATAACACCAGCCACTCACGCAGCCCAGTGGACAACAGGCCACAGATCGGTAGTGGGCTGTGGCCCCCCAGGTTGGGGACCCTGTTCTAGTCAAACTCCCTGCACAAGCAGGAGACCCTATACCATTAAAATCTTCAGTGATGGAGCACTCAGAACTTTTGGGTGGCCAGCCGTTCCGCTGATTAATTGTCAGGAAATTTCTCCTTAATTCCAGCTTGGTTCTCTCCTGAATGAGTTGCCATCCATTCCTTCTCGTCCTGCCTTCGGGTGCTTTGAAGAATAAATTGACCCCGCTTGTAAGAAGAACTTATTTCAATAGCTGTGGTTGAAGGACCATGTTTGGATCAATACAGGGTTGCAACTGTCATAAATATATGCATGGTTGCCAAGCACCCTTATTTTGATCATGTGGCCATGGGGATGCTGCAGTGACTGAAAGTGTGAGGTCTGGTTGTAAGTCACTTTTTTTAGTGCCACTGTCATGGTCATTAAAGGATAGTTGTAAGTTAAGGACTAGCCATTGTGGGATGAGAGCAGGCAGAGCTGGGGGTGGTGGTGGAGTAAAATGCATCATCAATTTAGAGTCTTTGCATTGCCACAATAGATTTAAGTCCCAGCCTCCTTGACTTCCATTGACCTTTATCTAGCATCAATTTATTATTGACCATTAGTTGACTAGTATCTTGTGATTACTACAGTGGTATTGGGAGTGCCAAGGCACTTCCGGGTTAAAAGGATTAATCAGTGACATCACAGTTGCTCGCAGGACACCCATTGAAGGCTCCTTTCACATCCCCGCTAAGCTGCTCGCCGAAGTGGTACCCATCTATCTACTCATAGTATCCTGTTTTCAAATTTCTGGGTCGGCAAGAGCTGCCGCAAGTGACGGGAGCCCATCCCGTCCTGCAGCAGCAACCAGGTCTTGAACACCAGCCTGCCAATCATCATACCAGCATCCTAACCACAGGAGCCACCGTGTTCCTTCTATCTTGTGAACGACTTGTGAATACGTTTGAATAAATCTTCTGGGCTACAACTTTACAAATTATCCTCATTCGTTGCACCTGACACTTTAAATGAAGAGGTACCAAGAATGAATTGTACATTTCCCAATAGATATTTCTTACCTCTCATCCAGGGGTGGGATTCTACCTTGTCAGATCGGTTCTATAGAACCAGTTGTTACAATTCTGTGCATTTTGGAGAACCAGCTAATTATGCCACTGGTTGACCCCCTCCTCTTCCCACCCCGCCCACTCACTCCTTACCTGGCACCATCAAACTTGCCTGCTAAGTTGCTATTTATTTTTTTTCCCTCTGACCTTCAGCTGTTCTGCTGTGCTGGGAGATTTAGATTAGCTAGAAAGAAGGAAATCACTGGATTTCTTGCTTTCTAACTAATCTAAAAACAGAGCTGAACCTTCCTTAGGACTGAAGCTTCTATTTTTCACTGAAGACTCAGGTAGCAGATTGCAGAAAGATAGATCTCTGAGTGAATCTGTGATTCTGCAAGCAACTCAATCTGCCTGCCTACTTTACCTGATTTGGGGTAAAAGTTGCTCTTTTTTAATAAAAAAACATCAATATTTACATAAATATTTATAAGTTTTACATACAAGCCATGTCCCGCTAGTCACATGACCACCAAGCCATACCCACAAATTAGGCCACACCCAGAGAACCAGTTGTTAAGAAATTTGAATTCCACCCCACTCTCATCTTAAACCAAATAAGCTGTGACTACCTTCTTCTTAAAATGAAACCATGATCTCTGATGGTTTTGGCCACTTGGGTTTATTTTTCCAAGATTTATTCTGGGCTGAGTTGTCATTACTAAATAGAAAAATGTAGCAGGAAAGTTGCACTTTTCATGAAAATAAAGAAAATCAGTCAAAAGGGCACATCAGTGGGCTGATGTCAACTTTAAAGAGGCCCTTAAAATAGTAGACAGAGACACACACACACAGAAAGACAATTTCCATTCAATTAAAAGCTGAGCCATTCTTGATAACAAAACGCAGATCTTGCTAACTAATCATCAGGCTTGAGCTCCAGAGAGAGAGAGATATGATATGAAGGAGTCACATAAACATAAAATTATAATTATTATGCTCACAGTCAAATAGAGAGGAGATAAAGAGAGGTTCTATTACAAAGGGCTTCTGTAGTAGTCAGATTTTAAAAAAAATAAAAATGAAGTAATTTTTTTTGTAATGAATCCTCAGTGTCCCTTATTACACATTGGTGCAGAATTATGGATCTGAATGTAAGAATAATTTTATATTTGTTTTCAAAGGGTTTTGCTAATTAAATTTTAATTACAGTAATATCAGCATTACTGTAATACAGTATTCCAGTATTTGAGAGGCTGCCACAAAGAAGAAGCGAGTCGAATTATTATCCAAAGCATCTGAAGGAAGAAAAGAAACAATGGTTGGAAACTAATAAAGGAAAGAAACAACCTGGAATTTAGGAGAAACTTCCTAACAGTGAGGACAACTAACCAGTGGAACAGCTTGCATTCAGAAATCATGGATGCTCCTTCATTGGAGGTTTTTAAGAAGAGGCTAGACAGCCATTTATCTGTTATAGTATAGGCTCTCCTCCAAAGTCCCTTCCAGCTCTCTTCTCTCCTCTCCTCTCCTCTTAAAGAAGAGAATGTCTAAGGCTGATGTGACAGCTGTCTTGTAGTACTTGAAGGGCTGTCACTGAGAAGAGGAGGTCAAGTATTCTCCAAAGCACCACAGAGCAGGACAAGGAATATCAGGTGATCATTAAAGAGAGATCCAACCTAGAATCAAGGAGACGTTTTCTGACAGTGAGAACAATGAATGAGTGGAATAGTTTTGGTATTGAGAGTTTTGCAGCAAATAATTCAGCCCCAGAAAAATAAACACAGATGGCTGATGCTTCATTTAACATCTTTAGAAACATAAGTAGATTTTACAAACCAGTTGTAGATTTCTCCAACATGGAGCAAACTCAAACAGAAACATATTGCAAGTTCAGAGCAGAGCTCCAATCTTCAGCAAGCAAAGCAAGTTAGTTTCATCTTCAGTAGACAGACTCAGAGCTCCAACATAGTTGCAGAGGTTAGGTTACTTTTAGTTTATGCCTAGGTTACTTTTAGTTTCAGTTTCCAAACTATCCTCATTGGCTGATTCAGTTGCTATGCCTATTCATTGGCTGATCTTGTTACCAAGCTCTACTTCGGTTCACGAATATACTGACATTTGTCTTCAGGAGTTGTGGCTGCTCTGTTGCTGGAGGTTTTCACAAAAAGATTAGACAACCGTTTGACCAGGATGCTATAAGGTCTCCTGACTTGAGTAGAAGGTTGGACTAGAAGACCTTTGCAGTCCCTTCCAGTTGTATGATTTCTATATTCTATGCCACGTTTATGGAGAAAAATATTGAAAGAGTGTCTTTAGAATGTGCGCCTTTGAAAGGACTCTTGCTAAGTGGCTAGCAATTACTTAGCCAAAACTGGTTGGTCTTAAAACTGGGCAAACTTTCCCCAAAAAATATTTGGGAGAGGCACTACAGTACTAGAGAATATTACAGCTGCAAGCTACCCTAGGAAGTCAAAGAGACAACTGGGAAAAAGCAGTGGCAAAGAAGTGGCTATTGAGTCTCCTGAAATCCGTGTTATTCTGTTGCAAACCGGGGAGGAAATAGATTGTGATTCTTTTGCAAAAAATGTATTTCAGAAAGTATCTTTCTCGTCTTCCTGCTCTTTAGATAAGCGATAACAAGAGCAATTTCAATAAACAATACAAGAGCTTTATCGCTGTATAGTCGTGTTGTGGAGTAACTCGGGAGGTTAAATCCTAGCATTGCGAGACAAACCACATTGGTTTCTCCATATTTCTCTACTGCTCTTCCAGAAGACGATCTCATAACTATTTACATACCTCAAATATGAGCACTGCCAGAACTGAAATAAGACAAACCGCTTGTGAGATATTTTCTGTATGAGAAACAGGATAAAGATGGATTCAGTAAAGGTACCACCAACGTACCAGGCCAATTCCTTCTTCCCATCTACATGCATCAAGCAATGTGTCAAACTGAATCAGCTTTATGAAGTCTTAGTAAGACCAGGGTTAGAATACTGCATCCAGTTTTGGTCACCGTGTTATAAAAAGAGGGTGAGACTCTGTAAAAAAAAAGTGCAGAGAAGAGCAGCAAAGATGATCGGGGAACTGGAGGCTAAAATGTATGAAGAACGGCTGCAGGAATTGGGTATGTCTAGTTTGATGAAAAGAAGGACTAGGGGTGACATGACAGCAGTCTTCCAACCAGAGGGGGTATTCAGCAGGTTCTGACCGGTTCTGGAGAACCGTAGTGGAAATTTTGAGTAGTTCAGACAACTGGCAAATACCACCTCTGACTGGCCCCGCCCCCACCTCTTCTCCGCCTCCCGAGTCCCAGCTGATCGGCTGGGTCTTCTTTGGTTGCTCTGCACAGGAGAACGGAGCTGGAAAGCAGGTTAGTGGGATGGGGAAGGAATGGGATTTTGCAGTAGCCTTCCCCTGCCACGCCCACCAAGCCACGCCCACAGAACCGGTAGTAAATAAAATTGAATCCCACCACTGGTTCCAATATCTAAGAAACTGCCCCAAAGAAGAGAGGGGATCAACCTATTCTCCAGCGCCCCAGAAGGCAGGACAAAAAGCAATGGGTGGAAACTAATCAAGGAAGGCAGTAACATTGTCATTTCTGCTATCTCTAACTCCCCAACTAATATTTCTGAAAAATGAAATTTGAGGGCTTATCTAGCCAATGGCACATCAATCAATCAATCAATCTTGGCTGAAAATAGCTTTCAAAAGCCTATCTTCTCCTATAATATGAAAAGATCAGAGTTGGAAGGAATAGGAATGGAACAGCTGGGTCTATTTTTCTTTTGTAAATAAAAGCATTTAATATCCGGAGAGGAATTTTGACTGCTGCAGTAGTCATAAAATGACACTTTTATAGGCCTAAAACATTACATTTGCATATGAATGTCATCCTGGATGTGAAACAAAAAATGTGTTCATAACCATTTTCTCAAACTACATATCATATTATACATATATAAATATATTTCTCTCTCTTTCTTTCTCTCTCTCTTTCTTTTTCTCTCTCTTTCTGGCTTTCTTTTTCCTCTCTCTTTATCTCTCTCATTTTCTCTCTTTTTCTTTCTCTGTCTCTCTCTCTGGCTTTCTTTTTCCTCTCCTTCTTTCTCTCTCTCTCTTTCTCTTTTTGTCTCTGGCTTTATTTCTGTCTCTCCCTTCCTGTTTCTCTCTCTTTCTCTGTGTTTCTTTCTCTCCCTCTGTTTTTCTCTCCCTCTGTTTCTCTCTCTCTCTCTCTCTCTCTCTCTCTCTCTCTCACACACACACACACACACACACACCACACAGCACACACAAAATGTTGGCTTCATCTTCCCACTTCAGAAATAACTTTGTGTTTTGGCTGTAATATGCATAAATTCCTGTCCACAGATTCAGAGAATGGCAATGATGAAATGTTAACTACTCAGTTATTTCATGTAATTGCCAGGATAATCAAGCAAGCATTATATTGCTGAGATAATTAGGATACAGTTGGCAGGTGTCATGTCACACCAAAAACCTCAGCTAGGGCAAATAAGCTCCCCAGATAATAGGCCATCATTCTCCTATGCAATTCCCACCGAAATGATTTCCTTGATTAATAACCTATCTTTCTTCCCCCAGAACCTTTTCAAGCAGGCTAACGAAAATGTTACACAACCGGAAAGTTGAAAACACACATTTTGTCTTACGTACTAAAACCAATTAACAATCTTAAAAAGATGGTGTAAGATTCAGTTTCTTAATGATTTTCTAGAGAATGGAGGACAAATTCAAGTCCAGAGGGACCAGAAGAAAAGTACAGAAGTTTGTTTTCTTCCTTTTTCCAGAAAGAGCTGCCTCTGGCAATAGAGAGAGAGAGAGACGTAACGGTCTTCTCCTGTGGACCTAAATACCTAGAAAACTTTGTACAGGTAAGACTTTGATTTATGATCACAACTGAGCCCGAAATTTCCATGGCTAAGCCAGACAATTGCTAAGTGAGTTGGCCCTATTTTATGACCTTTCCTGCCACGGTTATTAAGTGAATCGTCACAGTCGTTAAGTCAGTCACGCGGTTATTAAGTGGCTTCCCTGTTGATTTTGCTTGTCAGTAAGTCACAAAGGAGGATCGTATAACCCCGAGACCAGGGCTGGGCTGCTGGGGGTTTGCAGGAGTTTTGGGAGATGCTCTAGCTAAGATTCTACACAGTTTGGAGAATCCCCAAATCCCACTCCTGGCTGGCTCCGCCCACCCAATCGTGCCCTTCCCAGGAGTCCCCATGCAGCCCATTTTGGATGCAGGTAAGTGCAGGGCACCTGTGGAGGCTCAGGGAGGGTGAAAAATGGGCCTCCCGGAAGTTTGGGAAGGCCGGAAATGGGCCCATTTCTGGATTCCAGAGAGCCTCCAGAGCCCGGGGAGGCCGTTTTCACCCTCCCGGAGGCTCAAGAAAAGCCTCCGGAGTCTGGGTAAGGCAAAAACACTCCCCCTTGCCATGGTGCAGGAGGCCAACTAGGCCCTGACCACCATGGTCATACTCACCCAGCCACTGGGCAGAGAACCTGTTGCTAAAATTTTTGAAGCCCACCCTTGTGTATACCCAGTAAAAAACAGCAAACAGTTCAGTTCCTTAATCACAGATCTCATGGTGAACTTCTGCAAAACATCTTTTAACGGCCTGTGTGTTGCAGTTGGCACCTATTGTATCTCCTGGACCCTATTCAAGAGTAAGTTCCATGTAAAATGCATGGTAGTCATAGAGACAAGATGTAATCAAAGTGTGAATAACAACAATCGAAGCTGACTGGGTCAGGAAAATTAACAGCTGGCAACCCTAGATATAATTGTGAGAAAGTATCCACCACCGCAGCAACCATCTGCGTATCCAATGACAACTGAAGATCCAAAATTATTTCCAGATTCCAAACTGAATGTTTAAGGGGGACTGCCTTCAAAAGCCAACAGAATATCAGACTCCAAGCCTAGATCCTGGTTCACCAGAAATCCAAGAGAGATGGAAACAGCTTCAAAATTACTAGCAAAGACACCCAATGTTGTGGTCCACTTGGCAGCCTGTGGAGACATCAAACAGTGGGGAGGAACATGAGCCAGTCCAGGAGTCTGAGGAGAACTCAGACGAGGGTCCTACGTCTGATACAGAGATGGGGCCAGGGCCATCTAGGAATTATGTGCTGACTCCGGAGCCTCCAGGATCTGACAGCAGCGAGGCAGAGGAACAGGGGGAGCCGGTTCCCAGTGCACGTGTGCGCAGAGCTGCCAGAAGGCGAGAACAGTTAAGACGAAAGGGGCTACTGGGGTGTAAGGCTTGGAGGTTCAGGACAGGATCGAACTGCTGGCTGTGGGAATGCAGTAGAAGTGGCCTGCAGTACAGCACTCTAACCACTGCACCATCGAGGCTTTAAGCCAAGGGTCTTCAAACTTGGCAAGTTTAAGAGTTGTGGACTCCAACTCCCAGAATTCCTGAGCTAACATGACTAGAGGGGGAATTCTGGGAGTTGAACTCCACAAGCCTTAAAGCTGTCAAGTTTGAAGACCCTTGCTATAAGCGATGCTTAGGCAGGGTCTGGAGTATTGTCTTCATCCTCTTCACAACCTATTTCCCTTGTTACCTTCTGGGAGGGGGCTTTGTGGTCTCAGAAACAGAACGTCTGGATTCAGTCACATTTTTATTCCATATAGCATCAACCTTGTGAACCTCTTTCCATTTTGTATTCAAAATAGACATAGATCGATCCGGAGTTCTGTTATCAGCTACAGAGGCCTTCAGGAAAGTCTTGCCAGCCTTGCTGGCTACAGAAGAAGTGCAGGTGTCAGGGTGTGCGAGGCCTGGCTACAATTGTCCAAAGGTAAGTAGTAGGGCTGCTCCACCCCTCATCTCCACCATAGCTTAATTTTTACCCATGCGCCTCGCCCCACCCCGTGCACTCTGGAATAGGTGGGGTCTTAATTAGAGCTTATTTTGAGGGTAGGGCTTATATTGGGCACATGTGTAAAAATCAACGTAAGGCTTATTTTAGGGATAGGCATTTTTTCAGGGAAACACGGTATGTGTGTATTTGTGTGTGTATAGCATAGGTATAGGTGTGTTATGTATGTGTATTGGGAAGATATATGCTTTCTTCTGAGAGTGGGAAACAAAATTTCATTTTTAATCTGTGCTAGTGTGCTCACAGTAAAAAATGACAATAAAGGTTATCTCATCTCATCTAATCACGTTCGATAACTCCTAGTTAAAAGAAAAAATTGCCAGTCCATTCCTTACCACATTTCTATTCAGAGAGTTTGAAAAAGTTAACCCTGCTGGGGTGGGGGGGGAATGAGGGAAGAATTAATAAAAACTAATTCATAATACTGTGTTTTCCCAAAAAGAAGACTGGGTCTTATATTAAACTTTGCTCCAAAGGATGCATTAGGCCTTATTTTAGGTCTTATTTTCAGGGAAATGTACTTACTAAATGCATCTATCTGGCTGACAATCTTAGCAAGCTTATTTTTGGGATAGGGCTTATATTACGAGCATCCAGAAAAATCATGCTAGGGCTTATTTTCCAACTGGGTCTTATTTTCAGGGAGACTGGGTAATTGACTATCATCTTCAATTGAAGTCAGTAAAAAAAGTTTGAAACCATCAAACTAAAGCCCCCAGACTAAAACAATGCATATAAAACATGCTTTGTTCCGTGTCTGTCTTTAGTTTGCTACCGATAAGTTACGTCCTACGCTGTTGTCCCAGAAATCTGGTTCTGCCCAGTACGCAGCGCCCAACCAAGATGGACATTTCCAAAAGCTGTATTTTGTGCAGAAGAAAGAACAAAAGGGGATCACACCCCAATAGGCCTATGCAAGGCCACTCCTTCAACAATGCAGTGTTATGCCTATTTCTCCATAAGCCTACCTTATGCCAACTCTGTTATATATCATCCTATGATTTGTCTCAATATAACCAATATGCTTAGCTTGCATTAGCTAAGAGAAATCTGCATACTTCCCTCTTAATTTCCAATAATAATCAACTTGTCCTGTCCTAATCAGCAAATATGTTTCCAGTTCCTCTTTTCCCACAGTACTGTCTTATCTAATCAACAGACTACAATACAGAGACTACAGAAACCAGGTTTTTAAGGGAGAGGGTCTTTGGGTCTTTTGGCCTTTCCTTCAAGACCAACATTTGTGGGTTATAAAACTTTGGGTATATCATAGAATTAGATAAATGGTAAAAACTTCAGGATAGAAATTACAAATTGACCATGGCAACCACTTACCAGGAAAAATTTGTATAAAATGTTTTATAGGTGGCATTTGCCATCAGCAAGACTAGCAAAGATGTTTAAAAATTTGTCCGCGATACGTTGGAAATGTAATCACGTGTGGTGGACCTGTCCAAAAGCATAAAAGCTTGGGACGAAAATACATAGAGAAAAGAATAAAACAACACATAGACTTAAAACCAGAAATATTTTTGTTAGGTATGTTACCAGAAAATTGCAACAAAAGCACGACATATTTAATAATACACATGTTGACAGCAGCGAGAATTGTATTTGCATAATATTGGAAAAATGAGGACACACCTACAGTTGAAACGATAGAAAAATATTTGTGTGGAGACGGATAGATTGACATTAATAATAAAAGATAAGGAAAAAAAACAGAATATTTTTTAATGTGGGATGTGTTTTATCAATGGTTGGATAAAAGAGGTAGAAATTAAAGCATGAAAGATTACTGAGATATATAAGTAAATAATGCAATAATTTTTATTATAATCAGTAAATGTTAACTATGACGTTAGTATAATTATTACTTTTGCTACTAGTTTATTAATACCTTGTATAAATAAATTGATCCAGACAATACACTGTTTATTAAGCACTCATGTATTTTAAAGAAGAAAAAAATGTATAAATACAATTTAAAAAAAAAAAGCACCACCCACAAACATTTGTGGGGAAAACTCCTGCTATCTGTTTAACAGCAGGGAGTGTAACACCAACTGTTAAAGTTTAGGATCAGCACCATGGACAGAGTACAATGCTGCTCCAGCTGCAAGTAAATGCAGTAGATCCCTACCTGTTTCCATGACCAGTTGAAGAAACTGAAAAGTCTAAAGTAGCAAACAACAATTATATCATACAATTATGATCATATCATGCTTTTAAACTTTTTTT
>NW_020769341.1:3234126-3262490 GCF_900518735.1 Pseudonaja textilis
TTATTATTATTATTATTATTATTATTATTATTATTATTATTATTATTTCTGTCTTCAGAGTAGCTTTTGGAGCGCATTCTTCCCCCAAATAGGCAGATAGTAAAACTTAATTAAAACTACATTCAAATTAATTGCTTATGGCAGGGGTGTTAAACTTAAGGTCCACGGGCTGAGTCCAGCCCACAGCGTGGTTAATCTTGCCTGCAGGGCCAACCTGGAAACAGTGAAGGACTGGCCCGTGGTGCCTCTTCCAGTGAAAACAGAGCTCGGGAGGGCCACACACACACACACCACTGGCCCTCCAAGATCAAACACAACCCTGATGCGGCCCTCAGTGAAATCGAGTTTGATACCCCTGGCTTATAAGAAGCATGATGGTTCTATCAATTTAGTAATTTTCTTCGCTGGTTGCATCATAAATTGCAGCGCATCGATGTCTTGCAAAGGAGCTATGGAGACTGAATGGCAGACCTCTAGGGGCTCTCTGGGACCTTGGTACCCCATGTTGTGTCCCTTGACCTTGTTCAGACTTTTGACAATCTGGGTGAAAAGGATAGAAAGACAAACTATCATAGCTATATGACAGCTAGCTAGCTAGAATCAGGGATCTTCAAACTTGATAGCTTTCAGACTTGTGGACTTCAACTCCCAGAATTCCTCCTCTAGTCATGTTAGCTCAGGAATTCTGGAGTTTGAAGTCCACAAGTCTTAAACTTGCCAAGTTTGAAGACTCTTGAGCTAGATGATAGTTAAATAGATAGATAGATAGATAGATAGATAGATAGATAGATAGATAGATAGATAGATAGATAGATAGATAGATAAACTAGATAACTAGCTAAATAGGGTGCATTTGTGTGGAAAGCACCAATCTGTTTCCATGTTGAAAGGATTAGCTGAAGACATCATCATTTTTGGGGGAATGGCTGGTTAGGGGCTCCTTTTAGGTTCCCCTAAATGTGTCCACTGAAGTGGTAGCTATCTATCTAAATGTGATTACACACTTTCAAACTGCTAGGTTAGAAGGAGCAAAAGCAAAAGACAGGAGCTCAGCCCATCACGCGGCAGCATTTGGGTCTTGAACGCGGGCTTGCTGATTGTCAATGCAGTGTTCTAACTAGCTAGCGAGACCGATAGATAGAAAGACAGAGATGTTTTTCTTTCTTCATTTCAAAGAGTTATCAGCTTCTCTTTTTTTTGCAATGTCAGTTCTGTCAAGAGAAGCCTTAATAATGAATGTGTGCGGTATTTGTTTATAAATATAGAAGTTAGGCACTCATATCTTCAATGCTGCATTAGTGCCCAGAATAGCAGGAAGATAGGGTATGATCCTGCCAACAATAAACGAATTTGAATCTCCTTTATCCCAAAGATGCTTTTTCAGGAGGCAACTGGACTTTCTGGTTTTTCTTTGAAGACCTTTTGCTTCTCATCCAAGAAGCTTCTTCAGCTCTGACTAGATGGTGGGAAATGGAAGGATTTATATTCCTTGTAAAGAGCTGGTCATTTGCATTCTTTTAGTGAGTTGTTCAGGTCACCTGGAGGTGTGTGGAACCTTCTTGAAACTGTTGAAAGGACTGTGTTGTAGACATGTTGTATCCCTCCCCCTCTGATGAGAGAGAAGGACCTTCAATTTTGAAATTGATGGCCTTTTGACCCCTCTTTCAAACCAGAGGTTCCTCTCTGTCCAAAATGTGGACTTTGCAGTCTTCAAAGGAGTGGCCTTTTGTCTTTTAAATGCAGGTGGACTGCTGAATCTAGTCCTGATGGGTTTGTTCTTAACGACTCGCTAAAAGAATGCAAATGACCAGCTGTCTGCAAAGAGTATAAATCCTCCCATTCCCCACCATCCTGTCAGACCTGAAGAAGCTTCTTGGATGAGAAGCAAAACATCTTCAAAGGAAAACCAAGAAAGTCCAGTTGCCTCTTGAAAAAGCACCTTTGGGACAACCCTGACCTGGAAGACTGAGAATCTCCATAGACAAACTCCCTTTATCTTTTGTAGGCTAAACTTCAAACGTGAATTTTCTCTGTGCCTCCTTTCCATCCATTAGTTCAATAAGTTACTAGTCTACAAAACCAATCCAACTGGTAAAGCCCTTCATGGTTCAAACATTTCTTGCAGGGGTGGGAATCAAAACTTTTTACTACCGGTTCTGTGTGTGTGGCTTGGAGGGCGTGGCTCGGTAGGCGTGGCAGAAGGATACTGCAAAATCTCCATTCCTTCCCCACCCCACTAACCTGCTTTCCAGCTCCGTTCTCCTGTGCAGGGCAGCCAAAGAAGACCCAGCCAATTAGCTGGGGCTCGGGAGGCAGAGAATAGATGGGAGCGGGGCCAGTCAGAGGTGGTATTTGCCCGTTCTCCAAACAATTCAAAATTTCCACTACTGGTTCTCCAGAACTGGTCAGAACCTGCTGAACATTACCTCTGATTTCTTGGGTCTCTTCTTATAAGTGGACCACGGAGATTTGGTTGTCATGCTAACACTACCTGATATCTCAAGACCGCCATTTTCCTTATACAAGTAGTCCTTGACTTATGGCCATTCTTTTACTAACCATTCAAAGTTACAATGGCCTGGAAGAAAGGGACATGACTATTTTCAACTTGGCATACCCATGGTCATGTGATCAAAATTCAGTTGCTTGGCAAGTGGTTCACATTTATGACGGTTGCAGGGTCCCGGTGGGGAGGAGGAGGGTATCATGTGATCGCCACCTTTTGAAAAGCAAAGTCAATGGGGAAGAGATTCACTTAACAACTTCAGTGATTCACTTAACAATGGAGGCAAGAAAGGTCGTACAATGTGGCAAAACTCACTTAACAAATGTCTCACTTAGTGTTGTGGCCTGACAGTGGCCAGTGGAGCTGGCAGCAGATTGGGACAGTGAGGAGGTTGGGGAGGAACATGGGCCAGTCCTGGAGTCCTGGGAAAGGCTCTGACGAGGGTTCTGCGTCAGAGTCAGAGATGGGGGCCAGGACCGTCCGTCAGTTATCAGCTGCCTTCGGAGTCGGAGATCAGTGGGGCAGAAGAACAGCTGGAGCCTGTTCCCAGTGTGCATATGCACAGAGCTGCCAGGAGAAGGGAACAGTTAAGGAACAAAGATCGACTCAGGAGTAAGGGCATAGGCAGATAGTGAATGGTCCCTCCCAGAGGGAATAAAAGAGGAGCGAAAGGGGGAGTGGTGTTTGCAGGAGACAATTAGTTCATTTAATGAGGGTGAAGATCTGTTCCTGACTCCTTGACAACTATTGTCTGTGACAGAGTGGCATTTGGAAGATATCCGCCTGGCAGCTCTCCAAGCCTGATAAAGGCCTGGAGTTGTGAAATCTCTTGAAAGTCTGTTGGCCGGGACTTTGCTGGAGAGGAATTCACTTTAAACTAAACAAAAGGGGTTTTATCAGGAGAAGGAGTCAGCTTCATGCTTTTGGAAAGCCTAGGTCAGAACACTTAGGGCTCACTTAACAAATGTCTCAGTTGTGACAAGGAAATTGAAGTCTACCTGTAATTCTAGACTGAATCATAGATTGGGACAATTCTCAGAATTTCTAAGCCAGCTTCTCTCAAGCCCTCCAGAAATTTTGGAGATCCCAGGTCCCCAAAAACATCTGAAGCAGCCAAGATACCACTGGCTGTTTTACTACTACCATAACTATCCCAGGATCACATCAGATGGCTGCTACAATGCAGGAAAGATCTTCCCACTGGCTTGTTTTGACCAATTTTGCTTGCTGTTCCTTTCCTTAGTTGTCACTTTAATTTTATTTTTTGGGTTGAGGTTAGAGCTACCAAATGTGTCTGAGGTGGGGAAGGAGGGAAATTAGAAGAAAGAGAGATTAAGCTGATCAGATACCAAAAATCACACAAAACGCAACCCCCTCCCTTTCGCTCTGGATTTACTTTCCTCCTTTAAAGCTACTTACACACACCACTCACGCATAAAACATGGAGGGATGGCAAGAGAGGCTAATGGTAATTTCTAAATGTAAAAGCACATCTAACAGGAAGAGGATAATTTTTCCTTCCCCACCTACAAAGGGCTGTTGACATAGCAGAGTTAAGTGAGGGTTGACAATGGATTAAGTCACTGTCTTTCTCTTTCACTCAGATTTGGGTGCCTGCGTTTTCTTTCTCTCCCTTTCATCTGAAGATTTCAGTGTCAAGAACATTCCGGTTAGAAAGCTAAAGGTATTTTGGTTCACCTCACAGTGAGAGCATTTTTCTTCCTTGCCGCTGAAGCTTGTCGGTTGGGCAAATCTCTGACGGGAGCTGTGCCTTTAGCAAAGATGTTATAAAGGAGAACATTTTGTAGCTCAGGGTTGAAATGCAGGATCCTTGGTACTGAATACAGAATAATAAGAGTTGGAAGGGACCTTGGAGGTCTTCTAGACCAACCTGCTCAGGCAGGAGACCTTATACTAGTGATGGCTAACCTTTTTGTCATTGCATGCCGAAAGTCCGTGCATGCGCACGCCAGAGAGCGCATGCAAGAGAGTGCACACATGCCTGCACCCATAATGCAATGCACAGGCGACTCCCCTTGTGCGCCGCCTGTCCCCCTGCACATGTACATGGGACCCCCGCACTCCTCCCACCCCCTGCGCATGCCCCCTGCCCCCCCACGCATGAGTGGCAGATACCCGAAAATCAGCTGGCTGGCAGGAGGCGTGCGCACATACACAGTGGAACTGAGTCGAGGTGACAGCTTGCATGCCCGCAGAGATGACTTTGTGTGCCACTTCTGGCACATGTACCATAGGTTTGCCATCACGGCCCTATACCAGAGTTGTCAAACTCTATTTTATTGAGGGGCCGTATCAGGGTTGTGTTTGACCTCAGGGGTGTGTTTGGCCTGGGGGCCATGGGCAGTATGACATCACTCATGTGCGGGGAGGGGTGGCCCGAGCTCTCTGGCAGTGAAAACAGGCTCCCGAGCTCCATTTTCGGCTGCTATGGCCTCCTGCAACCCACTGACAGAGAAAATGGAGCTCGGGACGGCCGCGCATGGCCCTCGCAAGCTCCATTTTCACTGGCAGAGGTACCGTGGGCCGCTCCATCCCTGTTTCCAGGGTGGCCCTGTGGGCTATATCTAAGCACCCCACAGGCCAGATCCGGCCCCTGGGCCTTAAGTTTGACACCCCTGTCCTCTATCATTTCCGACAAATGGCTGTCCAATCTCTTCTTAAAAACCGTGTTGGAGCAAACACAACTTCTGGACCAAGTCGTTCCACTGATTAATTCTTCTGTCAGGAAATGTCTTCTGCATTCCACTCCCTATACCTCATTACTCTTTATTTAAAATAGCTTGAGATGTGTTTTCTTACATGCACAGTTTTTATAGCACAGATAGTTTAGAGATGCGTCTTTTGGAAGGCCAGCAATTTAGGAGAAGAAAAGGGAGAAATTAAGACATGTAATTAAGGGTTGACTATTGTGTTGGCCAGCAGAAAAAGATGTTGGGGAAAAGATTTGGTATCTCTCAGGCTACAACCTCAATTCCACCCCCCTCAATTATCTCGGATATTATTTCTTCTGTTGCTGTTTGTGAGGGCGTTGTAGTTTGATTAGTCTTATTATAGCTTAATCATTATGCAAAAGTAGATCAAAAATAGAGACGTAAGAACTGAAATATCGCGTAATCAAATAATACATCAGAAAAGCAGTGTTCCACAGCACCTTCTCCCCCTTTCTTTCATTCTCCTGTCTACCACTTAAATATTTATACTTTGCTTGGAAGTCCCAGGGGTGTTTTTTTTCCAAGAGGCAACTGGACTTTCTGGTTTTTCTTTGAAGATGTTTCGCTTCTCATCCAAGAAGCTTCTTCAGCTCTGACTGGATGGTGATGTTGGAAGTTAAAACCCACCCCTCTCCTAGAAAAAAAATGTTTTAGGATATAGTATATATGTATATATGTATGGAAGAGAGCTGATGTTTTTATGTTTTGTTCGTTTTGTTTGTTTTTAAAAAATCAATAAAATTGTTTTCAAAAAAAAAAAAAAGGCAGAATATTTCTCCTAAAAGAGAATTAGAAACTCAGAGAGGCAGAGACTCGGTCCCCACCCCCACCTTTGTTAATGGGCCATTAAGGCCTGGGCCAGTCTATTCTACATAACAAAGATCTGCCTCCTTCAGGTAGAGCCATTTGATTTCCCTTCATTTCACCACCCATCAAGTTTCAATCAAACTGTCAGAGTATATTTCATGAACTGGAACAGAGCTTGGTAACAAGGTCAGCCAATGAATAGGCATAGCAACTAAATCAGCCAATGAGGACTGTTTGGAAACTGAAACTAGAATTAGCCTAGGCTGGAAACTGAAACTAAAGTAGCTTAGGTTTGGCTATATGTTAAGCTCTGCAACTCTGCAGCTATGTTTGAGCTTTGAGTCTGTCTATTGAGATGAAACTGTTTCTTTCCTCTTGCTTGCCTGCTGATCTATAGAAGATAAAACTAACTTGCTTGCTTGCTGAAGACTGGAGCCCTGCTCTGAACTTGCAACACGTTTCTGTTTGAGTTTGCTCCATGTTGGAGAAATCTACAACTGGTTTGTAAAATCTACTTATGTTTCTAAAGATGTTAAATGAAGCATCAGCCCTTCTGTGTTTATATTTCTGGCACTGAATTATCACTGCAAAAACTTTCAATACAAACTTAGCACACAGACAACCTACAAAGCTAGCTATGACCTCTGACAGCAACCAGTCCGGATCCTCTTCCTGTGCCCCAGGAAGTTCAAAGCCAGAGAGGGTATAAAACCCAGGGACTCTCAGCATCTCTTCCCTTTTCTGCCCAGGAACCCATCCTGTTCACCAATAAACCATCTTCCCAAGCGGCTTCCATGTTTCCAGTGTCTTTTCCCCCACTTGGAACTGAACCCAGAAGGATATTCCTTCCAACAGTGAGGAATGGAAGGATTGGAGCCATCCAGTCAGAGCTGAAGAAGCTCCTTGGATGAGAAGTGAAACTTCTTCAAAGAAAAACCAGAAAGTCTTTTCCCTCTTGGGGAAAAAAAAAAAAAACACCTTTGGGACAACCGTGACCTGGATGACTGAGAATCTGCATAGTCACATTGCTCGAAACTTTTACAGTTGTTATTCACATTTATTTCAGCCTTTTTTAAACTCCCAGTCACTGGACTGGTGGTGATTTTGTCCATGCCAATGGTGTTCAAATGGTGCTCTGGTTGTTTTGAGTTTGCATCTAAGAGGACTATCACTCATGGTACTATCCAGTAGTGGTAGTCTACCAGTTCGGCCCAGTTCTGCCGAGCTGGTAGCAGCGATGAGCAGCGGACACCAAACCGGTTCTCTCCACCGGTCTTTTGTTGGGCCCACCTGCCCACCTGGGCACCTATACTCACCGTTATCCTCTGCTTTTGAAGCACAGCTGCTTTGTGTGGCACAGAAGAGTGCCGCGCGGCAGCTGCTGAAGCAACTAAGAGAGTGCAGGCTTGCAGGAGGTGAGCTGGAATGCCTCTACGCCTGCGCAAAGTGCATGTTTGTTGTGAGCGTGCACACAAAGTGTGTGCATGCATGCAAAGCGCACCCTCCAAGCCACGCTCACCGAACCAGTGGTAAAAGTTTTGGAACCCCACCACTGGTACGATATTTTGTTTCCCTTCTATTGCTTCTTGTTCTACTTCTATTTGCAGGGCTTCGTATTTAGTGTTTTTTTCTCCAGTTCTTTCTGTTCTCTTCTGCTGTCTCCAGGTCCTGCCACATCCACTATCCAGATAGATGGAAACTGAGCGAGGAGAGATTCAACCTAGAAATAAGGGGGAAATATTTCTGGCACTGAGAACAATCATCCCATGGAACAGAAGTTGCCTTCAGAAATTGTGGGAGCTTCATCACTCAAAGCTTTCAAGAAAGGACTGGACTGTCACCTGTCAGAAATGGTGTAGGGTCTCCTGTTTAGGTGGAGGGTTGGACTAGATGTCCTATAAAGTCTCTTCCAACTCTGTTATTCTGTTCTGTTCACAGTTTTTTTTTTTTAATCTTTCTTATTGATAATTGTTAAGTCTGAGATGCTGTATTTTTGAATTCTAATGTTCCGGAGCATTTTGCCTTGTCTGTTTTCCATTACTGTTTCTGTTTTGTGGCCCCTCCGATTCTTGCTCGAAGAAAAATAGTATTCTTGCAGATCTTCCGATACGCCATCGTTTGCCATTGTGTTGTTTGTAGTCAGTGCAGTGCAATCTTTTTTGCTGCACCATAAGAAAGGCCAAAGAATGGAGGCCTTGGTGCTGGAAGAGAAGATTCCTTCAAGTTCCTTGGATTGCAAGGTGATCAAACTGGTCAGTCCTAGAGGAGATCCACCCTGACTGCTCTTTAGAAGGCCAGATCCTGAAAAGGAAACTCAAAGACTTTGGCCACCTCATGAGAAGGAAGGAAGGACTCCCTGGAGAAGAGTCAAATGCTAGGAACAATTGAGGGCAAAAGAAGAAGGGGATGGCAGAGAAGGAAGGGGCTGGATGGAGTCACTGAAGCAGTTGGTGTGAGCCTAAATGGACTCCAGGGGATCGTAGAGGACAGGAAGGCCTGGAGGAACGTTGTCCGTGGACTCACAAAGGGTTGGACATGATTTTGCAACAATAGGTAGTCCCCTGTTTGTTCAGTTTCTTTGCAGAGGTCACCTTTGCTGTCGATGGCTGTCTTCTCAATTGTAGCTTTGTAAGCATTTGTTCTTTATTGCTATTATTATTTTACAGAACTACCATAATATCCCTTCTTCATTATTAGGGTTTCCAGCATTCATTGTAATATGATGATCTCCGCAACCATTGAGTGACTTATGTACCATCTATAAAACATTTTATATCAATTACGGCTTAAAAGTATATAGTATCGACTTTTTCCATAAATATCCCATTGATCCACTGGGATCACTCTGAAGTTTTGCATCCATTTCATCTTGCAGGGTTTTTTTTTTTATTTGTGTGTACCGTAATTGAGTACCAATGTATACACACAACCTAATGGGGGATCTTGATGTTTCAAAGTCGGTCACATCCTTCCCAAGATTCTTCCTTCTTTTTAAAGATCACTTTTTTTATATTTCCAGGTGGTAACCATGGTGGAGTCCTTCTTCTCCGTAGCAATTCTCATTGTGCCTTGAATCAGTATGTTGAATCCAAATATATCACACTGGCATACTACTGTGTTTTTACATCCTGGAGAAATGATTCTGTTGCCTAGGCAATATATACCCACTCTGCTTTCCTCAAGTTCTATGTTCTGTAGTAGATGAGATGATAGCAAAGCATCCTTACATGGCTGAGAACATAGAGGGACTCTACCAGGGTTTTGGATAACTGTGGTATCCAAATTTGACCCCTGGAGGAGGTCAAATCCACTACCAGAAGAACAAGGTGGTGGTAGGGACATGAATAGAAAGGAAAATTATCTTCCTTCAAAATTGGGACACCACTTAGCAAATACCTCCAGCTGAAGTTATGTCCAACTTCGGCTCAGTCTGTTTATTAGCAAAAATGGTGGGGATCTTCAAGCTCAAAACCTCCAGTGATGGATCACCCACAACTTTTGAAGGCGAGCTTTTCCACTGAGGGATTGTTCTCACCATAAGGACATTTTTCCTTATTTCTAGGTTGGATATCTGTTTGTTAAGTCGCTTCATGTTCTTCCCTCAACTGATCTGGAGAACCCACTCTTCTCTGTGACAGCCCCTCAAATATTGGAAGATGATCGAGAGTCCTCATGGCACACTGGTTAAGGTGCAACACGGCAGGCTGACTCTGTCCACAGTCAGGCGTTCGATCCTCCATCTTTCCGAGGTTGGTAAAATGAGGACCCAGATTGTTGGGGGCAATAGGCTGACTTTAGAGAGCGCTGTAAAGCACTATGAAGCAGTATATAAGTCCAAGTGCTATTGCTATCTTGTCACTCCAGTCCTTCTTTTCATTAGTCGGGACATATCCCATTCTTGCAACTGTTCGTCATATGCCTTAGCCTCCAGGCTATATATGGCAGAGCTGTCAAAATCCCTGCCCACAGGCTGGATGCACTGCCTGTGGGCAGGATGCATCATGTGCTAGCCACGCCCATACCTGGTTTAGCAAGGGGAGAAAAAGTCCCGATATGTTACGTCACGCCGCCATGATGATTTGAGTTTGATACCCCTGATTTCTTGCTTGAGCAGAGGTTTGGAGTAGAAGATCTCCAGGATTCTTTCCAGCTCTGTTATTCTTTATTCTGATATATCTTCTGGCCCCATCATCTCAATTGCAAAAGAACTCTTTTTCATTGGTATAGTTGTACAAGATACCTGCCTGAGATACCAATGCTCTGGATGGTCCACTTATGTTGATGACCCAAACTTTTGAAGGGCACCAGGTTGGAGACCTGGACTGGAGGCTAAAATATGATGTGGCCCATCAACAGCAAGCAGAGCTGGTGGCAGATTCGGACAGTGAGGAGGTTGGGGAGGAACATGGGCCAGTCCTGGAGTCTGGGGAAGGCTCTGATGAGTGCTCTGCATTAGAGGCAGACATGGGGCCAGGGTCATCTGACAGTTATCATCTGCCTTCAGAGTTGGAGATCAATGGGGCAGAAAAACAGCTGGAGCCTGTTCCCAGTGTGCGCATGTACAGAGCTGCCAGAAGAAGGGAACAGCTAAGGCACAAGGGTCGACTCAGGAGTAAAGGCACAGGTGGACGGTGAATGGCCCCTCCCATAAGGAATAAAAAAGGAGCGAAAGGGGAGTGGTGTTTGCAGAAGACAATTAGTTCGATTCAGATCTGTTCCTGACTCCTTGCCAAGTATTGTCTGCTACAGTGTGGCGTTTGGAAGATATCCTCCTGGTAGCTCTCCAAGCCTGATAAAGGTTTGTAGTTGTGAAATCTCTTGAAAGACTGTTGGCCGGGACTTTGCTGGAGACGAATTCACTTTAAACTAAATAAAAGGGGTTTTATCAGGAGAAGGAGTCAGCTTCATGCTTTTGGAAAGCCTAGGTCAGAACACTTAGGGCTCACTTAACAAATGTCTCAGTTGTGACAGAAAATTGAAGTCTACCTGTAATTCTAGACTGAATCATAGATTGGGACAATTCTCAGAATTTCTAAGCCAGCTTCTCTCAAGCCCTCCAGAAATTTTGGAGATCCCAGGTCCCCCAAAACATCTGAAGCAGCCAAGATACCACTGGCTGTTTTACTGCTACCATAAGCATCCTAGGATCACATCAGATGGCTGCTACAATGCAAGAAAGTAGGATAGATCTTCCCACTAGCCTGTTTTGACCTATTTTAATTTGTGTGAAGATTTGTTCGTGACTCACAGAGACTCCTTGCCAAGTATTTTCTTGTACTGTGCTGTCCAACAGCTTGCTGACACCCTTTGGAACCATTGGAAGCAAGAGTATCTGACCACCCTACAAGGCCGCCATAAGCGACTAGAAACTTTCACCAAGAAGCTATACACCAGACCAGTCACCGACCTAGTGTTGCTGCGGACAAAGGCTGAATTTGAAGACTGAACCTCAAGCTTTGGATGCTTTGCTTTGTTTGGTGCTATATTGCTGTTTATCTTAGTTATATAGTTAATTGATAGTTACTTGGTAGTGGAATTTATAATTCCAGGTGGGGAGTGTGCTGTCCAGACAGTATATAGTTAATTGGGAAGTGGGATAGTTAGTTAGGAATTGAGAGCTGTCCCCTTATGGGAATGCCTCATGGCAAATGTAGTCAATGCATCATGGGAAATGTAGTTCATTTCATGTGGTCACATCTGTAATCCTGATCGGTCACTGAACTGACCCTTGGTTTGGTTGGGGGAGTTTCCTTTACTCCTGCTTGGACCCCAGCAGAGTGCTGGTGTCTCACCCTTTGATCCCTCGTTATGGGATGAAAGATCACTATGCTTTTACACTATGAAGTCAGCTATGCAAAGATTGGACATTAGATGGATCTCAACATAACCGTGAGTTATACTTCGAGGATGCCTTGTGACCCAACAAAGAAACTTTGTATGTAGAGTTTGCCTGCTTGTCTTTATATTCAACCAGCAATTAAAAGACAGAACATGTACAGTGTTGAACTTGGAAGCTATCGGCCTGGCAGCTCTGCAAGCCTGATAAGGTCTGTGGTTGCAATTCACCCTTAAAAGACTGTTTGCTGGGACTTTGCTGGATGTGAATGATAGGAATTCACATTAGCCTAGTAAAAAGGGGCAGATGCCAAGGAGTCTGGTGATTTTGTGAAGCCTAGGTCTCAAAATAAAACAAAGAACAGTGGCAGGAATTGGGTATGCCTAGTTCAGTGAAAACAAGGACTAGCAGCAACAAGATAGCAATGAATCACATTGGTTTAAAATTAAATAACATTGTCGATTTTTAATACAACCACTTTACTAAGAAAAATTATAATCTTTCCTATTCAGTTTTTAAGAGAAAGTGTGTCATGCTGTTGAATTGTTTTTCTGTTGCTTTTTTTTTTTTTTTTGACAGGGATGGTTTTGTTAGACATTGAGAATGAAAGTGCGTCAGTAAAATCAATCACTCCATGTTCATGTCACCTAGCTGGAGTGTGAACTAATAAAGCAAAGGAACAGTTTGGCCAATTGAGGAACATCACATCCTCTATAACAGGCTTATATTGGGAAATGTGTGATGAAGTCATAGGTTGAGCAGGATTCTTTTTACAGGCAGGAATTGTTCCTCCTGGTCCCCTTGTTGTGGCCTGTCAGCCGCCGGCCACTCCAGCAACCAAATCAGAGGAGGAGGAGGAGGTGTGGGAGTCAGGGTCAGCATCAGGGCAACCTGAGAGCTCCGAAGGGCAAGAGGGGATGGAGCTGGCAGAGAGAGAGAGAGAGCGGTGGAGCCTGAGCCGTCCATCAGCCCTTAAATGGAGAGTCAACAGCCCCCAGGTCTGGAAATGGCTGATGAAGAAGAGGAGGAACAGCTGGGTCCAGGGCCTGACACACGGCTGCACAGAAGGCAGAGGAGAGGAGAGCAGTGGAAATCTATGGACCGGTCCCTGGGACGGAAGAGCCACCGCTGCTAGCGAAGCCCTATTCTAGCTCTGGGGATAAAAGGCAGGGGACGGAGACAAATAAATGTGGCAGACAACTATTCATCTCCCTGCCAGACAGACTTGTTAGCCTGCAGTGAGAGATAAACTTTTTGCTGGGCTGCTGGCACTGCTAATAAAGGAATATTTGAGTTAACTTCAGAGAGGTTTGTTGTGTGTGGGGAGCTGCATCAGAACACCCCTCTTGGTTACCTAAGACTCCCTGTCAGATAGCTATTCTACATATAAAAGTTTTATATGGAATAACAGAATAAGAAACTTGAAAGGGACCGAAGGACTTCTAGTCCAGGGGTCCCTAACCACCAGGCTGCAGCTTACTACTGACTGTGTGTTTTGGCCCGCCGGCAGCTAGCACAGCTGGCAACAGTGTTGGACAGTGAGGAGGTTGAAGAGGAACATGGGCCAGTCCTGGAAGCTGAGGAAAGCTCGGATGAGGGCTCTGCATCAGAGGCAGAGATGGGGCCAGGACAGTCTGGCAGTTATCAGCTGCCTTCAGAGTTGGACAGCAGTGAAGGAGGGGAGCAGCTGAAGCCATTTCCCAGCCTGCACATGCACAGAGCTGCCCCCCAAAAAGAACAATTACAAACTAAGGATCGACGTGGGAGTAAGACCACAGGTGGACGGTGAATGGCCTGTCCAATCAGGGTTAAAAGAGGAGCAAAAAGGGAGGCGACTTCTACAGGAAACAATTCATTTGTTGCAACACTGTGAAGATCTGTCTGTGCACCTCAGAAACTCTGTGCTGAGCCCTTCCTTGTCAGCACTGCGTTTGAAAATATTTACTTGGCAGCTCTCCAAGCTAGATAAGGTCTGTGCTCCTAATTACACCCTTAAAAGACTGTTTGCTAAGCCTTTGGCTGAATACAAATGCAAAAAATTCATCTTTGTTTAATAAAAGGGGTTTTGGCAGGACAAAGGGTTTCCTTAGTGCTTTTTTGGGGAAGCTGAGGTCAGAACACTGTGGCCTATTTGCAACCGGGTTGTGGGGCTGGAGCACACAGGGGTGCAGCAAGCTCAATGTACACTAGTGGCAGGCTGGCATGCACGTGTGCGCAGCTCCACATGTTAAGTGAATTTTACCACCTTTCTTGCAACGGTCGCTTAAGTAAATCCCCACACTCGTTAAATTAGTAACATGGTTATTAAGCAAATTAAACTGACTTTGCTTGTAAGAAGGTGATCACGTTGACCTGGGATACTGCAACTGTCATAAATATGAGTCATTTGCCAAGTGTCTGAGTTTTCATCACGTGATCACATGGACACTGCAACGGTCGTTAAAAACGGTCATCGGGCAATTTTGGGGGGGGGTTGGTTGTAACTTTGAACTGTCACTAAGTGAAAGGTTGTAAGTCAAGGACGACCTGTATAATTAAAATGGATGGTGACATTGTTCAGAGTTTTGCAGCGTTAATTCAGCGCCAGAGAAATAAACACAGATGGCGGATGCTTCATTTAACATCTTTATAAACATAAGTAGATTTTGCAAACCAGTTGTAGATTTCTCCAACGTGGAGCAAACTCAGACAGAAACATGTTGCAAGTAACTTCAGTGGCAACTCAGAGGAGCTCAGAAACAGACATCAGTTTTACTTTAGTTAAGCAAGCAAGCAAGTTAGTTTATCTTTAATAGACAGACTCAGAGTTCAACACAGCTGCAGAACTGCAGAGCTTAATATAGAGCCACGCCTAGGCTACTTCTTTTAGTTTCAGTTTCCAAACTGTCCTCATTGGCTGATTTAGATGCTATGCCTATTCATTGGCTGACCTTGTTACCAAGACCTATTCCAATTCATGAATATACTCTGAAAGACATTAATGGCTTTGGTGGAAATGGGGGAATTGACGGCTTTGATGAAAGAAAAGACTTTATCTAGCTTTGTTCTTCTTTGGAAACCACTTTTAGATTCTATTTTTCTTTGAAATGAAAAGACATAATATTTTAACTGTGGGTTTTGACGATTAGATATGTTTGTGATGGACAGAAGTAGTGTTTGTTATGGTTCAGTTAAAGTTCAAAGGATCATTGATTTAAAGGGTTTTTAAAATCTCTATCGAGATATCTTATTTTAGGGTGGGGTTTTTTTTTCTTTGTTAACCCCTTTTCCCCTTTTTTCCAAATTCCTTTTCTTTGCTTTCTTTGCATATTATATTTATTTTTTTAAAAAAAAAACACCCTGGTTTTATTAAATATTGTTAGAATAACAAGCTCAGCATTCTGACAGAAATTTTCATCTAAGCTCCACTGGGGAATTATAGCATATCAACTTAACGGCATACATTTTTGGCTCAAGGATTCACTGAATGTCACCTTCTATTACTTCTTTCACGCTATTCACAACAATAATTATGGATCCTTTACAAGGAAGGTATTGTGTCACTTTGGCTGAGAAGTTCACACTGGCAGTAATATGAAAAGCATGACAAGGGGTTTGTTAATCCAGGGTGGTTTCGAATAAGAAAACCCCAGAGTTCCAGAATCAGCCTTGGAGTACTCGAAACAGGAAGCTCCAAACATGGGTACAAAACCAAGGTTAGAGTAACGTAACTGCATGTCTGAAACTACACCCCCCCCCTTAACATACTTTGTCTTTACAGTATAAGAAACAAAGAAGGATGCCTTTTGACCATGGTGGCACAGTGGTTCGAATGTAGTATTGCAGGCTAATTCTGCCGATTGCCAGGAGTTCGATCCTGACTGGCTCGAGGTTGACTCAGCCTTCCATCCTTCCTAGGTCAGTAAAATGAAGACCCAGATTGTTGGGGAAAATATGCTGACTGTGCAAACCACTTAGGGCTGAAAAGCACTATGAAGCGGTATATAAGTCTAGGTGTTATTGGGAAGGGAGGGAGGGAGGGAGGGAGGGAGGGAGGAAGGAAGGAAGGAAGGAAGGAAGGAAGGAAGGAAGGAAGGAAGGAAGGGAGCCATGGTGTCACAGTGGTTAGAATGCAACATCACTGCCTTACATACAGATTAATATTAATACTACTTATTCAAAAGGGTCAAAGAGGCCATTTATGTCAAAACAGAGCAGCTCTCTGTCAACAAAGGGAGAGGGATACAACATCATCTTTCGCCCAGTCTACAACACAGTCCTTTCAGCAGTTCCAAGGAGGTTGCACACCCATTTGCACTACTCAGGTGACCCCGAGAGCACCGATAAATCTCCAAGTGGTCTCAACAACTCTCAGAGAGAGTGCTAACGGCCAGGTGACTGCAAGGATTATCAATCCTTCCATTCTCCACCATTCAGTCAGAACTGAAGAAGCTCTTGGATGCGAAGCAAAACATCTTCACGGGAAAAAAAAGTCCAGTTGTCTTTGGAACGGCGCCTTTGGGAGGGCACTGATGATGTTACCTAGTTTGGTAATGAAATGTCTGCAAGAAATACCATCAAGCTCAGAGCCTTACAATCCTGAGCTACAAATACTATGCTCTCTTCTAAAGGTGGGTCTTCCACACACCCTTACCTAACCTGAAGTTCTCTAACGATGGAAAAGTTGAAAGTTTTGCACTATTCTCCTGATTAAAAGTCTCCGTAGTATCAGGTAAGGAAGCTGCTCGGTGGTACAGCGTGAACAATTCCTAATCCTCTTTCTTCAGCATGGTTAAACTCTCTCCTTTCCCTTGTTATATTAAAGATCAACAGCCTTCATGGCAATCACCAGATTGTCTTTATCAATGGACGGCACAGGGTAATAAATGAAAAAGCAGCAACGCTGCCCCACTAATGACAACGGGGAATGTTGTGTGGTGTTCACACAACGGGAGGAATCAAAAAGGATTGTCTACCGTTAATCACTCCTGCAAAGGCCAACTTCACGCAGAGGTCTGATTCACAATTCCCTCCTACACACAAGGGGGATTTTGGAACACAGTTCAAAATATAAGCGGAGAGGCAAAACGAACTTTACACACTGCCAAGTACTTCCCTCTAAGTACCTATTCAAACTTGGTCAGGAGATGATTAAAACACACACCACACACACACACAAACACACACACACGTATTAAAGCTATGATTACCAAGTATTTCATGTCAAGGTTTCAAGTAACATACTCATAGCAAACACAGCTTTGGGGCAGGTAGATTCCTCAAAGAATAAATATCTTGGTACAGACTGATGAAAACCGATTCTAAACATTCCCGCGCTTTTCAACTAATTAATGGTAAAAGTTTGTCACTTTCCTAAAACAACCAGTCACATGGCCCAATCAGGATACAATCCAGTTCAGAGGTGGCATTCAGCCGGTTCTGACCAGTTCTGGAGAACCGGTAGCGGAAATTTTGAGTAGTTCTGGAGAACCAATAGTGGAAATTTTGAGTAGTTCGGAGAACTGGTAGTGGAAATTTTGAGTAGTTCAGAATGCCACCTCTGACTGGCCCCACCCCCTCTATTCTCTGCCTCCCATTGAGTTCCAGCTGATCGGCTGGGTCTTCTTTGGTTGTCCTGCACAGGAGAACGGAGCTGGAAAGCAGGTTGGTGGGGTGGGGAGGGAATGGAGATTTTGCAGTATCCTTCCCCTGCCATGCCCACCAAGCCACACCCACCAAGCCACACCACACCCACAGAACCAGTAGTAAAAAAATTTGAATCCCGCCATTGGTCTAGTTGCTAGGTGACATCAGACCCCTCCTTCCGGACACCTGCAGGAATGTCCTTGGTTCTCAAGAGAAAGTATTTTGTTTTGACTATAATACCCCAACTATCTCTATTCCCCTCTTTCTATCCCTCAGCTCCAGTGTGTCAGCACTGAAGTCTGAAAATGGCCTCAGTCAGGCCAGCTTCAGGGTTGACACTTCATTTTGAAATACGAATCTGGAAGTACAGGTAGTCTTCAACTTACAACAGTTCATTTAATGACTGTTCAAATTTACAATGGCACAGTTTTTCACACTTACGACAGTTGTGGTATCCCCGTAGTCATGTGATCAAAATTTCTATGCTTAGCGACTGACTCATATGTACGATGGTTGCAGTGTTCCAGGGTCATGTGATCACCTTGGGTGACCTTCTGACAAGCAAAGTCAATGGGAAGCCTTAACAACTTAACAACTGCAGTGATTCACTTAACAGCTGTGACACAAACGATCGTAGAGTGAGAAAAAATTCACTTGACAAATGTTTCACTTAGCAACAAAAAAATTGTGCTCAATTGTGGTCATAATTCAAGGACTACCTGTAATTATATTGGCTATTTCCAAATAGGTAAGTGGATTAGCCTACAGCAGCATGTTATTAAAAAAATATCTATTAGAGAACTCTGAGTGGTCTTGGTACTTTTGAATGTCAGTTCCTTCCCAAAATGTATTTATTTTTCTTTATTTATATTCTCCTTTTATCATTTTTATAAACATGCATTTCTATGCGATAACTAGAGTAGTTTTCAGACAGTAGATGGCAGTATTTACAAATTTGGATCTATGATATATACATTTTATGATCTTTTCTTCTGAGTAGAGTTTCCTGTTTCCTGCTACAGTTATATAGTTGAGCAGTAAAGCACATGGTGATTGTACTCTTTGTTTTGCTCTGTTTTTATATAAACAGAATTTCTATCAGTTCTCAAGGGCTGCTGGAATTTTAAGGACTTTTGCAGAAACATTAGATCAGCAATAGTTTGGGATTGAACATGAGGCTTACCTTTTAAAGTAGAGGTCCCAAACCTCTGGGCCCCAGCCCAATAATGGGCTGTGAGGTATTTGCAAGTGGGCCACAGAAACAGTGAGTGAGCAAGCACACATGCATGACATTGTTCTGACCCAAACCGGGCTCCAAGGTTTGGGAACATAAGACAAAGACACCAGCACAACCTTTTACTGTTTCATTTACGAATCCTGTTTCTTCACAGATAAAAGGCTGCTTCCAACTAATTAGCTCCGATAAGGAGGACCCTTGCCAATTTTTTGCAAGGCTGCCAAGAACAACAGATAAAGTTCCTAAACAATAAATCAAAGAGTCTCCAAACACCAACTCAGATATTTCTAACGTCCACCAGGTTTGAATGTAAAACTTCTTTGCCTTCTCCAAAGAACTGCAATTTCTCAGCTGGCTTTTATCTTCTCAGGGAGGGGCCATTACCTTCCAGCCTTACTCCCGAGTTGCCCGTGCTGCTGCAGTTGCTCTTTCCTTCGAGCAGCCCTTCATGCACGTGCGCTGGGCACAGGCTCCTCGGGGACCTCTTCCTCACTTGCTGCCAGCCTCCACAATCTCCAAAGGCAGCATTCCACTCCCTGATGGTCCTGGCCCCATCGCTACATCACAGGCAGACCCCCTCATCTGAGTCCTCACTCTCCATGACCTCAGCCGTCCGCACCTGCTGTGGGAGAACCACAACAAGCATCCTCGCTTGCATGAACTGTGGCAAGTGCATGCATGCATGCTCCATTTGCATGCGGGGCAGGCCCATGTGCCTGCCCCTCACAGAAATGGAGCTGCGCATGGACACTTGTTGGCCACTCACCCAGAACCAAGCTTTCTCCCCTCCCGCCAGTTCACAAAACAGGAAAGGTTGGGGGAATTCTGTTCTAAAGCACAAGGTTCTCACAGCTGCACAACGTATCAGATGTTCCACCTTTTTCCATTTCATCCTTCCTTTGACAATCACAAGTAAACAGCGAGAAGGACGCCAACTGTATCCTGATATCCCTTCATGTTCAATCATTCCAAAGCATGTTTCAATGGGAATTTATCTTTATCTGTACAGACGCACAGATGATAACAATCCGGGCTGATCCATCAAGCTGCCAACACACATGCTTAGTTCAATTATATAATAGTCCATAATTCAAAAGAACAACGCTAAAAACGTAAGTAAAAAAGAGAAAAAATCTGGTTTGCGAATAAGAGGGGGAAAGAACAGGACCATCCGTCCCAAATGGAAGAATAACAGAATAATAGAATTGGAAGGGACTTTGGAGGTCTTCTAGTCGAACCCCACCCCCGCTCAAGCAGGAGACCTTATATCCATTTCAGATGATTGGCCGTCTAATCTCTTCTTAAAAAGCTCCAGTGATCTCCTGGTTATGTGCCCATGTTTCCCAACGGTTTTGCTTCTGATTTTGGCAAAACCAGCCCATTGCAAACCATGGGCTGGCTTTTTTTTTAATGTGTGTCTTTTAATGACCCCATAATCCCTTGCATCAGGGTGGAGTTGGGGCAACTGAATGGAGCCGAGTGTTTACTGGCCGGATGCCTTTCCTATCGCCAGTGCAGAGTTCGCAACTGATATTTACTTATTGTGCCCAGAGAGAGGAATATCTGCCTCTACCTAGGATTGAACTCACAGCCTCCTTGTTGGGCGGCAAGAGCTGCATCTCTAGGCCACCGCACACACTCCATGGACCTGTTTAATAACTGAGGCAAAAGTGATCCGCTCATCACGAGTTATGACAGTGATGCAGAGGCTCTAACATTCAGCTTCAAGTTCCAAGAAATCCGGGGACTACAAGAAGCACCTCAATTTATTAATTCAGTTATTCTAACAGAAAGGAATATTTGTGGCTGAAAGTTGAACTGTGGGGACCTTGGTGCTCTCTGACCTTGATTGTTTTCTTGCAGACGTTTCATTACCTCACTAGGTAACATTGTCAGTGCTTGAAACAAGTGGGATTTGCAATCCCTTCTGCCTTCTAACGCTGATGATGTTACCTAGTCGGGTAATGAAATGTCTGCAAGAAAACCACCAGGGTCAAAGAGCACCAAGACGCCACCCAAACCTGTTACCTGAGGCAATTGTACAAGTTATAGTTTCCACCTCCATAATCGCCTGCCATGGTTTGTCCTTCCAGATATATCAGAAAAAAATTATAGTTGTCCTTTTCTGAAACTGTCACCTAAAAGGCAACTTGCCAACTTGTTGTTAGTTAGCAAGCAAAATAATCTTCCACGCCAAAAACCCAAGATCTGTGGTAGCTAACTCAATCATCCAACGCACTTTCTGCAAACGTTCATTTTAATGTAGATGGCACCGAGAATACGATCAAGATTCGTAATCATAAAAAGTGACACAGAATAAGAATAATTTTTAAAAGTGGGGGTGGTGGGAAGTCAGATTCTATTTAGATAGAAAACCACAGGTGATGCGTTGCTTAGAATGCAGCCTTGCAGGCTAACTAACTGTGCATTCCCACAGCCAGCAGTTCGATCCTGACCAGCTCCAGATTGACTCAGCGTTCCATCCTTCCAAGGTGGGTAAAATGAGGACCCGGATTGTTGGGGGAAGGAGGCTGACTCTGTAAACTACTTAGAGAGGGCTGTAAAGCACTGTGAAGCGATATATATAAGTCTAAGCGCTATTGCTATTGCTAAATGCTACTCCCTTACACATACCCACTTTCTAAAATGAAGAGTAGTTTAGCAGGGGAACAAGTGATCCATAGAAATTTGATCCTTTCATTAGATGTATGAAATTATCCTTAATAGCAGTAACTGTGAGGGGGAGTCTTAGTGGACAACCAATTAAATATAAGCCAACAGTGTGTGGTGGCAGCCAATATAGCCAATGCCATCCAAAGCTGCATTAACAGAGGGAAACAATGAAGATCAAGGGTGGAACTAATACCACTCTATAAAGCCTTAGTAAGATCACTCCTAGAATATTGCATCCAGTTTTGGTCACCACACTATAAAAAAGATGTTGAGACTCTAGAAAGAGTGCAGAGAACAGCAACCAAGATGATTAGGGGACTGGAGGTTAAAATATACAAACTGGGCCTGGCTAGTCTAGGGAAGAGAAGGATCAGGGGAGACATGATAGCAGTCTTCCAATATTTGAGGGGCTGCCACAGAGAGGAGGAAGGGGTCACGCTATTCTCCAAAGCACCTGCAGGCCAGACAAGGAATAATGGATGGAAACTGAAGAAGGAGTGATTCAACCTAGAAATAAGGAGAAATTTTCTGACAGTGAGAACAATCAAGCCATGGAACAGAAGTTGCCTTCAAAAGTTGTGGGAGCTTCATCCCTGGAAGCTTTCAAGAAGAGACTGGACTACCATCTGTCAGAAAAAAGGTAGGGTCTCCCACTTGGTCGGGGGGTTGGACTGGATGACCTACAAGATCATCTCAAACTCTGTTCATCTGTATTGGTATTCAAGCAGAAATCAGATCCTTCATTAAAGCAGACACTTGGATGCATTTGCCTCAACCAGCACTTCCAACTCAGTTTTAATTTTTGCAGCTACAAAGCACAGAGTTCATCTGTATCTAGACCTATCAATCATCACTCCAGTTAATGAGCAATCAGATTCATACAGAAGTTGATTGCTGCTTCATTCTGAGAAAACATTCCATTCATATATAGATCAGTTCCGTTGTACATAACAGCATGATATTGTTCCTGTTGTTACCATTATCTTTTCAAGGTTAGTAAACCACAACATCGTAAAAGGAGCATTACTATGAGGTCAAGGAGGAATACAAAATGTTTGCAGGCATAAAAGTTTTCAACAAATCTTTTTTTTCCTTGAAAGAGTAAGTTCAAAAGAATTGTGTAACCACTAGATAACAGGATGCTCAATTTTTTACTTCATATTATGCTAACAGTGAGATTTGGCTGAAAATTTTTTAATAGGCTGGACTTCAAAAAAGCTAAAAGGTTTAACCATTGTTTTAGTAAATATAAAAAAGGCAGAATAACTGCAGGAGGAGGAGGAAAAGAGGAAGAGGAAGGAAGGAAGGAAGGAAGGAAGGAAGGAAGGAAGGAAGGAAGGAAGGAAGGAAGGAAGGAAGGAAGGAAGGAAGGAAGGAAAGATTTTTATCTGAATGTCTTCCTGAAATGTAGGCAAAATTTTGTTTTTAACTGCAATGCAAGATGACTCCAAAGTCATATATTGTACAAGTTCTATGGGTTTTGAGGAAGCTTTTCAAGTGGCTATTACTTCAACCCTTGCAATTTAATGGTCCTTCACCTTTAATAATGACGGAACTATTTTACTTGCTGACCTTTCCAATAACACTTTGAAATCTATAGAGAGAACACCGTGGAATCCAATTTTGTGCAAGCACTAAATACTAATCTTGCCTTATGATACATAGCCCTAAAAAAGACAGGTACATTTCCCAAGTCTGATTTTTGTTCATTTCCTGAAATCAAAATAGATAAGGTTATAGACAAAAACACTACCTCATTATACCAGCTGCCAATGATTTATCCAAGTTCCGAGAGGAGAGGAGAGGAGATAAGATGATAGGATAGGATAGGGGAGGGGAGGGAAGAGAGGACATGAGATAAGAGAGGAGAGGGGAGAGGGGATGAGATAAGAGAGGAGAGATAAGAGGTAAGAGAGGAGAGGTGAGCAGAGAGGATGTGATGAGAGAGGAGAGAGAAGAGAGGAGAGAGGAGAGGTGAGATAAGGAGAAAGGAGAAAGGAGAAAGGAGAGAGTGGGGATGAGATGAGAGAAGAGAGAGAAGAGAGGAGAGGAGAGAAGGGAGGTGAGATAAGAGATAAGAGAGGAGAAAGGAGAGAGGAGTGGAGGGGATGAGATGAGAGAGGAGAGGGGAGAGAGGAGAGATTAAGATAAGATAAGATAACTTTTGTCATTTTTTAGTGTGAGCACACTGACCCATATTAAAAATGAAATTCTGTTGCCTGCTTTCAAGAGGAAGTATATATATCTACCCAAACACATACACAACACACATATACACATGCAACATACATACGTAAGTATATACCTGCAGCACATTTCTGCAGAATATATATACCTGCCATATATTCAATAGTATTCCTGTCTACACATACCTACTTCTTAAATTAGTAACACAGTTGTTAAGTGAATCTGGTTTCCCCATTTTTTTGCCATGTTTTCCAGTGCTGTTGTAACATTGAACAGTCACTAAAGGAACTGATGTAAGTCAAGGACTACAGGTGCTTTGGAGAAGAGGTTGTACATCATGGCTGTTGTTCTGACCTCGGCTTCCCCCAAAAGCACTAAGCAGACTCTTTGTCCTGGCAAATGCCCTTGTATTAAACAAAGGTGAATTTCTTGCATTCACTTTCAGCCAAAGGCCCGGCAAACAGTCTTTCAAGGGTGTATTTAGGAGCACAGACCTTATCTAGCTTGGAGAGCTGCCAAGTAAATATTTTCAGAGGCAGTGCTGACAAGGAAGGACTCGGCACAGGGTCTCTGAGATGCACAGACAGATCTTCACACGGCTGCAATGAACGAATTGTTTCCTGCAAAAGCCCCCTCCCCTTTTGCTCCTCTTTTGATCCCTATGGGAGGGGCCATTCACCGTCCACCTGTGGCCTTACTCCCACCTCGACCCTTAGTTCGTAATTGTTCTTTTCGTTTGGCAGCTCTGTGCATGCACAGGCTGGGAACTAGCTCCAGCTGATCCCCCGCCTCACTGCTGTCTGACTCCGAAGGCAGATGATAACTGCCAGCCTGCCCTGGCCCCATCTCTACCTCTGATGCAGAGCCCTCATCTGAGCCTTCCTCAGTCTCCAGCACTGGCCCAGATTCCGCCCCAACCTCCTCACTGTCTGACTCTGCTGCCAGCTCCGCTAGCCGCCAGTGTGCCACAATAGGTGTCAAATTTGCCACGTCACGTTGCCGTCATGTGGCGTTTTGCGATGGTTTTCCCCTTTGGGAAGCTGGGGTGGGCGTGGCCTGTGTGTGACACCTCTGGCCCCTGGGCTGCCATTTTGATATCCCGTTGTACACGAACACCTCTGGAAGTCACTCCATTAGTTAAAGGGAGCAAAATTCTTCACATCTACCTTCTTTATGTGTACATTGCAAGCTTTCTATATACTATTTTTGTCCTCTGAAGGTTTCCTTAAATCATTTCTCAATTGTACGTTGTCTAATGAAAAGCCATTCACCTCAACTTTAATTAACTGAATTGGCAATATTGAAGCAAACCGTACCCAGCAAGAAAAAAAACCCAATAATTAATCGGGAGGTAAGGCAGCACAATCCAGAGACAGAAGTAGAAACAATATGCCACTGACTCATTCCATATTTCTATTTTCTTTTGGAACACCTTTTCAAACACTGAATCACTCCAACCTTGCTCAGTTCCAAGCCAGTACTCCGGCAAAGGAGCATTTAACCATCAACTAGTCTTTTGAAAAGCAGAGATTTGAAGTCAAACCGCAGGGAAGTAATTCCTTCCTTGATCTGAATAAAATCGTCAACATGAAAAGGAACTATATTAGAAAAAAGAAAAAACCAGTATAGAAACACAAATGAAACTACTTCATGCAACAATGCAGGTAGTCCCTCTGCTTATCGCCAGAACGGAGCTTAAAGTTTCTGTTGCTAAATGAGATAGTTCTAAGGTGAATTTTGCTCCATTTTATGACCTTTCTTCCCACATTTCTTAAGTGAATCACCATAGTTGTTAAGTTAGGAACACAGTTATTAAGTGAATTTCTGGCTTCCCCAATGACTTTGCTTGCGAGATGGTCGCAAAAAGGGATCATGTGAACCCAGGACAATGCTACCGTCATAAATATGAATCAAGCAGCTGATCAGATGACCATGGGGATACTGCAATGGTTGTAAGTGTGAAAAACAGTGGGAAGTCACTTTTTCTCTGCTGTTGTAACGTTGAATGGTCACTAAATGAACTGTTGTAAGTTGAGGACTACCCAATATCCCCAATATCTAACAGAATAACAGAGTTGGAAGAGACCTTGAATATATTCTCGTCCAACCCGCTGTTCAAGCAGGAAACCCTGTAGGATTTCATTTCATTTCAAATACCTCTTCTTAAAAACTTCCAGTGTTGGAGCATTCACAACTTCTGGAGGCAAGTAGTTCCACTGATCAATTGTTCTGTCAGGAAATTCCTCCTTAGTTCTAAGGTTGCTTCTCTCCTTGATTAGCTTCCATCCGTTGCTTCTTGTCCTTCCCTCAGGTGCTTTGGAGAATAGCTTGGACCCTTCCTCTCTGAGGCAGCCCCTCAAATATTGGAAGACCGCTATCCTGTCTCCCCTGGTCCTTTGCTTCACTAGACTAGCCAGGCCCAGTTCCTGCAACTGTTCTTCATATTGTGGGAAGACACCGCCTCCCAGAAGAATGAAATATTTTGGGAAATATTAAAAAGGCAGAATATTATATTTCCCTAAATGGAGAAACGTGTTATTTAGAGGGAGAAAGCAACCCCAACTTTCCTTAATATCCCACAGCAGATGTCAGCACTTAAGAGATAAAGAGCTTATTGACAGAAGACAAGTGTCCAGATAGCTCTATTCATAAGCAAATGCCCTCGCCCAAGAGCCAAAATAGGACAAAAGCCATTAAGCCACAATAGGAATTGTCCAACACCCTTTCAGAACACAAGCCTTCATTGCATCACCCTCAGAGCAGTCAACCAAACTTAGCTCAGACAAGCACCTAGGATTTTCATTTTCTCTTTTGCCTATAGAACCAGCCATGACCCCCACATAACCCCACAGGAATCTGACAACAGTCAATTGAATACTAAACAATATCTTCTTGCACAGGAACAGGAAGCTCAAATACAAAGCCCCAAAAAGGTATAAAAACCCACCCACTCTCAACTCCATTTTGTCAGCTGCCCAGAATCCCATGTGGTTGCTAGTTCTGCTTCATCAATAAATTGACTTTCTTTCCAATCAGCCTCCAGCCTCAATTTTATTTCCAGTGTTTTCCTCCCAGCTTGGAACGGAACCAGATGGATATTTATTTCCACAGTATGTTTTAGCCTCCAGTCCCCTAATCATCTTTGTTGCTCTTCTCTGCACTCTTTCTAGAGTCTCAGCACCTTACAAATTGGTATTTGTACTATAAAACAAGAAACGAAAAGAATTTTTTCACTTAATACCATAAATATTGGGCTTCACTGTGGTCATAAGTTGAGGACTACCTGTATAAGTCTAAGTGCTAAGTGCAATAGTAAAACTTCACCATAAACCAGCTAGCTGCAGAATTCAGGTACCTGCATTAAATACCTGCAAACTATTTTCCCCATGAAATCTAAGAATAAATTGATGCTTCACTAACATAAAATTGAAACCTGTTTTTTTTTACTTTCAGGATTACTAGAAAAAAGTTGGAAAAGAGATTTGGAACTTTATTAACTATTTTGCCTTTATATGTGGTTGATAGATATGTGGCAGGTCAAATTGTTTGCCAATAGAGGTAGAAATTTATAAATTGGGGGCCTGATTCAACCAACTAATATTGTTCTGATACAGTTATCAGAACAGGGAGATTATAAATATATGTGGGTGTTCGTTTGTGTATGTATTTGTATATTTTAATCCTGTGTTGTTTTTTCTTTTCTAATGTTTTGTCTCTCTTCGTTTTGTTTTTGTAAGATTTCTTGGAGTTTGTCAAACTTATAAATTACTCTGGGCAGCATAGAAGTTAAAATAACAATAGTTTTATAAAATCAGAAGATGGTGATAATAGCCCTGGGAGTAAAACACTCAGTGAATTACTAAAATTCACATAAAGGCACACACTTCAAAACCGTAGTTCGTAGCCTGAGGGGGGAAAAAAACAGGCCTTTGATGTCTGAGTCGTCTCATTTCTTGACCTTAACATCAACTTCTTGATATGAACTGTCTTGGGAATCAGAGCATCAAAAATCAATCAACAATAAGAGTCTTTATATCACAGATAGGAAAACGCTATCATACGGAGAGATCACCCAGCAAATCCAGTTTGAAGGGGAGAAAAAAAACCCGATTCTATATTGATCTGAAGAGAATTGTAAGGTCTTTTTGATGAAAAGGAAGGACTTGCCTCCAAAAGATCGCATGACCAGGGGGAATGCGGCAACGGTTGTAAGTATGAAAAAAACAGGCGTAAGTCCCTTTTTTCAGTGCTATTGCAACTTCAAACAATCATTAAACAAACGGTTAAGTGAAGGACTACCTGGATTATAGATCTGTTACTTTCCTTTGTAGAAGTCACCTCACACATTCATCAGGCATCCAGACCAAATCCTTGGTCCAACCAGATTGCTAAAACAATTACAACAGATTTTTGGACAGAAACAACTTCAGATAGCTATTATTAGTACTGGATGGATAGTCTCAAACTAGGTAGATCAATGGTCTGGCCAATGTATGGGTCTGAGCAGCTCTATAAAAAGAACATCTTTGCGGCTTATTTATTGATCCATTTTTCAGAAGGCATCCTACAGGGATAAAATTCTCTCAAAGTGACTCATGGAATATATATCTTCTATCTATATAAAAGTGAAATACCACTCACGCATCATCACAAAATCTCCAGAACCGTAAAGCCTACATACTTGAAATTTGGCATGCATGTTCCTCTTGGCTTCTAGGTGCTCACTAAGAAAGGATTTTTCAAAATGACCATCAGAGCATT
>NW_020769341.1:3276588-3297185 GCF_900518735.1 Pseudonaja textilis
GAAAATACCCGAACAAAGCTGAATGCCATACATACATACATACATACATACATACATACATACATATGTTTTCTGAGGTTCTTGCGGGTATTTGTATGTGGATCTTTGGTTATTCGGGTTTTCTCCCGTGTAAAATTGGAAGTATTTAGGCTAGATACTAGGATAGTATCTAGGATAGATGCCTAGATATTTCCAATTTTACGCAGGAGAAAACCCAAATAGCCAAAGATCCATATAGATAGATAGATAGATAGATAGATAGATAGATAGATAGATAGATAGATAGATAGGTTGACTTACAACAGTTCTTTTAGTAACCATTTGAAGTTAGCACTGAAAAATGTGACTTATGATCGTTTTTCACACTTACGACTGGGCATTCTAATTTAATGAAAAGAAGGATTAGGGGTGACATGATAGCAATCTTCCAATATTAAGGGATTGCCACAAAGAAGAGGGAGTCAAGCTATTCTCCAAAGCACCTGCGGGCAGGACAAGATGCAGTGGATGGAAACTAATCAAAGAGAGAAGCAACCTAGAATTAAAGAGAAATTTCCTGACAGTGAGAAGAATTGATCAGTGGAACAGCTTGCCACCAGAAGATGTGAATGCTTCAATCACTGGAGGTTTTTAAGAAGAGATTGGACAGCCATTTGTCTGAAATGGAGTCTCCTGCTTGAACAGGGGGTTGGACTAGAAGACCTCTAAGGTCCCTTCTAACTCTGTTATGCTGTTGTTATCTTTATAAATTAGCAGGCAATCCCAAAAGGACATAAAAATCAAGTAGTAGATTTCATAATGTTGATTTACATGCTTAAAAGCTAATGAGGAAATAGTGACTAGAATTTCACAGAAGGTCAGCCGGCTGACAGTGAAATTATTCTTAGAGCAATTAAATAGCATCAATTATATGGTTATTTCACTAAATAATAGCTCCTTAAGACAATTCTGTGGGAAATTTACCTCCCAGTCATTCTAAACTGCTCCTCTTCAATCTACACCCACCCAACCAAGAGCCACTGCAAACTAATTACTCCTAGTCATTATTTTTCTAAATCAGTTCTAAATAAATTAACCTACAAGTAATTTATTGCCTCAAAGTATTATCCTTCCCTGTAAACCAGCAGCTAGTTAATTCCGTAGCCTTTTTCAAATTCATTACACAGAACTAGATAGTATACAGGTAGTCCTTGAATTACATTCACAGTTGTGCCCAAAATTGCTAAGAATGGAATGGAATGGCATGGCATGACATGGCATAGGATAGGATAGGATAGGATAGGATAGGATAGGATAGGATAGGATAGGATAGGATAGGATAGGATACTCAATTAGACTAGACTAAACTGGATTTATAGAATGGGACAGAACAAAACAGAAAGAATGGCCTGGCCTGGCCTGGCCTGGCCTGGCGTGGAATGGAATAATAGAACAACAGAACAGGAAAAAAACAGGAAAGAGAGGAGTGGAATAGAATAGAGTAGATAGAAAATCATTAGTAATGTTCTCAATTGTCTGTAAGAAGATAGTAACGTAAAAGGTAGTGCAAACTAAATTGTAGCCTTATTAAGATTAAGGGTAGCGATGGCAACAGCACTTATAAACCACTTTTCAGGGATTTACAACCGGGGTGGGATTCAAATTTTGTAACAACCGATTCTGCGGTCGTGGCCTAATTTGTGGGTGTGGTTTGGTTGTCATGTGACTGGCTGAGTGTGGCTTGCTGACTGGATATGGCTTGGTGGTCATGTGACTGTTTGGGTGTGGGTTGTATGTAAATATTATAAATATTTATGTAAATATTTTACCCAAAATCAGGGAAAGCGGGCAGGCAGATTGAGTTGCTCATAGAATCACAGATTCACTCAGAGATCTACCTCTCTGCAATCTGCTACCTGAGTCTGCCCTGAAAAATAGAAGCTTCAGTCCTAAGGAAGGTTCAGCTCTGCTTTTAGATTAGCTAGAAAGCAAGAAATTCAACGATTTCCTGCTTTCTAGATAATCTAAATCTCCCGGCATAGCAGAACAGCTGATGGTTGGGAAGGGAGGAAAAATAACAACTTACCAAATGCAGGCAAGTTTGATGGTGTGTATGCCCGGTAAGGAGTGAGTGGGTGAGGAGGGGAGGGGCCAGCCAGTGGTGCGATTTGCCGGTTCTCTGAACTGCGCAGAATCATAACAACTGGTTCTATAGAACTGGTCTGAACAGGTAGAATCCCACCCTGTTTACAACCTTCTCTAAGCGGTTTACAGGGTCAGCCTATTGCCCCCAACAATCTGGGTCCTCATTTTACTGACCTCAGACCTCAGGAAGGCTGAGTCAACCTTGAGCCTGATGAGATTCGAACTGCCAAATTTCAGGCAGCCAGCAGTCAGCAGAAGTAGCCTGCAGTAGTGCAAGTCTAACTACTGTGCAACTGTGGCATAGGATGTCATAAGTGCATCTGCCCTGCAGGTCAGGAATGTGAAGGTACAATATTCTTATCTTAGAACAATTTTTTTCTCAACCGTGGCAGATTGAAGATTGTGGACTTCAGATCCCACAATTTCCCAGCCAGCCATGAATCTGATCTGGATTTCATGACTTGGTCCATAGCTTTGGGTTTCCAGCATCCTCCATCCAGATAATCCCTCCCAGCCCTATTCTATTCTCAGGAAGTAGGGCGAGGTGCAACTACCTGTTAAAGCAGTCTTTCACAAAGTTCCCTCTACGTTCATTGGATCCGATGCGCCGTGCATAGCACATACATCCCCTGGTACTATTTTTTTTTTTTGAAAAAACTAACTTGGAGATTCTTGAATTTGTAATCCAAGTGACCCAACTTAATTTACAATTAAGAGGAAACCTCTTTGACAGGATGTCGGTAGTACATAGGATGGACCAGGGTACGTGCAACGGAAGAGGGAATTAAAAAACAAACCAACAATACCATCCCTTAAAATAAGAACAAATTCATTTCCAAGGTATTAAGTCTTCCAGTGTAAGATTCTGGGCTCCAACCAGAGGTGGTATTCAGCAGGTTCTGACTGGTTCTGCAGAACTGGTAACGGACATTTTGAGTAGTTTGGAAAACCGGCAAATCCCACCTCTGACTGGCCCCGCCCCCATCTATTCTCTGCCTCCCGAGTTCCAGCTGATCAGCTGGGTCTCCTTTTGTTGCCCTGCACAGGAGAATGGAGCTGAAAAGCAGGTCAGTAGGGTGGGGAGATTTTGCAGTAACCTTCCCCTGCCACACCCACCAAGCCACGCCACACCCATCAAGCCACGCCCACGCCAGTAGTAAAAAAAATTGAATCCCACCACTGGCCCCAATGCAGCACTAAAACGAATCTTACTTCTTCATCGCACAAATGCAGATTATTACACCATCAAAATGAGCATTAAACAGGAGGAAGCAACGTCATTTCATATATCCATTTTTATCCACTGTGAGTGAAAAGAGGGGATTAAGTTCACGCAGCTTGGCCTGTTAGATATAAATCTACCTAAACCACCTGGGTGATGAAGTAGGCTGTTGAAAAATCCACAGGTATTTAAGAGGTCTATTATACAGATTTCAGCTTCATGGCACTGCTTTAAAAACATATTTTTCTTTTAAATTAACGCTCTTTCAACACACTCCAAGAAAGAAAAAAAAAATCAACCGGGCATGGTGGAATACAGGTAGTCCCCAGCTTCCGACCACAACTGAGCCCAAAATGTCTGTTGCTAAGCGAGGCAGTGGTTACGTGAGTTTTGCCTGATTGTACGACCCGAAATGTAGATCACATGACTATGGAGGGGCCCAGCCACCAAAAAGTAGGAATCTTAGGTTGTTAGTACAGATGTCCATCATAACTTCAACTGGTCACTAAGTAAGCAGTCGTAAGTTGAGGCCTGACCTGCGTGGATATCCTTTTCTGCTTCTGATCAAATTCCAATCCAATACAGAAAGAGTGCAGAGAAGAGCAACAAAGGGGATTATGGGATTGGAGGCTAAAACATATACAGAATGGTTGCTGGAAATGGTTATATCTGATGAAAAGAAGGACTAGGGGTGACATGATAGCAGTCTTCCAATATTTGAGGGGTTGCCATAATGAAGAAGGAGTCAAGCTATTCTCCAAAGCACTTGAGGGTAGGACAAGAAGCAATAGGTGGAAACTAATCAAGGAGTGATTCAACCTAGAACTAAGGAGAAATTTCCTGACAGTTAGAACAATTAATCAGTGCAACAAGTTGCCTTCAGAAGTTGTGAATTCTACAACACTGGAAGTTTTTAAGAAGAGATTGGACAGCCATTTGTCTGAAATAGTATAGGGTTTCCTGCCTGAGTAGGGGGCTGGACTAGAAGACCTCTAAGGTCCCTTTCAACTCTTCTCTTCTATTCTATTCTATTCTACAAATAAGGTTTGCACCAAATAGTCCTCCATTTAGAGAAGGGCAATTTGATGCAAACAATTTGATGCAAAAGGCCAGCACAGGACAAGTTGCAATTTTACCTAGCAGTGTAATCTCCACCCAACCTAAAGCTTGCTCCTGAAAAGAGTAATCAAAAAGCAACAAGCCTGAAATAAATCTCTGTGTTTTAAATAAAAATGTTCTTCTAAAGGAGAATAGCTCAAGGTTGAAACGAAGGGTCCTTGGTGCTCTCTGAGCTTGGTTGCTTTCTTCCAGATGCTTCGTTAAACTCTTTGATTTCACAACATATGGAGAGACTTAACCATCGTTTCAATTGGGAAACTGTGACCATCTTAGACCAAGCCACATCCCCACCCCCACCGCAAAAAAGCTAGGGAATTTCTAGAAGCCTGGCACTCTGACAAATTAACCATCCATAGACATAAACAAATTGTATGTATTATGCAAAGGAGAAAATCAATCAGCCAAAAAGTGAGCAAAAATATAGATAAAAATGAATGAGGTCTTATACAGGGGTAGGATTCTGGTTTGGAATGCTGGTTTGGAATGGTTCGGACGAACTCCTTGCTCCAAAGATCAGCTGTCTCCAAACCAATTCACTGCAATGATCATGGGGGCTCACCTGCCTGCCTCTGCGCAGTGCTGACCTTTATCGTCCCAGCTGATCGGCGTGGAAGAGCAGGTTGACGTTCCTCAGCTATGCTACTCCCTCGAAGTAACATAGTAGGTAAGGACTTTTGCATTGTGTTGATGCGCACGCAGAGCTTGTTAGGTGAGTTCACGTGCAAAGTGCCTGATCACTGAACCGGTTGTTATACTAGCAGCATTCCACCTCTGGTCTTAGAGGTGTGTTCCAGGGTGGGATTCTACCGGTTTGCACCTATTCGCTAGAACCGGTTGTTAACATTCTAAGCAGTTCGGAGAAACAGTTGTTAGAAGAAATTACTGGCCTAATCCTGTAAGGAAGGCAGGAAGGAAACATTCTGGTGTTGCTTACAGAAACGGCCTCTCGGTTAACCCTTATTACATTCTTGGCAGGACTAGACTTCCTGTCTCAGGAACTTCTCTGGAGCTTTTCCCCCCTCCTTTGCTGGTACTTTGCTTGTGTGGAGTGACCATTCAAAGTTGCAGCATCCCCACAGTCATAAGAAACCAGGTGAGGAGATGCATGCCTCGATGTGAGTGATATTGAGTTGACCACGCCCAGCCAATTACGTGACCACCAAGCCATGTCCACCCAGTCACATAACCACTAAGCCATACCCACCAACTAAGTCACATCCACAGAACCGGTTGTTAAAAAAAATTGAATCCCACCCCTGGCGTGTTCTGATTGGTTTGTAGAAAGTCAGCCTCCCCTCCCCCAAAGAATGAAGTTGTCAAGCCCGTTTGATGGGATTGCAAATAAACTTGCATTTTTCCTGAATAGAGCATGGGCTCTTACATCGAAAGACATGGAAATGAATTCCATGATGAGGCAGAACTAGTCCAATTCCTTGGAGACAATTTGGAGGAAGAGGCATCGGCTCAATGATGAAGGAGCCTCTGAACTAAATAATGTGGATAACTTCCTAAGGAGCTCTGTTTGCATTTTGAGGATTCTTCTGAGCACAAGAAGCAGAAGCTGAAATAAAAAGCATCAGACAGAAGGGTAGACCTGCCAAACCTGACAGAAATATCTTAAGGAATATCAAAAAGGCAGAATATTATATTTCTTCAAAGGGAGAAAGGGAGAAACATGTTTTTAGAGGCAGAAAGTAGCCCCCATTTTCCTTTATAGCCCACTTCAGATGTCAGCACTTAAGAGATAAGGAGCTTATTGAAAGAGAAAGACAAGTGTCTAGATAGCTCTATTCATAGGCAAAGCAAATACTGTAGGCAGAAATCCATTCAAGACAGGATGTTTTGAAAGTCTGCACCAAAATCTGAACAAAGGTACAATGGCCAGATTGGATTCAAAACAGGGCAAAGCCATTAAGCCACAATAGGAATTGCTGAAAACCCTTTCAGAACACAAGCCTTCATTGCATCACCCCCCAGAACAGTCCAAACTTCAACCAAATTAGTTCAGACAAGCACCTAGGATTTGCATTTCCTCTTTTGCCTATAGAACCAGCTATGACCCCTACATGACCCCATAGGAATCTGACAACAGACAATAGAATATTAAAGGACATGTTATTGCACAGGAACAGGAAAGGACATGTTATTGCACAGGAACAGGAAAGGACATGTTATTGCACAGGAAGTTCAAGTGCACAGCCCAAAGAAGGTATAACACACCCCCCCTATATAAAACTCCATTTTGTCAGCTGCCTAGAACCACAAACCCATGTGGTGTTCTGACCAAAGCTTTGTGAGATAGTACCAATCACATGCTGTTGCCATTTTTTTTATATTTCAACGGCTGTGAATTATATGCATTCACAGCCCATAATGAGTCCCAAAACAGTTTATGAATAGTCCAACAGAAGTCTGCCCCAGTCTTTCAGGATAAGGCTGATAAGCACCCACCTTTATCTCCCTTGAAATGCTGCCAACAATTAAATTGCCAATTAGCTATACAAGGCCAAACGAGCACAGTCATTTCAGAGCTTCAGATTTTAAACCAACCAGGACAAAGTTGCTTCCTGCAAAGGCTCATGTCCCTTTGCTCCTCCTTTATGTCTTATGGGAGGGGCCAATCATCTCCAAGCCTTACTCCCAGGTTGCCCCTTTTGTCTTGACTGTTCTTGCCTTCTGGCAGCTCTGCGTAAGTGCTCACTGGGAACAGGCTCCCTTTGTTCCTCTACCTTGCTGACGTCAGATTCTTGAGGCTCCGGAGTCAGCACATAATTCTCAGATGGCCCCAGCCCCACCGCTGTGCTGGACCCAGATCCCTTGTCTGAACCCTCCCCAGACTCCAGGATTGGTCCATATTCCTCCCCACTGTCCGACTCTGCTGCCAGCTCCACAGGCCGCCGGCAGACTATAACATGTGGTTCTGCTTCGTCAATAAACCATCTTTCCAATCAGCCTCCACGTTTCCAGTGTCTTTCTCCCAGTTTGAAACTGAACCACATGAATATTTCTTCCCACAGGTTGCCATGAAATAATAATTAAAAAAAATAGCCTATAGCTTTTTAAATCTCTTCACCCTAGACTGAAAAACAAGTAGCCAAGATGTTTATATAAGATATTTTTCAACCCTCTTTGCACATTTTGAAGTGCAATAACAGCATTCCGAAATGCCTTAGTATTTCTATTAGCACTTCAGTATGTAACCAACCACTTTATCAGGTCCATTGTGGTATTCTTGACAAGCCAAAATTGCAAGATCAGAATTAAAATAGAATAAGCTGCAAATCTGCGTGTTCTTTGAAAAAGGCCAGTGTGAACTGGAGCAATTCTAGGACAAGAAAGTTTTGAGCCCCCCTCTCTCTTCAGGATAACAAATGGAAAATCTGGGGGAAAAATTTAGTTAGGAGAAATAATATATAGGTTAAATCTTCTCTTCTATTGATCCCCTGCTGTAATTGAGAACAGAGAAAGTACATAGCATTTTTCAATTGAAATTACAAATACAGAAGATTTGATCACATATGTTCCCATCTGTTCTCTTCTGAACATAAATGGCCCTACTTAGACATAAGAGGAGGAGGCAACTTGTTTCCTAATAGTAGTTCTCTCTGTCAGATGTTTCTAACTTTTTATCTACCTAGCTCCAGATTTCTAAATGAGAAATGAACTTTGCTAAACAAAATAGAGTAGCGTAGGGTGGAATAGAATGGAATAGGAATAGGAATAGAGTGATAGATGACAGATAATCAGAGCTGGAAAGGACCTTGTAGGTCATCTATTCTAGTCCAACCCTCTGCCTAAGCAGGAGACCCTACATGATTTCTGACAGATGGGAGTCCAATCTCTTATTGAAACCCTCCAATGGAGGGTTTCCCACAACTTCTGAGGGCAAGCTGTTCCATTGGTTGATTGTTCTCATTGTCAGAAAGTTTCTCCTTATTTCCAGGTTGAATCTCTCCTTGTTCAGTTTCCATCCATTATTCCTTGTCTGGCCTGCAGGTGCTTTGGAGAATAGCATGACCTCTTCCTCTCTGTGGCAGCCCCTCAAATATTGGAACGTTGCTATCATGTCTCCCCTGGTCCTTCTCTTCACTAGACTAGCCAGGCCCAGTTCCTGTAACCATTCATCATATGTTTTAGCCTCCAGTTCCCTAATCACCCTAGTTGCTCTTCTCTTTACTTTTTCTAGAGTCTCAACATCTTTTTTATAATGTGGTGACCAAAACTGGATGCAGTACTCTAGGTGTGGTCTTACTAAGGCTTAATAGAGTGGTATTAGTACCTCCCTTGATCTTGATTGTATCCCTCTGTTAATACAACTAAGGATTGTGTTAGCTTTTTTGGCTGCTGCTGCACACTGCTGGCTCATATTTAGCTGGTTGTCCACTAAGACTCCAGGATCCCTCTCACAGTTACTGCTACTGAGCCTGGTTTCACGCAGTCTATATGTGTACTTTTGATTTTTCTTGCCTTAGTGTAGGACTTTACTTTTCTCTACATTGAATAGAGTAGAGTAGAGTAGAGTAGAGTAGAGTAGAGTAGAGCAGAGTAGAGTAGAGTAGCATAGGAATAGGAATAGGAATAGGAATAGAATAGAATGCACTTAGACTTATATACCGCTTCATAGTGCTTTCCAGCCCTTTCTAAGTGATTTATGGGGTGAGCATATTGCCCTTAACAATCTGGGTGCTCATTTTACCAACCCCGGAAGGATAGAAGGCTGAGTCAACCTTGAACCGGTGAGACTTGAATGGAATGGAATAGATTGGACACAAAAATCATTTGTCTCCGGTGCACAAGTTCTCAGCGTACATACAAACAACAAGCAATAAATCATGATCATAGTTATCATAAAACTACATTAATCATAAATCATAAGATACAACACTTAGTGACAGTCATAGGGTATTAAATAAGCAATCAACACAAATCATTCTAGGATACTAAATAAAACAATCATTCAAGGATACTAAATAAAACATATAAATCGTAAGGTACAAGTAACAAAGTTGTGCTTTGCTTGGTTGTGCTATCCATTAATCCCTAAATTAATCCATTAATTAATGAATCAATCCATTATTGATCTAAAAACCACCTGCTGTCTTTTTGTACTAAAATCAAATAACATCTTTGACTGCTCAACATCATTACAATGGCAGTTAAGGACATTTAGCTCCCTTTAATATTGAAAGCTGACAAAGAGAGAGGAAAAAGGCAGAGAAACAGAAAGGAAAAAACTAAGAAAAGCTCTGTGTACCAAAACAGCCTTTTGCACCAGATTGTCAATCCATTCTAGATCTTCTACAGAACAATGCCATCAATTTCACCACGGTTCCATCGGGTTTAGAGCAACATAAAATACGATATATTCATTATGGCTCCTTGCTAGTTTTGCAGGCTACGGCAGATGGGTCTCGAAAATGGTTTAAAATGCCACCTGTTGAAATATATCTTTCAACTTCTCACTTGTCCCACAAAATCAGCTGAGGGTCAGGCAAGCGGCAGCACATTGACTCAGAATTAGGGTAACTGATAATCCAACACATCTAGAAAAACACCAATATTTGAAATTATTGATCATACTTGTGCTGGTTCACCAATGTGGACTATGACAAACTTGTATGAAAAGTTTATTTTCAATTTTTTAATTTGGTATTCCTTATTATTTTTCATTATGAAAAGTTGGGTGTGCCTAGTTTAATGAAAAGAAGGACTGGGGTGACAGGATGGCACTGTTCCAATATTTGAGGGGCTCGTACAAAGACGAGGGGCTCAAAAATATATCCCAAAGCACCAAAAGGCAAGATGAAAAACAATGGTTGGAAACTAACCAAGGAGACAAGCAGAGGTGGTATTCAGAGGTTCTGACCAGTTCTGGAGAACCGGTAGTGGAAATTTTGAGTAATTCGGAGAACCGGCAAATCCCACCTCTGACTGGCCCCACCCCCATCTATTCTCTGCCTCCCGAGTCCCAGCTGATTGGCTGGGTCTTCTTTGGTTGCTCTGCACAGGAGAAGGGAGCTGCAAAGCAGGTTAGTGGGGTGGGGAAGGAATGGGGATTTTGCAGTATGCTTCCTCTGCCCACGCCCACCAAGCCACGCCCACCAAGCCACACCACACCCACTAAGCCACTCCTACAGTAAAAAAAATATTAATCCCACGACTGGAGAGAAGCAACCTAGAACTAAGCAGAAATTTCCCAATGATGAGAGCAATCAACCAACGTAATGGCTTGCCTTCAGACGATCTGGATGCTCCATCACTAGAGGCTTTTAAAAAGAGACTCGGACAACCATTTGTGGTGTAGGGTCTCCTGCTCAAGCAGGGGTTGGACTAGAAGACCTCCAAGGTCCCTTCCAACTCTGTTATTCTGTTCTACGTTTTGACATTTCTTGCTCTATGGTTTAAACAAAGTACTTGGTGTTACCACAGAAGCCAACCCCTTACTCTTCCAATACAAGATTAAAATGCAACTTTGCAAAGCAGAGGTAAAAGTAGAAGCAATTTGGACTTGGTTGCACAGAAGATACAGGGTTCTTTTTTCCTTCAGAAAAAATGTTAATATATGAGCTGATATCATCTGTTACAGCCCTGGATATTATATGCTATGTTTCATTTACTATATTACTGTTTTATTGTTCATACGGTAGATGCTTTATTATTATTATTATTACTTCATTAATGGGTTCTGGAAACCACAGAGAGACTCCTTGATTACCATAAAGTTAAATCCAATAAACAAATTAACAAGGAAATAAAAATTACCCATCTCCACTGGAACACTGCACAAACTCACAATCAATAGGAAGCATACTGGTACAAAAATGGCTGGGGTGGGGAGACGGTCAGTTTTGATTTGTGTCACTCTTCACGAATGTGTCAGTTAAGGAGATATTAAAGGTAAAGGTTCCTCTTGCACATAGGTGCTAGTTGTTTCCGGCTCTAGTGGGCAGTGCTCATCTCCATGACAAAGCCAAAGAGCCAGCGCTGTCCGAAGACGTCTCCGTGGTCATGTGACCAGCATGACTAAATGCTGAAGGCGCACAGAACGCTGTTCCCTTCCCACCAAAATGGTCCCTATTTTTCTACTTGCATTTTTATGTACTTTCGAACTGCTAGGTTGGCAGAAGCTGGGACAAGTAACGAGAGCTCACTCCGTTACGCAGCGCCAGGGATTCAAACCGCTGAACTGCCAACCTTTCTGATCGACAAGCTCAGCGTCTTAGCCACTGAGCCACCATGTCCCTTTATTTATCTGGTATGTAGTAAAATCTCCTTAAGGGACACAGCAGGAGTTGGTTCGTTCCAACGACTCTCTGACTTTCTGCCTACCCATCATTTTCATTTTGATTGATTTCATTTTGCTTTGGATGAGTAATGAAATGTCTCAGTTTTAGTTGGTAATATCACAACTTGGAATCCTGCATCCAGTTTTGGTTGCCACGGTGTAAAAAAGATGTGGAGACTCTAGAAAGAGTACAGTAGAAGAGCAACAAAGATGATTAGGGGACTGGAGGCTAAAACATATGAAGAATGATTGCTGGAATTGGGTATGTCTAGTTTAATGAAAAGAAGGACTAGGGGAGACATGATAATAGGGTTCCAATATCTCAGGGGCTGCCCCAAAGAAGAAGGAGTCAAGCTATTCTCCAAAGCACCTGAGGGCAGGACAAGAAGCAATGGATGGAAACTAATCAAGGAGAGAAGCAACATAGAACTAAGGAGAAATTTCCTGACAGTTAGAACAATTAATCAGTGGAACAACTTGCCTCCAGAAGTTGTAGGTGCTGCAACACCAGAGGTTTTCAAGAAGAGATTGGATAATCATTTGCCTGAAATGGTCTAGGGTTTCCTGCCTAAGCAGGGGGTTGGACTAGAAGACCTCCAAGATCCCTTCCAATTATGCTATGCTATGCTATGCTATGCTATGCTATGCTATGCTATGCTATGTTATTCTATTCTATTCTATTCTACAAATAAGGTTTGAATCAAACTCTCCTTCATTTAGCGAAGAGGCCAGCACAGGACAAGTTGCAGTCTAAATTCAAGTTCTGAGCCATAATTTTCTCTTAGCTTTACTTTGGCAAGATTCTGTCCATTAGGTGCAAGCAAATAATTGAATTTTGCTGTGTCATCTCTGGACTTGGGCATGATAACAAGCCCCTACCAACCTGTACCAAACAGAAACCAACAAGGTTAAAGGCCAATCAGAAGTTACCTGTCTATAAAGACAAGATCCTTGACAATCCCTGCTGAAGTGACTCTGTGTAGCAAAACTCCTTGCCTCTGAAGAGGCCAGCCACAGTTGCTGATGAAATTTCAGGAAATCTGTTCTCTTAGAGAAAGGGTCTCCAACTCTGGAAATGTTACACCTCGTGGACTTCAACTCCCAGAATTCCTCAGCCAGCTGGCTGAGGAATTCTGGGAGATGAAATCCACGAATCGTAATGTTGACAAAGTTGGGGACTCCTGCTTTACACCAGGGTCACTCAACCCCTGAAATCCAACCCTGCCCCATTGATCCCAACCGTGAAAACTAGGAGGGAAAAAAAGTTTATTATAAAACACCATTTGACACATGAAGCAAGAATTCAGAAGAACAGATGGGACTGTCTACTGTTAAAACATAGAGCCTGTTCCAAGAACAGTTTGTTTTAACACTATGGAGTCACAAATGCAAAAAAGAATTGTTCTGGGTTCTTAACTTTGGAGATTCGTGTGTTTAAATGTTCTGTGCATTGATGCTGTAGAGCAGAGGGGTCAAACTCGATTTCATTGAGGGCCGCATCAGGGTTGGGTTTGACCTTGGGTGGGGGGCAAGGGGTGTAGGCATGGCCAGGGTTGGTATGACCAGCTTGACGTCACTTGTGTCAGACGCACCTGTGGTGGCCAAGTGCTAAGGCAGGACTTTCCTCAGATCCTCCCTCACTCTCATTATAATCTCCTTCCTTCTTTCCTTTCTTCTTGCTTCCTCTTTCCTTATTCTTCCTTCTTTGCTCTCTTCCCATCTTTCCTTTTGATTTTTACTTTCTTCTTTCCCTTTCTCCTTTCCTGAATCCCCCAGGGGTGGGATTCAAATTTTTAACGAACGGTTCTGTGGGGCGTGGCTTAGGTGGTGGGCATAGCTTGGTGGTCATGTGACTGGGTGGGCATGGCTTGGTGGTCATGTTATTGGCTGGGCGTGGCCAACTCAATATCACTCGCATCGAGGCACGCATCTCTTCGCCTGGCCACTTAAAACTCATTCTAATATTACTCGATCCTGAGTGCGCTTTGTTCTAACATATACTGCTCTATATGCATTTTTAGTGGAAATCTGGATGACAAAATTGAGGGATGAACAAAATGCGAAGGACATTCATTTATGCATTTCAAAATGCAAGATCAGATTTTTTTTATTAAAAAAAAATTGTGCATGAACCATCAGCTTGGGTAGATTTCTATCCTCCAGAGTCCTAATTTAGCTCTCCATCTTCCATTATTTAATTCCTTGTTGTTGCCAAGACATAATACTGACAGTAGAAACAACAGAAACTGACAGATTCCTTTTCGATGTTTTCTGCATTTTATTACCAGCACATATAGTCCTTACAACTACAGTGGAGCCCAAAATTTGTTGTTCAGTGGGCTTTGCCCCATTTTACATCCTTTCTTGCCATGTCTTGAAACATCTGCAAGAAAACAAGCAAGTTTAGAGAGCACCAAGGACCCACCCACCCATATTAATTTCTGCTACCAGTTCCTCTTATTCACAAACTATAAACTATTCTTTGATCAATGTTCTGTGAGTTTTATTTGTCCACTTTAAATCTGTGACTGTGTATCTGTATCACTCCTTGATGTACAGTAACACAGACTGTGCTTGCAAAAGAGTGCAGATCCTATAAAGAGTGCAGAGAAGAACAACCAAGATGATGAAGAGACTGAAGGCTAAAACATACGAAGAACGGTTACAAGAACTGGGCATGGCTAGTCTAGTGAAGAGAAGGACCAGGGGAGACAGCATAGCAGTCAATATTTGAGGGGTTGCCACAGAGAGGAGGAAGGGGTCAAGCTATTTTCCAAGGGACCCGAAGGCCAGACAAGGAATAATAGATGGAAACTGAACAAGGAGAGATTCAACCTGGAAATAAGGAGAAACTTTCTGACAGTGAGAACAATCAATCCATGGAACAGAAGTTGCCTTCACAAATGGTGGGAGCTTCATCATTGGAAACTTTCAAGAAGACACTGGACTGCCATCTGTCAGAAATGGGGTAGGGTCTGCTTGGTCAGGGGGCTGGACTAGATGACCTACAAGATCCACTCCAATTCTGTTAATCTGTATCTGTATTCAAGCAGAAACCAGATCCTTCAATAAAGCAGACACTTGGATGCATTTGCCTCAGCCAGCACTTCCAACTCAGTTTTAATTTTTGCAGCTACAAAGCATAGAGTTCAGCTGTATCTAGACCTATCAATCATCACTCTAGTTAATGAGCAATCAGATTCATACAGAAGTTGATTGCTGCTTCATTCTGAGGATATCATTCATATATAGATCAGTTCCATTGTACATAACAGCATGATATTGTTCCTGTCCAGTGGTGGGCTTCAACCAATGAAACAGCCTGTCTTCAAAAGTTGTGGGAGCTTCATCACTGGAAGCTTTCAAGAAGAGATTGGACTGCCATTTGTCAGAAATGGGGTAGGCTCTCCTTGTTTGGGCAGGGGGTTGGACTAGATGACCTACAAGGTCCCTTCCAACCAGGGGTGGAATTCAAACTTTTTTTACTACTGGTTTTGTGTGAGCGTGTGCACAGAGTGTTCTGAAATGGGCAATTTTAAGCTTGGAAACTTACCTTACCATCAGCACCGGTGGGTAAAACAGCTGAGGCGCGGTGCGAATCAGCTGAGCTGCAAACAAAGGAAATATAGGACAGGAAAGGGTGGGTGCGGGTGAGTGTGGGTGTACGGTGCAAACCGGCAGCATACCACCACTGCTTCCAACTCTGTTAATCTGTTTAAATCAGTGGCCCCCAACCTTTTTTGTGCCACGGCCCGGTACTGGCATCACAAAATGATCTGCGGCCCGGTACCGGCATCAGCACGCATGACAAGGCAAGGCGAGCCGAGCAACCGGCCAGCCAGCTGTCCCCCGCTTCTCCCCACCACCTTCAACTCCTCCTTTGTACCTTTGTCGATGGGCTTCGCTTCGGGACGGCTTCGGGACGGTCGCTCGCCTCGCCTTGCCTTGGGTGCTGAAAGAATCCTCGTGCCTTAGTTTCATTCGAAGCCGCCCCCTTGGATGAAACTAAGGCGCGAGGATTCCTTCAGGACCCAAACGCTGCTTTCCAACCGGAAAAGCTCACCCGGAAGCACTTTCTCGTCAAACAAGATGGAGGCGCCCAGCAAACTGGCGGCCCAGTAGGAAATGTTCCACGGACCGGTACCGGTCCACGGCCTGGTGGTTGGGGACCCCTGGTTTAAATGACTAACTGACCAGTTCTTGGCTACAAAATCTAGATCATGCTCAAACGGTTGTAAAGATTTGACTCTTCCTTATCTTCTTATCTTCCTCCTGCCGTCTATTCATTGTCTGGAGGCTTACATTTCAGATACAGTAATTCTAACTTGTATATGCTAGTTTTCCTAGTGTGCAGGTGCTAATTAGCTGCCTTTTGCTTTTAACGAAAAGCCGTCTTCTCACTTCTACCTTACAGCATAGATCTGCTGTCACTGTCGAAATGCAACAAAGTTTATTTGAAGTCTTCTCTCTCATTGTGCCCTAGTTTTTACAATAGCCTCCACCAACCCCTCATGAAAAATATCTTTCCCTTCCCACAGACCCACTTTTGTCATTCCGTGACATTCACACCCGGCACAAACTCACAGGTCAGTTATACACACTGTTGGTGATGATCCAGGATAACGCTGCTTTCTGATCTGAGGTGCTATCTGACAACTCCCCAAATTAAATTGTACAAAGTTAGCCTCTCCTGGAAGAATGAAATATTTGGGGAAATATTAACCAAAAAAAAAAAAAAAAGCAGAACATTATATTTCCCTAAAAGAGAAACATGCTCTTGGAAAGCAGCCTCCATCTTTCTTTCTTTCTTTTAATAAACTTTATTGAATTTTTATTACATTAAAAACATAAAAAATATATATCGCTCAGTAACAGCTATTTGTGATGCTTATCATATAACAATCATTTGTGCAATACTTACAGATATTAATTTGTACAGAATTATATTCTTATTCTGTCTATATTCTATATTTAATAATTACCTATCCTTAATCTGTCTCCGATCTATCCAGCTATACCATTGTTCCCATACCTTATAAAATATTGAAGCTTCCTTATCTTTTAAACTTAGCGTTTATCCATTTCAGCACAATTCATATCTTTTTGTATAACCAGCCCCCATCTTTCTTAATAGCCCCAGCAGGACTCGGTCAGCGTATCTACAAGACAAAAGATCTTCAGCTCCAGGGTCAGGACATAATAGGACCAGTTAGCAAAAAAAACACAGAGCTCACTGCATTGCACCATCTCCTAAGGATATTGCATCACCCAGCAAACTTCAACCAAATCTCGTGTCAGGGTTCCGGCAGTAACACCCATTTAAATCATGAGTCTTGAGCCAAACTTCCAAAACATGAAAAGGATTTGTTGGGAGTCAACATGTCCGGCACTGCCTGAGTGTAGCCAGCTCTGAGACACATCATTCATTGTCACCCTTGACCCTGGTTTTCCCCCACCCCTCTGGGTGTATCGTAATTCATATTCTCCAATGGGACACATCCATAGCCAAGAGTCATCAATCATGCTCTTTTGCACGGCAGAAACTTCGCTCACCTAGTTACTATCTTTGAAAACACTTATGGAATGCAGTTTCAGTTTTGCAAGCTGCTACACTGCTCCCGCCTCCCTTTCTGTTGGCAATTCTAAAAAGACCAGAGAAATATTTTATGAGTTGACACCTGGGAGCTCAGACAAACATGATCCCATAGGAATCTGACAACAGCCAACAGAATACATGTTCTTGCACAGGAACAGGAAGCTCAAGTGAAAAGCCCAAGGGAAGGTATAAATGCCGCTCACTCTCAATTCCATGTGGTCAGCTGCACCAGAGAACCATGGGCTTGGTGGTTCTACTTCAACATTAAACCCTCTTTCCAATCAGCCTCCATGTTTCCAGTGTCTTCCTCCCGGAACTGGAACTGAACCGGATGGATATTTCTTCCAACAAAATCAAAACTTATAAAGATACATTAACATAATTTTAAAGCGGCCCACATTTTGTAAGTTCACCGGATCTCCAAAGGGTTCCACGTTCTCAGGTCTCCGAGCCCAGCCCCTACATTAAATAAATAAAGATGTCTCACTTAGCAACATAACTTTTGGGCTCAGTTATGGATGTGAGTCAAGGACTCCCTGGATTAGGGTAGGACTTTCCAGTTGAATACAGGCGATCCATTTTCAGAAGCGGCTATAATGAATTCTGAAGCAGAATCACATAAAATGTCAGTCAGTCAAAAGGAAAGTCTTACTTGCTTTGTCCAGTTCGTAGTAATTAGAGCTGGCAGTTCGGAGTGTCAGAGGCAAGCGAAATATTGCTCAATAGTAGTAACTCTGAGAGAGATCTTGGAGTCCTAGTGGATAATCACTTAAATATGAGCCAGCCGTGCGCAGCCGCTGCCCGAAAAGCCAACACAGTTCTTGACTGCATTAACAGAGGGTTAGAATCAAGATCACACGAAGTGTTAATACCACTTTATAATGCCTTGGTAAGGCCACACTTGGAATACTGCGTCCCATTTGCTCACCACGATGTAAAAAAGATGTTGAGACTCTAGAAAGAGTGCAGAGAAGAGCAACCAAGGGGACTGGAGGCTAAAACATATAAAGAATGGTTGCTGGAATTGGGTATGTCTAGTCTGATGAAAAGAAGGACTAGGGGAGACATAGTAGCAGTCTTCCAATATCTCAGGGGCTGCCCCAAAGAAAAGGGAGTCAAGCTACTCTCCAAAGCACCTGAGGGCAGGTCAAGAAGCAATGGATGGAAACTAATCCAGGAGAGAAGCAACCTAGAACTAAGGAGAAATTTCCTGGCAGTTAGAAAGAACAATTAACCAGTGGAACAACTTGCCTCCAGAAGTTATGAATGCTCCAACACTGGAAGTTTTAAAGAAGAGATTGGAGAACCATTTGTCTGAAATGGTATAGGGCAGAGGTCTCATTCTCATGGCCCACGGGCCAATTGCGGCCTGCAGGATGATATCCTGTGGCCCCCACTGTGATATGAAAGTATAATATTAGTGTATAATATAAATATAAAGTATAATATAAAGTATAATATTATGTGGCCCAGCCTCACCCAGACTCTGCCTCCAGCGGCCCCCAGGTAAATTGTGTTTGAGACCCCCGGTATAGGGTTTTCTGTCTAAGCAGGGGGGTTGGACTAGAAGACCTCCAAGGTCCCTTCCAACTCTGTTATCCTATTCTATTCAAAGTCACACTTTTCATTTCATTTACCATTCATCGCACCCTAAAAAAAAACAGTGTTTCCACGGTGTGGGAAACTTTTGCCAAAAGCTGGAATACACCTTCCTACATAACCCTACAGGGAGAGAAAAGGAGGACACATCAAAACCAGAAAAGAAGTGTGGAGGTAGCACTACAAAGTCACAACAAAAGCAGACCTGAGAAAAACACATTTTTCATTACAAGAAAAGGTGAGCTGGAAAATGACTTTATACATTTGACTTTTTACTGAATAAGGGCTGATCCATAATCGCATCTTGGTCAGCTCTTCCCAACCTGAAGCCCTCCTGTTTTTGGACATGTTGGTTGCCAGATTATGACCAAAATGGACTTCAAATAGTCCTTGATATACAGCCGTTTGTTTAGTGACTGTTTAAAGTTGCAATGGCACTGCAAAAAAAAGGGCCTGATGACCATTTTTCACAATTATGACCCCTGAAGCGTTTCAAGGGTCAGGTGAGCCAAATCCAGATGCTTGGCAACTGGCATGTACTTATGACAGTTGCGGTATCCCAGAGTCATGTGATCAACTGCAGTGATTCACTTAACACCCGTGGCAAGAAAGGTTGTATAATGGGGGCAAAACTCACTTAACAATATTCTTCCTGAGCAGTGGAAAGTTTGAGTTAATTTTGGTCGTAAGTCGAGGATTATCTGTAACAAATTTGGAAGTCGAAGAAGGAAGGGGTCTCACGTGGGAGTTGGTTGGTAGACTAATAACAAATCCCATTCCCTCCTCATCCTATTCCCTTTCTCCCCCTCTTTTAATTGGGGCTCAGTAATTAGAGCCGTGGTGGTGCAGTGGTTAGAATGGAGCATTGCAGGCTAATACACTGCCTACTGCCAGGAGTTCAATCCTGACCGCCTCAAGATTGACTCGTCCTTCCAACCTTCCGAGGTCAGTAAAGTGAGGACCAGATTGTTGGGAGCAATAGGCTGATTCTGTAAACTGCATAGAGTGGTGTTCTGACCCAAGCCTTGTTCAAATCAAACAAATATAGAGTATGTATACAAGCAAACCTTTTTAATACGGCACTGTGAATTCTGTTCATTCACAGCCAAGAGTCATTGAAAACTAATTGTCCCAGATAAGAGCAAGTCCTTTCAAAGTTGCAAAAGGCTGTCAAGAACAAAAGATTAATTGCAGATAAATATCCAAAGCCAGAAGTTTCAAAAAACAAACTGGAATAAGCAGGGCTTCAACGAGGACTCGGAGTAGAAAGAACTTCTTTGCTTCCTGCAAAGGAAGCCAACCCCGAAGGCTGGCTTTTATCCCTTATGGGAAGGGCCATAATCTTCCAGCCTTACTCCCGAGTCACATGTGCTGCTTCAGCTGCTCTTTCCTCTTTGTAACTGCTGCCAGATTCCACAACCTCCAAAGGCAGCACCCCACTCTCCGATAGTCCTGGCCCCATCCCTGCATCACATGCAGTACCCTCATCTGAGTCCTCACTGTCAGAGACTTCAGCTGTCTGGATCTGCTTCCGGCGGACCACAACAAGAGGGCTGCAAAGCACAGTGAAGCAGTATAGAAGTCTATTGGGAAGGAAGGAAGGAAGGAAGGAAGGAAGGAAGGAAGGAAGGAAGGAAGGAAGGAAGGAAGGA
>NW_020769341.1:3297195-3315992 GCF_900518735.1 Pseudonaja textilis
GGAAGGAAGGAAGGAAGGAAGGAAGGAAGGAAGGAAGGAAGGAAGGAGCGAGCAGTGGTGGTGCAGTAGTTAGAATGTGGTCTAATTCAATGCTCACTGCCAGTAGTTCGATTCTGAACAGCTCAAGGTTGACTCAGCCTTCCAAGGTCAGTAAAATGAGGACCCAGATTGTTGGGGGCAATATGCTTACTCTAAACCACTTAGAAAGGGCTGTAAACCACTGTGAAGTAGTATATAAGTCTAAGTCCTATTGCTATTGCTAGGTCCAAGGCATTATAAAGTACTATTAACACTTCAGCAAAACAATATGTTATTATGGTCTGGGAAAGTTGCCCGAAAGCATACCAGCTGACGTGAGAGCAACAGGAGTGCGATTCCACCGGTATAACAACCAGTTTGGTGATCGCTATGCTGTGCGAATAAGCTGTGCTCTAAACAAAGGCATAAAGCCCAGAAAAGACTGGGGGCGAGAGGGCGGGCCCACTTCCTCATCACAGCACACTGGTTTGGAGTGAGCTGAACATCGGAACAAGGGGTTCGCCCGAACCGGTAGAATCCCACCCCTGGATAGCAATACAGAATCATCTGATTTTCACACAATGAACGTTTGTGACAAGGCAACTGAGAAACTCCCCAAAGTTTCCAAAGCATTTCATTGCATTTGTTAAGAACCAGCCTTCCATCTCACAGCTTCGTCTTCTGCTTCGGACACTCAATATAATATATAATAATATAATATAATAATAATATAATATATAATAACAGCAATATAGAAAAAAGGGGAAGGAGCGGCTCGGTGGCTTAGAGGTCAAGACGCTTGCCAGAGACAGATGTTTCTCTATAAGGGCATAAAGAGAAAATATCTGCTGTGAACTCTGCATAGGTGTCAGGAAGGGCACCTGGCCAGTAAACGCTCAGCTCTATTCAGTTGCCCTGACTGCACCCCCAAGGGATTCAGGATCATAAAAAGAAGGTGGGGAAAAAACCAGAAAGATCATAGGAGGGGCAAACACTAGGCCTTTATTTGCTTCTCAGAAGGAGAGAATAGATGCTTATTTAGCCAAGTCGACCCAGTAGAGAAAAAATAACTCCGTTATGACAACACGAGATGCTGTATTGATTGGTTAAAAAGCCTCTATGGTATCCAGGTTTGCAAACACAGAGATACGTTCATAATATCCTAATGTCCAAAGCAATCTATGAAAAGTCCAAACAGTCAGATCCATCTCAGAATTGTTTTAAACCAGAATGAGTAAACATAGGAAAAAGATAAGGTAGATAAGATAACCTTTATTGTCTTTTTTTTTACTGTGAGAACACTGGCCCACATTAAAAATGAAATTCTGTTGCTTGCTCTCAAAAGAAAGTATATATCTACCCATATGCGTGCATAACCCACATTTTGTTGTTGTTAGTTGGACAATGTTCCTTCAGCCTTTCTGTCCTCTACCATCTTCTGGAGTCCATTTAAGCTCATTGCTTCAGGGACTCCATCCAGCTACCCCTTCTTCTTTGGCCCTCCATCGTTCCCAGCATTCGTCTCTTCTCCAGGGAGTCCTTCCTTCTCATTAGGCGGCCAGAATCTTTGAGTTTCCTCTTCAGGATCTGGCCTTCTAAAGAGCAATCAGGGTTGATCTCCTCTAGGACTGACCGGTTGGATCACCTTGTAGTCCAAGAGACTCACAGGAGTCTTCTCCAGCACCAGAGTTCAAAGGCCTCCATTCTTTGGCGCTCAGCCTTCCTTATGATCCTACTTTCACAGCCATACATTGCCACAGAGAAAAACATAGCCTTGATTATATGCACTTTTGTTTTTAGTATGCTGTCTAGATTTGCCATAACTTTCCTCCCCAGGAGCAAGCATCTTTTAATTTCTTGGCTGCAGTCCCCATCTGCGGTGATATACACGTACTATATACATACTTGCTGTGACTCGGAGGCTTGAGCCTGCTCTGTTGGAGGACACAGGCTCGAGTGATGAGGAAGAGGAGGATTTGGCCTTGAGGTTTGAGCCTGCTTTGCTGGAAGATTCGGAATCATCTTCCTCCCCTTCCTCCCTGGTTGTGCCTCAGGTGTCGGCAGATAATCAGGAGAGAGTGCCGGAGTCCTTGGCTGAGGATCAAGCCGAGGAATGCTGGTTTGATGCAAGGCAAAGACGCAGGCAGAAGCGGGAAATGCAACGTAAAAGGAAAGGTCAAATCAGGGACTGACTTGAGAGACTGACACACCCCTCAGGAAATAAAAGAGGGTGTGTTAGCTCTGAATCCTCATTCGGGACAATTTGTTTATTCAGAATAGCAGCTTGACAAATTCTCTGTGCGCCGTTTGCCTTTTGATTTATGGTCTTGTTTGTTATCGGACTTGGCAGGCAGCTTCTGGAAGACTGCCAAGGACTTCTCCAGTCAAAGTAATTTAACTCTATCATTCCTGGTTCTGTCTGTTTATTTATATTCCTTTGGAGGCTTGGACTCTCATTTCGTGGTCACAGGTGAGACAGAACACATACTTATGTATATTCAGCAGGTTCTGACCAGTTCTGGAGAACCAGTAGCGAAAATTTTGAGTAGTTTGGAGAACCGGCAAATCCCACCTCTGACTGGAGATTTTATAGTATCCTTCCCACTACCATGCCCACCAAGCCACACTCACAGAACTGGTAGTAAAAAATTTGAATGCCACCTCTGGAAATACTAATGCTCCAATGGTCATTTCAAAAAATCCTTTCTTAGTGAGCACCTAGAAGCCAAGAATCACTGCTGAAAAAAAGACAAGTGCAGGCTTTCTATGAACCAGTGATTGAAGCAACTCAGCCTGGCATCTTCTAGTAAGGTGGGGACTTCAACTCCCAGAATTCCCAGACATCCACGGGGAGGTTGCTAGCCAAACTGCAAGGGCTATGAATTCTGGGAATTGTGGTCCCGACTCATTCATAGAGAACCAAATTAAGAAACACACACAGGTATGCAAGGCAGTGCAAGCGACCCAAAGAAAAAACATGACGGCTGGGGAGTTCTGGGAATTGAAGTCCACAAGTTTCAAACTTGCCAAGATTGAGATACACTGTTCAAGAGTCCATTATCGGGGGTGGGGAACCTTCTAGAATAAAAGGTACGTTGAATTCACATTTTGGTCCCCCGTTATTTTTTTCCTTCTCTGAAAAAAAAACAACAACCCACATTATTTAAATCTCAGCAACAAAGAAAAGCTGTAATCCTGGAGTTAATTAGTCATGAGCTACAGGAAACATTTTAAATATTATGCACTGGAGACATACAAGTCTTCTGGCTAGCTTTTCTTTCACAGTGAGAAGAAACAAATCGTTATTGTAGGGATTTCTAAATGCCAAGAGGGTGTACATGCCTGTATGTGGGTGCACCAGGGTGAAGCAAATAGATAAGGAAACAAAGCAGAACAATTTATATTTCCCAGGCCTAATTCACAAATGCTTTTTTTTTTAAAAAATCACCCATTACTGTAAAATAAGGCTATTAGGCTAACCAGCCATCAAACGGACTCCTTGCCTTGAGAAAACGCTTTTCAACACAAGTGACATAACTTTGCCATCGTGTTATACGACGTCATTGTACAATTAAGCAGCCGCGTGGGAGAACTGGGTTGATTAAAATGGTACCGATGAGTAATAAAAAAAAAAAAAATTACATTTGGAGTGCGGACTCACAAATGATTTGTTCCTGTCTCAGAGGACTTACTCACGGGCACCTTCACTTCCGTCGCTAAGAATTATTAATCAGCAATAACTGAATAAACAATCAATCATCCAGTAAATAATTTGAATTACTGCAAAATGTTCTACGGGGAGCTGCCCTTAAAAACCACTTGGAAATTACAGCTAGTCCAGAATGTAGCAGGGAGAGCAGCCAGGGTGGGTTTCTACCGGTTCTGTCCACCGGTAGAACCGGTAGTTTTGAAGAGCAACAGACCTCTATTTCCTGATTTTTTTCAACTTCAGCTGCTGTGCGAGGCACAGCTGCATTTAAAAAAGCAGGAAAAAAGGGCTTTTTGAAAGGCTGCTTCTCTGCACACAGCATGTTGATGATGATTTACAGACGTGCGCCGGCAGCATGCAGGGAAGCACATCATAAATCACCAAACCTCGTAAATGACCCAACTGGTAGTTAACCCTGTTGGATCCCACCTCTGGGAGTAGCTAGTTATAGAAGCTGCACAGTCTTAGACACACATACACACAGTGAGATGCCTAACAGTAATTTCCAACTAAAATGGCTATCGAAATGCATCCGTTTTGCTAATATGAATAACATAATATCCTAATAGGAATACATACAGTTATGGCGGGGTCTACCACAACCGCCACAGTCAACTCATCAAGGGGACAATTCACCATGGCCAAGTTGCTACAGGACAACTCACTGCGGGACAAGAGTTACATTAACACTGTAGAAATAGTGGAACAGAATTTTTAAAGAAAGGATGTCAAAAAAAGGGACAAAATGAAATGTAAATGACAAAAATTAAAATATTTTAAAAACTATTTTAAATAATTAAATTGAATTGTTGAATTGTTCTGCAGCGAGTTGTCCATGGTGAATTAGCCATGGCCAGTTGTCCCATCCCAGCTATAAGACAGGACCAGGATTGGTAGACATCAAACCTAAGCTTCGAACAAGGCTTAAATCAGGTAATAGTAGGATCCAGATCTACATGATCTCTAGGTAGATGAGAGCCAGTTTGGCCTGGTGTTGAAGGCACCAGACTAAAAAACCAGAAGACTGTGAATTGTAGTCCCACCTGAGGCATGAAAGCCAGTTGGGTGACTTTGGACCAATCACCAGGAGACAATCAGTTCTAGTCCCATCTCAGGCATCAAAGCTGGTTGTGGGATTTTGGGCCAATCACCAGAAGAGGGTGAGTTTTAGTCCCACCTAAGGCATGAATGCTAGTCCTGCCTTAGGCATGAAAGCTGACTGGTTGACTCTGGACCAATCACCAGGAGTCTCTGAATCCTAGTCCCACCCTTAGGCATCAAAGCCGGCTGGGTGACTTTGGTCCCAGTCACTTTCTCTCAGCCCAACCCACTTCACAGGGTTGTTGTTGTGGGGAAAATAAGGAGGAAAAAGGTGTGATGAATATGTTCACCACCTTGACTACTTTATAAAAAATAACAAAGGTGGAATACAAATAAATAAACAAAGAAAGAAATATCTGCCTACCAAAGGCTCTTTTGCTCAGCTCAGAAGATGTTGAAACTCTAGAAAGAATGCAGAGAAAAGCAACGAAGGTAATTAAGGGGGACTGGAGGCTAAAACATATAAAGAACGGTTGCTGGAACTGGGTAGGTCTAATTTGATGAAAAGGACTAGGGGTGACATGATAGCAGCCTTCCAATATCTGTGGGGTTGCCACAAAGAAGAGCAGATCAACCTATTCTCCAAAGCACCTGAGGGCAGGACAAGAAGCAGCAATGAATGGAAACTAATCAAGGAGAGAAGCAAGTTAGAACTAAGGAGAAATTTCCTGACAGTTAGAACAATTAATCAATGGAAAAACTTGCCTCCAGAAGTTGTGAATGCTCCAACACTGGAAGTTTTTAATAAGAGATTGGATAATCATTTGTCTGAAATGGTGTAGGGTTTCCTGCCCAAGCAGGGGGTTGGACTAGAAGACCTCCAAGGTCCTTTCCAACTCTGCTATTGTATTGTGTTGTGTTGTGTTGTGTTGTGTTGTGTTGTGTTGCGTTGCATTGCCTTGACTTGACCTGACTTGCCTTGCTTTGTCTTGCATTCTATTCTATTCTATTCTATTCTAGTCTAGTCTAGTCTAGTCTAGTCTAGTCTAGTCTAGTCTAGTCTATTCTTACTTCTCCAACCTAGATGAGGGCAAGGGAAATGACCCAAACTTTTAAACTAAAATAATCTAGATTTTCGTGGATAGCTTCCTCCTCAGTCTATTGCCCAAACAAGGCTACATAATGAGAGTATACAAAGCTAAAGGTGTTTTTTTTTAAAAAAATAATTTTTGCCATAGAGTTGCTGTGAAACAACGTGGCATATAAAAATGACTCACCATACCAACCTCATGAGTCAAAGCTATGCTGTGGCCACCTAAGGCAGTTCAGGCTTTTGACAAGTTAGGCAACGATGACGTTACCCTCAAATGAATTCAACAAAGTGATAGGGTTGTCTCTCCAAAAGGAAAAAAAACTGACGGAGTAGGGGCATAATTTTGAGTTAAGAAAAAAAATAGACTGGAAAAACTTATTTTCCTGAAGCTAGGTGAGATGGCGAAACGCACTATTTTGATTAGAGATAACAATTTGACAGAATTTCTTGTGGCTTGGGACCACTGTTAGATTTCCTACAGGAAAAAGAGAGAAAAATGAAGCTTGGACTGTGATTTGAGAATTAGATTTGATCTGACTAGAGAAATATCGTGACTTATTAAATATATGGCTATGATCAATGTACGGTTAATAGAGTTAAACTAAGAAGATTGATTTTCTAAATGCTGGTTATTAATGTTTTTAAAATCTTAAGCTATGGATATTATTTGCTTAAACTTAAGAGACTGCTCCATTTTATAATTGTCTCTGTACTGAAAAAAAAGTTGGAGGTCAACTTCCTTTATATATTTGTTTTGTATATTTTTTTTACTCCCTTTCCAACTTTTTTATTCCCTTATGTCATCTCCCTTTAGGTCAGTTTGCATTTTATTATCTTTTTGAAATGTAATAAAGCTAACCCGAAATTATTTTCCACTGTTTCACAGTGCAGCTTCTCAAGATTTTGTTGCTAGCGTTCCTGCTATATTTCTGGCCTTTTACTTGAAATTTGTGTGCTCAACTTAGGGACACAACTGAGCCGAAATTTCCTTTGCTCGGCAAGACCATTGTTGTGTGAGTTTTGCCCCATATTACAACCTTGAATCACTGCAATTGTTAAGTTAGTAACACGGTTATTAAGTGAATCTGGCTTCCTCGTGGACTTGTCAGAAAATTGCAAGAGGTGATCGTATGAGCCCAGGACACTGCAACTGTCATAAATATGAATCGGATGCCAAGCATCCACATTTTGACCACATGGATATTGTCATGGTCTTATGCAGGGCTAAGCTTCAAGAAATTTGGCAACTAGTATTCTGCTCGGTTGCTGGGTGGGCGTGGCCATGGTGGGTGTGGCCTAGTCAGCCTCCTACACCATGGCAGGGGCCTACTTTCACCCACCGTGGGCTCCGGAGGCTTTCCTTGAGCCTCCAGGGGGGCAAAAATGGCCTCCCTGGGCTCTGGAGGCTCTCTGGTGGCTGGACATGAGCCTCCGGGAGGCCCGTTTTTCATTCTCCCCGAGCCTCCACATGGGTCCTGCACTTACCTGGGACCCAAAACAGGCCATGTGAAGACTCCTGGGAGGGATGGGGTGGGCAGGGTGAGACAGTTGTTGCAACTACCAGTTCAGCGAACCAGATATAAAATTAACATCTGGTTCACCCAAACCGGTGCAAATCAGTAGCAGCCACCCCTGGTCATATGAAAACCAGCCATAAGTCATTTTTTTCAGTGCCTTTGTAACTTTGAGCGGTCATTAAACAGACGGTTGTAAGTCAAGCACCATCTGTATGTTCTCTGGCCAAGCTCAGCTATCCGATCCATTCCTTTACTATTTTTCTGCCATCTGTCGATCATTTCCACTGGAACAATTCTGCAGCTTCTTAATTGAGGTGGGAAGAAAGCAAATTGCATCCTGATATTAGGTGGCTGAGTGAGGGAAGGAGAGAAGAAAGCAAGCCTTATTTTTTAAATTGTGGTTTGGCCAAAGGCAAAATGACACAGCCGAGACCCACCTCAACAACAACAAAAAGAGAGATTTTTCAACCAAACACTTCAATGGGAAATGGAACAAGTGTTCGGCTTATGCAAAGAGGTGCGGTGGGCGTATTAAGTGTTGACTGAGGTGCAATAATTAAGATGTGGATATTAGCATATTTCCCTTGAAGTGATAGTCAAATCCTTCTGGTTTTATTTCCCTGTTGTTGTTTTCTTTTTCCAACCCATTACCTTTGAACTCTTACCCTCCTTTGCAAAGCCGAAGAGGTGGGGGGGGGATATATATATATATTGGTCCCTCCCTGAGAAACCCTGATGGAGTTTTTGAATCAGGCCACTGGTGGCATCAAGGGGCATAATTTATGGAATGCATCCCCTAGAAAAAGATCTGGAATATGGAGATGAAAAAGAGAGATGTATTTTTAAAAACGTCATTTTGAGTTTGGTTTTTTTTTTTCCAACTCTTTTTAGGTAGCCTTGATCTTTGGGCAATTACAGATTTTTAAAAGTATGTCTCTTCAAACAGCAAGATGGAGACATGAAATGAGACTGGAGCTACAGTTGAATTCTCTTCCATATGTTATAACATAACTTTTCAAACCTCTTATGACACCCTTTCATGAATGGGTGTGCAATGTCAAAGAAAAGCCAATAGAAAAAAGAGAAGTAGAATATCATCCAGAATTCAAACTAGACTAGAGGAAGCTACCTACACAACAACAACAACAACAACAACAACAACAATAATAATTCCTCTCCTCCTTCCTCTTCCTCTTCCTGTTCCTCTTCCTCCTCCTCTTCTTTTTCTTCTTCTTCTCTTCCCCTTCCCCTTCTCCTCCTCCTCCCCTTCTTCTTCTTCTTCTTCTTCCTCCCCCTCCCCTCTTCCTCCTCCTCCTCCCAGTAACCTTCATGCGTTTCCTTATTTACTCATTAAATTTAGACATCACTCATGTTACTCACAGAGTAACTCTGGCAATTGTTAAAAACATAAAAACCTGAAACCCATAGAAATTTTAAAAAATCAATAAGAGCCAGACAAAAACAAGAATAAAATAAGTTAGAAGGTGGGTGGAGGGTTGTCAATTTGTCTTCTTTCATGCATTTGTCTTCCTTCTGCAAAAATAAACAGTACGTACTTCATTTTTTTTCACCTTGTAGCAGAAGAGGTTAGTTATATCAAAGTAAGAATGGTTCCAAACATAGCTCTTCAAAGATGTCCCCACTGGCTGAGTATTGTATTTAATACTAACTCAAGGCCAAGTAACTATGCTGGCTTAGAACCCAACTAACATGATCCATATTTGCCATGGTGCACATTAGCTTTTCTGGAAAGTTTACTGAGACTTTAGACCAGGGGTCTTCAAACTTGACAGCTTTAAGACTTGTGGATTTCAATTCCCAGAATTCCTCCTCCAGTCATGTTAGCTCAGGAATTTTGGGAGTTGAAGTCCACAAGTCTTAAACTTGCCAGGTTTAAAGAGTCTTGCTTTAGACCCAAAGGTGTTTTTTTCAAGAGACAACTGGACTTTCTGGTTTAGTTCAACAGTTGCCTCTTGAAAAAGCACCTTTGGCACAACCATGACCTGGATGACTGAGAATCGTACGAGTTGTGCAAGGTGTAATGACAATAAAGTAAACTAAAAACTAAGGGTAAGAAAAAATATCCATAGACATTGAGACTCTAGAAAGAGTGCAGAGAAGAGCAACAAAGACCATTAGGGAACTAAAGACTAAAACATACAATGAATGATTGCAAGAATTGGGTATGTCTAGTTTAATGAAGAGAAGAAAAAGGGGGTGACATGACAGCAGTCTTCCAAATTTTAGGGGCTGTCAAAGAGAAGAGGGGGTTGAGTCAACCTATTCCCCAAAGCACTTTAAGGCAGAGCAAGAAGCAATGGATGGAAACTTATCAAGGAGATATCCAGTCTAGAACTACGGAGAAATTTACTGATAGTGTGAACAATTAACCAGTGGAATGGCTTGTCTTCAGAAGTTGTGGATGCTCCAACACTGGAGACTTTTTTTTAAAAGAATGGACTGTCATTTGTCTGGAATGGTGAAGGGTTTCTTGCTTGACAGGGGGTTGGACTAGAAGACCTCCAAGGTCCCTTCCAACTCTGTTACTCAAGCAGTGGATAACCATTTCTGCCTTGCTACCAAAATCAATGCATAGATGTGTCCACATAAGACATGAGGTGAATTTGAGAGCATTTTTATTTATATGCAGAAAACAAACACTCATATTTTAAGCATAAGTCTCAGTGCTGAACTTTCTTAGAGTATTAAACCTCAAAATCTCTCCAGAATCCAATCACAAAGGACAACTGTGACACTGATAACAATTGGACAACAGCGGGATATCTGGACCCTTGTCTCAACAATGACAACCACAATTTTGGATTTGATATAAAGGAATATTAGGTAGACTCTCATTTATTACTTGAAAAGAGAGAAAGGCAAATGATGTTTTAGGTGCCTGAACAAACAACAGAAGGCGGAAGCTCATGTGAAGAGATATTTTGAGGTAACTTGAATATTCATTTCTGTTCTTACAAGGGTTGGCAGCAACATCCTTACAGGCCTGACACGGATGTAACTGGCAGAATCCAAAAATCTCTCTAGAACTGTGATGGCGAACCTGTGGCACACGTGCCACAGGTGGCACACAGAGCCATTTGTGAAGGCACACAAGCCTGAGACAAATTTACCTCACTGCGCATGCGTGTGCCTCCCAGCTGATTTTCGGGCCTTTTTCGGCTTCCCAGAGGCTCAAGGGAAGCCTCTGCAGCCTTTGGAGGCCGAAAAATGGGCCTGTTTCATTACTTCCGGTATTTCCGGAAATACAGGAAGTGATGAAACAGGCCTGTTTTTCGGCCTCCAAAGGCTGCAGAGGCTTCCCTCGAGCCTCTGGGAGGCCAAAAGAGCCCTAAAAATCAGCTGGGAGGCACATGCATGCGCAATGCAGGTAAGGGAGTGGTGGGGGGATCACACACGCATACGCAGGGGTTGGGGAGGAGCACACGTTGCCTTCTGAGTGCTGGCACACGAGCGCGAGCGCAGTTTTTGGCACAGGAGCCCAACAAGGTTAGCCACCACTGCTCTAGAGTTTCAGGTCACATTCTAAAGAAATTGTTCAGCAGCTCTTAAATAAGTCAAAAACAGCCATTAAAAAGCCAGAAGAGGAAAGGAAAGGAAAGGGAAAGAAAGGGAAGGAAGAAGGAGAAAATTACAATTAAGGAGACTGAAAGAAGACTGAAAAGAGTTTTCTATAATATCCATTAACATTTCTTTTGCATTATATTCACTTCAGGTCAAAAAGATTTCAGCGCTTTCTGAAACAATGCAAACAAGGTTGTCACTCCCTTGTTGCTTTAAGTCCGTTTTTGAAATTGCTCCAAACAGTTTTCAGTGTGGGAAAGGGCTGCAGTGGACATAACACTGACACAAAAGTTATGTGGGGATGCTTCATATATGTGGGTTAGGCCAAGATTTTCTAAATTTGGCTTTGCAACTGGTGTGCATATGAGGGAGAAATTTACCACCCACATTTGCATTAACACTGCAGAGCTATATTTAGTGTTTGCTTTTCTGCAATTAAGCCATACAAGGGACCTTCAAGTACAATTTTCATGAGTTACCTACCTCAAAAAGACAGAATTGCAAATGCATAAACACGTACATATGTAGATACTGTGGATGGGTTCTGTTTTATCCTATAATTCTCAAGCTCTCTTGCCCTACCTTAAAAATGCATCAGCTTCCCAGATCCCACTTCAAAGTAATCAGTCCCAAATAACAAAATTTACCTGGAGCCAGCAAAAGAACTTAAGGCTTCACAAAGATGTCTATCTTAGGTTCCCCTTAAAGGTGTTTTTTTTAATCTATTTTATTTATTTGTACCCTGCTTTCACTTTTTTTACAAATAACTCAAGGTTGAGGAACATATATAACACATCTCCTCCCTCCTGTTTTCCTCACAAAAACAACCCTGTGAGGCGGATTTGGCCAAGAGAGAGGAGGACTGGCCCAAGCCAAGCTTTCAGGGAACTAAGGCAGGACTAGAACTGACAGTCTCCTGGTGAGTGGCCCAAAGTCACCCAGCCACTTTCCTGCCTAAAGCGAGACTAGAACTCACAATCTCCTGGTGATTAGCCCAAAGTCACCCAGTCAGTTTTCATGGCAAAGGTGGGACTAGAATTCACTGTCTCCTGGTGAATGGTCCAAAGTCACCCAGCTGGCTTTCATGGCTAAGGTAGAACTAGAACTCACTGTCTCCTAGTGATTGGCCCAAAGTCATCCAGCCAGCTTTTCTGGCTAAAGCGGGACTAGAACTCACTGTGTCCTAGTGATTGGCCCAAGGTCATCCAGCTGGCTTTCATGGCTAAGGCGGGACTAGAACGCACTGTCCCCTGGTGATTTGCCCAAAGTCACCCAGCCAGCTTTCCTGGCTAAAGCGGGACTAGAACTCACTATGTCCTAGTGATTGGTCCAAAGTCATCCAGTCAGCTTTCATGGCTAAGGTAGGACTGGAACTCACAGTCTCCTGATGAGTGACCCAAAGTCACTCAGCCGGCTTTCAATGTATTTATGCAACAAAGTTTCTGAAGATACTCAGGTCAGAAATATCACCATCTGTTAATGAGTTGTGATAATTTTGTGTTGTATTTTAGAATGCAACCATTAAAAAATCTGAAGAAGCCTCAAGCCAAGCATGACTCCTACATCCATGCCATTGATTTATTAGATTCTCAATCGTTTACAAACAACGCACATCAAAAGAGCAATGCACTAAAATGTTAGGGTTAAATCCATTACCTAAAAAGAAAAAACAAAGCTGTTGCAACCACATGCACAAATAATACACCAATGGCATCCCTGCAAACACCAAAGGCCACCTGAAATTTTTTCAGTTTTTAATTTTAACTTGCAGCCACATCGAGATCAATGATATGATGAGAGAGTCTGGCCTAGTGGTTAAGGCACCAGTCTAGAAAGCAGGAGACGGTGAATTGTAGTCCCACCTTAGGCATGAAAGCCGATTGGATGACTTTGGGCCAATCACCAAGAGTCTGAGAGTTCTAATCCCGCCTTAGCAGAGGGGGCTGCTGATGGTTCACATTGGTTTGGGTGAACCGGTAGTTAATGTTATATTCGAAGGGTCAGGCTCATAAAGACAAGAGACTCCGGTTCAGTAACAACAGCTCTTTATTTATTGGCAAGATTCAGCTCAAAAGAATAGCAACCGCGCGGCTCTTTTATAGAGCTCGCCGGGGCTTTAGCGGCCAATGACTTTGCTTTGAGCCTCCCGCGCTTGGTATTAACCAATCGCGGCACACTCTTAGCGAGCCAATCACAATCATCCGGGTTGACCAATCAGGTAGCAGTTAGTTGAACCAATAGGAATGCAGGGTTTCAAGTCTATTGATATGGAACAGTTAAGATTCTGCACAGTTTGGCGTACTGGAAAATCCCACCACAGGCTGGCCTTGCCCTGCTTGTTTTTTGGCTTGTTTTTCAGGCCATTCTTTTGGGCTGTTTTCAGGCCATTTTTCAGGGAGATTTTGGCTCAAAAAGTGACCCCAAAATAGCCTGAAAACAGCAAAAATGGCCTGAGAAACAGCCTGAAAATGACCCGATAAATGGCCTGAAAACATCCCCAAAACTGCTTGTTTTTAGCCATTTTTCAGGCCATTTCTGGCCATTTTGGGCCCATTTTTGGCTCAAAAAATGGCCCCAAACCTGCCTGAAAACAGCTGGAAAAAATGGCCTGAAAAATAGCCCCAAAATGGCCTGAAAACAGCCCCCCCAAAAGGTCAAAAAACAGGCCGAAAAATCGGCAGGGGCGAGGCCAGCCAGCCAGTGATGGGAAAGCCAGCTGGGTGATTTTGGGCCAGTCCCTCAGTCTCAGCCCAACCCACCTCACAGGGTTGTTGTTATTGGGAAAATAAAAGTAAGAAGGAGTGTTAAGAACGTTTCCTCCTTTGAATTGCTTGTAAAGTAATAAAGGTGAGGTAAAAATATAAAATAAAATAAAATACATGCACCCAGTCACAGACCATTCATTCATTGCTCTGACTCAGCTCCAATTAATGTCAGGATATAAGTTCATTTTTTCACAATAAATTGAGCATTGGGGAAGAAGAGGAGGAGATAACAGCTGTTACTACTCATTGCCAAGAGGAGCTTGTTGTTTTTTAAATACTGCATTAGCCTCCACTGATCATCCACCAACATAGCCCCCTAATTTTAGCACCTGCTAAATGGGCCGTTTGGATGACATATTCTTTGGGTAGGCACAGTTCCAGTATCGCACCCAGCTAAAATTTCCATATAAAAATTTCCAACCTTGCCAAAATGGCACCTTTGTTCTGGCCTTCTACTGCTACCCTTAAGACATATATATTCTCAAAAAAAAAGCGTTCATTTTTTGATGACTAGTATACATCAGGCCTCACTCTTCATATCCCATTTTATCCCATAACCTCACGAGAATTATATAGAAAAGCACTGCAAAATTAAATGAAAGACAGTTTTATGATAGAGCAGGTGGAGATACACAAATATCATTAGTTTCCTTCGGAAAAGAACCAAAAAGATCAGAAGAATATAAGTAGGACAACTGTGTAACGCTATGGATGATACTATCCTGGCTGAAAAGTAATCTATAAATATTTTAATATTAACAATAATGTAACTGCAAAAGGTTAAGCTGCAGAAAGGAGTTAAGGGGATTAACTTCTCCTTAAAGGAGATGAATTTATCCTTCCTGTCCTCAGGGGGAAAAATACATGCCAGAGATGAGAAATTGGTGGGATTGTACTTTTAGAATGCTCAAATCAAATTTTTGTTTCTGTGCATGGTCTTTCCAGGAAAAAATAATAATAATTCTGCTCCAAATGCAATCTATGTTTCATGTGTGTCTCTGAAAGGCTGCATGATTATTATTATCATTTTACAAAAATCAGCCTTTTATTGATTCCAGTTTTCCTATGTCTCAAAATCAGAAGGGTTAATCAGTCACTAATAAAAATTTGTTTATGAACAGACTAGCCTATTCGTAAACAAAACACCTTCAACCCAGCTCCCCCAGAAGGGATTAAAGGTAGGGGAAAAAAGACTCCTGAAATCTACCTTCCCCCACCCAAATTCTAAGGACAGGACCTTCAGGTCATCATAGAATTTACCCACCACCATTAGAATAGCAAAAGACAAAAGACTCACTGCATTGCACAACCCCCCTGGAGCATCTCAATCACAAAATTCCAAAACCGTATAAAGTTCCATTCACTCACTCAGCCATTTTGTCAGCCCCCCCTGGAACACCCCTAGGGGTATTTATCTCAAGTGATCTAAGCCCCAGAGCTGTAACAGCATTGCCAAAAAGGCATGAAGAGTTGTTAACCTTATTTTGCAAAGCTTCTTCTCCAGCAACATTGAATTGTTAACTAGGGCATACAAAACCTTTGCCAGACCAATTCTCGAATACAGCTGGTCCACCTGGAATCCACACTGTATATCAGACATTAACACAATTGAGCAGGTTTAGAGATATTTCTCGAGAAAAGTACTCCACTCCTCCACTCACAATAGAATTCCCTATGCCTTCAGGCTCTAAATTTCGGGCCTGGACAATCTGGAACTGCGCCTCCTGCGGTCTGATCTAAGCATAGTTCACAAAATTGTCTGTTATAACATCCTGCCAGTCAACAACTTCTTCAGCTTCAACCACAATAATACACGGGCAAACAACCGATAGAAACTCAAGGTAAACCGATCCAAACTCGATGGCAGAAAATATGACTTCAGCAACAGAGTGGTCAACGCCTGGAATGCCCTACCTGACTCTGCTGTTACAGCCTCAACCCCTCACAGCTTCAACCTCAAACTGTCTACAGTGGACCTCACCCCATTCCTAAGAGGTCCTTAAAGGGGGCGTGCATAAGCACACCAGCGTGCCTACCGTTCCTGTCCTACTGTCCCCATTTATCTGTATTTATTTCCTTCGTTCTTGTTTGTGTTCATACCTATACTTGTTATCTTGTATATGTTTGACAAACAAATAAACAAACAAACAAACATTTGCTGCTGTCACTGAAGTTTCTAGAAACCAAATAAAACTTCTTTCTTTGCAATCAGCCTCCATTTTATTTCCAGAACCTTTCTCCCAGCTTGTTACCGGACCGGATTTTACTTCCTACATTAGTAAATAACGGTTACATGACCCTGGGACACAGCAACCATGCTAAATATATGCCGATTGCCAAGAATCCAAATTTTGATCGCATGTTGTAAATTACTTTTTTCAGTGTCATTGTAACTTAGAATGGTTGCTGAATGAATAGTTGTAAGTCGAGGATTACCTGTACAATGAATGCTCAGCAGAAGACATTTTCAGAACTTCTAACTAATATGTGATAAGAAACCTAGTGGAGGTGACCTTGATTGAACCACAAAGATGTTTGCCCAATGATGTAGCCTGTTTTGAAAATCGCAGATAATGCCAGCCAGGTAAGGGACAGCCACTTGTTTGGAATGATATAGGACAGTGGTGGGATTCAGAAATTTTTACTACCGGTTCTGTGGGCATGGCTTGATGGGCGTAGCATGGCTTGGTGGGCATGGCTTGGTGGGCCTGGCAGAGGAAGTATCCTGTAAAATCCCCATTCCCTCCCCACTCCTGGGGGAAGGATATACTGCAAAATCCCCGTTCCTTCCCCACCTCACTAACCTGCTTTTCAGCTCCGTTCTCCTGTGCAGGGCAACCAAAGAAGACCTAGCTGATCAGCTGGGACTCGGGAGGCAGAGAATAGATGGGGGTGGGGCCAGTCAGAAGTGGTATTTACTGGTTCTCTAAACTACTTAAAATTTCCACTACCGGTTCTCCAGAACCGGTCAGAACCTGCTGGATACCACCTCTGATACAGGACCTTCTGCTTCAGCAGGGGGTTGGACTAGAAGGCCTCCCAAGGTCTCTTCCAACTCTGCTGTTCTGTTAAGTGTCAGGTACAATAAATTCCAGTTAAGCTCAGGCTTATACCCAAGAATCTAGCTAATTAATTTTTCACACTAAACAGGCACTAGCTGAGAGTTATTGGAATTAAAGAGAGGTTGGATTTAGACTGTTTATGAGAACATAATGATTCCAGGTTGATTCCTCTCTTGACTCCACCCCCATCTCTTGTATGAAACTTCCGCTCCACAATTTTCAACGGGTGGCCTTTTTGTGGGGCTGGGAACTATGGGAAATGAAATCCAAAACAACAAGAAGGTACCAGATGGGAAAAAGTCAGCGATGAATGTATCAAAAAAAAAACCCAAAACCTCATTTTCTTTGCTTTTCTTGGGAAACTAATTACCTTTTCTCTTGGTGTAGAAGTTGAGCTGGGGGAAAAACCCAGAGGGGAAAAAGAAAAGGATTGAAGAGACAGCTGGGAGATTTTAAAAAAAGGAGCTAGCAAATGGAGCAAGAACACATTTGTAACAAAGTAGGGAATTACTGAAGCAGTTCTACATCGCTTGCAAGGACATTGCTTAGATAAGACAGCTAACTTTGCTGATGGGTTTTTGGTTTTTTTTTTTTTTTGCTATTTGTCGTTGCGGTCCTGTGTAAGCCACACATCTTGAACAATAGTGCAGAACAGACTCCAGAGGACTTTAAAGAGACTCTTCATCCGAACCATTCGTTGTTCTAAGGGTTGGTAACTTCTGTGGAAATATCTCCAAGGGAAGAGAAGTCCATCAGCTTCTGGAGGTAGCTCAACCAAATGATTCATAGCGTTACAGAGTTCTCACTTAGTGTCAAGTCGAAACGGTGTGCCTTTCAGTTGTTCAGATTACAAAGAACAAGTCTATTGCCTTCTATATAATTATCTGAGGCAGATAGAAAATCTGTTAAATCATCATTGAAAATTCTCATTGAAAAGAAAACACACCGGTTATCTTGCTGCCGGAAAGCCATTTGCTGGGCCTTTCCTTTCCTTTCCTTCCCTTTCCTTCCCTTCCCTTCCTCCACTCTCTTTTCCTTTCCTTTCCTTTCCTTTCCTTTCCTTCCCTTCCCTTCCTCCACTCTCTTTTCCTTTCCTTTCCTTTCCTTTCCTTTCCTTTCCTTTTCTCTCCTCTCCTCTCCTTTCCTTTCCTCTTCTCTTCCTTTCCTCCAGTCTATTCTCCTTTCCTTTCTTTTCCTTTCCTTTCCCTTCTCTTCCTCCACCCTATTTTCCTTTCCTTTCCTTTCCTCTCCTCTCCTCTCCTTTCCTTTTCTCTTCCTTTCCTCCAGTCTATTCTCCTTTCCTTTCTTTTCTTTTCCTTTCCCTTCTCTTCCTCCACTCTATTTTCTTTCCTTTACTCCCCACTTTCCTTTCCATCCCTTCCTCCATTTTATTTTATTTTCCTTTCCTCTCCCCACCTTCCCTTTCCTTTCCTCTTCCCTTCCCTTCCTCCACTCTATTTTCCTTTCCTTTTTCTTTCCTTTCCCTTCCCTTCCTCCACTCCCTTCTTTCCTCCCTTCCCTTCCCCTCCCCTCCCCTCTTTCCTTCCCTTCCCTTCTCTTCCTCCACTCTATTTTCCTTTCCTTTCCTCCCCTCTTTCTTTTCCTTTTCTCTTCTGTTCCCTTCATCCACTCTATTTTCCTTTCTTTTCCTTTCCTCTCCTCTACTCCTCTCTCCTTCTTTTCGTTCCGTTCCGAAAGCCATTTGTCTGAACTGGACAACCACTTGACTGAAACGATATAGCGTGTCCTGCTTGAGCAGGGGGTTGAAGACCCCCACGGTCCCTTTCAACTCTGAATTATAGTATAAATGTCTTATCCCATCCTCACATTTTTCTTTCATCTCCAAGAGCCTTCATTTTCAGCATCATCCTCTCCACCAAGTTAATACATTACAATTACATTACAATCCTTTGGGGGCTGAATTTATTAAAAGACACTAATGGAAGAACTTCAACTGAAAATGATAAATGCAGTTAGTCCAAAGTCCAAAGTGATCCATTTTAATTTCTT
>NW_020769341.1:3341769-3365689 GCF_900518735.1 Pseudonaja textilis
GAAGACACAAGCCTGAAGATGATGAATGAGACTTCATCGAAACGTTGCGTAGATACTTCCAATCTTACGCGGGAGAAAACCCGAATAACCAAAGATCCATATATATATATATACACACACACACACACACACACACACACACACACACATACATATATATAAAATAACAAAAGGAATAATCCAACAACGGGGCTGAGTTTTGTGGCATTTGGCAAAGACTCTAATTAGAAGGGTGCATTTTCTAGTCTGTAAGAAAAAAAACCAACGAGTTGCTAAAACTGCAATCTGACTCAGCATTCTCCTGTGGGTTTTCTTACTTTCTGTCTTTTTTTCAGTACCAACTTGAGGAGAAAAAACTGTCTCTAAACTATCAGGTCCCACTTGATAGTTGTAACCTGGTGTATAGACTTCAACTCCCAGAATTCTACAACGGACGTGACTATCGCTAAGGATTCTGAGAGTTGAAATCCACCAATTTAGAGGGAAAACACCAGATGATGAGTGAACTCAGTCAGATGAAAAAAGAAAAGTTAAATAACCATGTATGAACCAGGCCACTAAGAAGATAGCGGGAAAATTGGCCTTCTTAATTTAAGCCATTAAGCGTAGAGATACTAAGCTCCATTTAGGAAATGCATTTGTGACTTTTAAATGATACCCCAGGACACCTCACCATTGCAACTTTGAACAGTCACTAAATGAACTGTTGTAAGTCCAAGGCTATTGTCCTTTTTGCAAATTCTTGTTTGCCAGCTTGTATGAAATTCAGTCAATTGTTTGCCAGCTTGTATGAAATTCAGTCACCTCATCAAACTATGATACCAAACACACAGTGGTGGAATTCAAAATATTTTACTACCGGTTCTGTAGGCGCACGCTTCACTCTGCACCTATCAGCTCAGCTACAAACAAATATAGGACAGGAAACGGCGGGGCCAACTGTTGACTGATGCAACCAGATTGCTAGAACCGGTGCAAACCGGCAGCATACCACCACAGTGAAACACAAAATATCACTTTGCAGACAGTATGAACAAAAGGCTGTGTTGATTTATTACCAGCGATGTATGCCCAGGAATAAATGCATTGAGCTTAATTAGAACTTCAATTGGTAAGGATTGTAGCCTTAAACAGCCGGGTGATGTTTATTCAGGATTAACCCTTTAAAGCGTTCAAGAGAACTCATTTTCCCATAAGCGGTTTTCCAGACTTAATATTTTGTGCTGTCTTCAGAATTTTCTCAATAGTGAAATCCATCAATCAATTACAGAAGACAACTTTAAAAATTTTGCTTTTCAGAAGGTCACAAAAGGGGATCGCATGGCCCCAGCAGGCTGCAAGCGTCATAAATATGAGTCAGTTGAACTGTCCGAATTTTGATCACGTGACCATGACAATGCTGCAATGGTTGTAAGTATGAAAAACCATCTTAAGTCACTTTTTTCAGTGCTGTCGTAACTTTGAACAGTCACTAAAGGAACTGTTGTAAGACGAGGACTACCTGTAGTTTTGCTTAGCTCCTTATCTGGCTTGGCTTTTTTTTAAATAAAACGAATGATCTGAAACTTTGTACAGATTAACAGGGTTGGAAGGGACCTTGTAGGTCATCTAGTCCAAACCCCCACCCAAGCAAGAGACCTTACACACCATTTCTGACAGATGGCAGTCCAGTGTTCTCTTGAAAGCCTCCAGTGATTAACCTCCCACAACTTCCGAAGATAAGCTGTTCCATCGGTTGATTGTTCTGTCAGAGAATTTCTCCTTATTTCCAGGTTGAATCTCTCCTTGACCAGTTTCCATCCATTATTCTTTCTCTGGCCTTCGGGTGCTTTGGAGAATAGCGTGACCCCTTCCTCCTCTCTGTGGCAGCCCCTCAACTATTGGAAGACTGCTATCCTGTCTCCCCTGGTCCTTCTCTTCCCTAGACTAGCCACGCCCAGTTCCTGTAACCGCTCATTGTATATTTTAGCCTCCAGTCCCCTAATCATCTTGGTTGCTCTTCTCTTCTCTCTCTTTGTGGTAAACTTGTTAGTTTATTTAAAATAACAACAACGAAAATGGAATCAGCTGCTTATAATCCTTAGCTTACTCTTCCTAGCTAGAAGACTCCCAACTCTCAACTAATGACAATGATTGATTAGCTTCACATCCATTACCAATATTGATAGCTGGAAACCCTTGTCTCACCTCCAGCTTGGCATCTCTAAGAGGTGACAAAGCATTACCTTAATTGCATACTAGCGAGATATTTAAAAGAAAAAGAAAAAAAACAATGGCATGACCTGTCAATCCAGTGGCTCAAAGTCATCATTGAATCAACTCATGATAATTACTAAGCCGGTGCAAAAGAGTCTTAGCTGCTCAGCTGTTTGCGTAAAAGTCGATGGCCGTGGTGAGCTGACTTGTGAATCCTTGCTGTTCGCCTTGGGGGTGAGATTGCAAACCGTTTAATTTGTAATAGGGGCAAACATCTTTCGCTCTAGTTTAGGATGAGGGTGAAGGTTTGTTCTCCGAGCTTTTACCAGGCTACGTAACCTCATCAGCAGAATTTAAGGGATGTCAGTGTTTTTCTGTTTATAAGGGCTTCAGGTCTGTAGAAGTTCTCAGACATCCAAGTCATGGTTGTTCCAAAATGCATTTTCTGGAGGCAACTGGAACTTCTTGGTTTTTTTTTTTCTTTTGAAGATGTTTCACTTCTCATCCAAGAAGCTTCTTCAGCTCTGACAAGATAGTGGGGAATGGAAGGATTGATATTCCTTGCAGACAGCTGGTCATTTTAGCATCCTTTTTAGAGAGTCGTTGATTTTCTTTATATGCGGCAGATTTTGTTAAAGTATAATTTTTATTCCACATTTTCCCCCCAATCTTCTAACTCAATACTGTATCCAACATTTTTGGCCCAAGCTAAACCAGTACAAGATGTTTTACCACTGGCATTTAGCTCCAACTAGACTTGCAAAGATGTATCCCAACCTAAACCCTACCTGTTGGAAATGCAAACAAGCGCAAGGTACCCTTTTCCATGTCTGATGGCTATGCCTGGAAATTAAAAAATACTGGATCAAAATACAAAAATGGCTAAATGAAATCACCTGCTGTCGAATAGAGCTGAAGCCCGAATTGTTTCTCCTGGGGATCATTAAGGGTAAATACCCCAAAAAGATTAGATATTTGACTATACATATTTTTATGGCCAGCAAAAATTGCACTAGCACAAGCTTGGAAATTGTCTAACGTACCGTCAAATTGTTTAATAATCTGTAAAATTTTTGAATGCGCAGAAATGGACAGACTCACCATAGAACTGAATAACAAGGAAAACTCGGAATATTATGCAACTTGGAACAATTGGTAAATGGATAGACAGTAAAAATATGAAAGGTATAGGTTAAAAATAAGATAATTTTTTTTGTATATGTATATGATTAATGAGAACCTGTTGAAATGGATGAGTATTTGGAATGTATAAATATAGTCAAGAATTTTGTAGTGTCAAAAAATGACAGTGAATTGCATCAACTCATTTTTCTTTTTATACACATGTTAATATTTTAATTTCAATAAAGGTTTTTTAAAAAATTAAAAAAATAGAGAGTCGTTGAGGCCACTTGGAGGTTTATCTGTATCCACAAGTATATCTTCCTGCCCCTGTCCGTTTATCATCTACCTATTCTCTATTAAGTTTCTACAGATAGTCCTCTACTTACAACCATTCATTTAATGACCATTCAAAGTTAAAACAGTCCTGAAAAAAGTGACTTGTGACTGTTTGTGATGACCCAGGGCGTAGCACAAAAGCAACACAGTCACAAAAATAGGTAAAAGTCCCTTTAATTCCTCCAACTTGGCCCCCAATGTCCAGTTATCATCGGCTGGAGAGAAAACTCTCCCAAGAACAGTTTTTAAAGGGAAGAAATTCAGTCCGAACCCAAAGTAAATACAGATTATAAGTAAAAACCAACACAAACCACAAAGCTGCAGCAATTAATGAGACTGGGCAGGATAAGGAATTGCAGGCTTCAAAAAATAACAAAACACACACAGTTGGGAGGATGCCAGAACCCAGATAAGACATGACAAACAAAGATAATGCATGCTTTGCTTCCAGCAAGGTGCTGTGCACAAATGCCCTTTTAAAATCCTTTCCCCCAGCTGCAGCTAATGAAGGGAATCAGGGCCCTTTTCTCCCCCATAACCCACGTTGCTCCCTTCTCCGTTCCTCCCTGCGTGCCCTAGGATGAAGAGAGGGTGGCCCTGGGTCTTTCTCTGAATGCCCAGCTGGACTGTGCCCTTCCCCAGTTTTCTCCACAGCCACTGGAGCCACACTCTCGTTCCCTGTCAGCTGCTCGATCTCCCCCTCGGAATCAGATTCCAACAGGGGCATGACACTGTTTTTCATACTTATGACCGTTGCAGCATCCCCGTGGTCAAAATTCAGATGCTTGACAACTGGTTCACATTTATGATTGTTGTACTGTCCTACCCCATTTCTGACAGAGGGCAGTCCAGTCTCTTCTTGAAAGCCTCCAGGGATGAAGCTCCCACAACTTCTGAAGGCAACTTCTGTTCCATTGGTGTGATGTGACACCTATTTTTCCCAAAATCCACTGAGATAGGATAGCCAATAATGACCCATCCAGAATCATATCTTCTTCCATAGCTGAAAGGAGAGGAGGATTTCCTTGGTTCTACTCAGTGTTTTAACTAACTAGTAGCTAACAGAGCTACTGTGTTGTGCATTAGTTGTAAATAACTGTTTATGAGCCACAGGGGCCATACTGACAAAAGAAATTTGGCTGAATCCAACTTGTGCTATAGTTTAGCACTCTATATGGCTTATCATATTGCTGTTGTCACCCTGTTCTACCACCGGAAGTCAAGACGTAAAGCAAGAATTTCTTTCTGTTCTTACCTAAAACCTATTTTTTTTCCCCTTTACAGAGTAATTATTTTGTTTTGCCACTAGATGGCAGCTACTCTATGCCTATATCACCAGGAGTTGGGAATTATTCAAGTTGTCTCAACTAATAGAATTTGTAAGTGTGTAAATAAATGGGGAGGTGGGAGATTACCGGACAGGACATCTGAAGCCCTCTGGAACAACAGAGAAGTTAAGACAACAACAAAATATGGGATGAGGGACACACGTTGACATGAACGATCTTTTAGACTTCAAAGAAAGAAGACCATCAGGAGGCCCTGGGCATCAATGGAACCTAGGCCATATCAGCTTCTCCCTCTAGGGGGCGATCAATAGTCGCCCGAGCAAACCATACCTTAGAGTAGACCATGGTTGAAGACACATGGATGCCATCGATCAAAGAAACTCAAGAGACATTCTGAGAAAAAAATTAATCCGCTGTTAAGGACAACCAATGGATAAGATGGCATCAGAGTAGCTTTACACTCCCAAGATGCATCCGAGAGGTTAGCAAGACCATTAAAACTCAGGGGACGACTACCATTTTAATTTTGATCCATCCAGAAAATCAATCAGAATAGAGCTGGAAGGGACCTTGTAGGTCTTCTAGTCCAGCCCCCCTGCTCAAATATCCTGTACCATTTCAGACGATTGTCTACTCTCTTCTTAAAAGTCTCCAGTGATGAAGCACCCACAACTTCTGAAGGCAAGTGGTTCCACTGGTTATTTGTCCTCACTGTTAGAAAGTTTCTCCTTAATCCAAGAAGCTTCTTCCATTCTGACTGGACGGTGGGGAATGGAAGTGTTTATATTCCTTGCAGACAGCTGGTCATTTGCATCCTTTCTAGAGAGTCATTGAGGCCACTTGGAAGTTTCTCTGTGTCTTCGGGGTCATCACACCCATTTGCACTACTCAGGTGACCCTGGGGACACAGACAAACTTCCAGGTGGCCTCAACAACTCTCTAAAAAGGATGCAAATGACCAGATCTCTGCGAGGAGTATAAATCCTCCCATTCCCCTCCATCCAGTCAGAGCGGAAGAAGCTTCTTGGATGAGAAAGTGAAACGTCTTCAAAGAAAAACAAGAAAGTCCAATTGCTCTTGAAAAAGCACCTTTGGGACAACCATGACCTGAATTACTGAGAATCTCCACATTCAGTTTAACAATAAGATGATAATTTTGCTGTTTTCAGAAACAGCCTTAATGTATAGCAGTTTATTTAATCCACCATGGACTCTTAAGATTCTTTGCTTCCTGCTATGCTAATGTGAAATCTGATTATTAGTCTATGCACAACACTGACAGTTCAATCCAATTACTGAGGTTACCTCAGATACGGTAGCTATCAGAAGCACTAAACTGATCTTCCTTTCAAAGCATGGAAACATTTTATTTTTAGGGGGGGGGAAACCCACAGCTTTGATACAAAGAACTTTTCAAAGTTAAAACCAGACAAAACCAAAGAAGAAAACTGTCATATTCTTTCTTGGTCTGCTTGCTAATTAGCTGGTATTCAAACCATTGTTTGCTCACTTGGCTTGCAATGTTCTGACTCTTTTTTTCCCTCAGAAATTCATGTTTCTTTTTACTTGGGACTTTCATCAGAATTATTTAAGTAACAGAATAGAATAGAATAGAATAGAATAGAATAGAATAGAATAGAATAGAATAGAATAGGATAGGATAGGATAGGAAAGGAAAGGAAAGGAAAGGAAAGGAAAGGAAAGGAAAGGAAAGGAAAGGAAAGGAAAGGAATAGAATAAGAAACAAATAGAAACCAATAGAAACGAAACAAAACAAAACAAATAGAGTGGAGTGGAGTGGAGTGGAGTGGAGTGGAATGGAATGGAGTGGAATGGAATGGAATAGAAAGGAATGGAATGGAATTAGAATTCAGAATTAAAATTAGAATTAGAATCCAGACTAGAGTAGAATAGAGAAGAGCAGAATAGAATTAGAATTAGAACAGAATTAGAATGGAATAGAATAGAATAGAATAGAATAGAACAGAACAGAACAGAACAGAACAGAACAGAACAGAATAGAATAGAATAACCAGGTTGCAAGGGACTTTGGAGGTCTTCTAGTCCAACCCCGTGCTTGGGCAGAAAACCTTAAATCATTTCAGACAAATGGTTGTCCAATCCCTTCTTAAAAACTTCCAGTGTTGGAGAATTCACAACTTCTGGAGGGAAATTGTTCCACTGGTTAATTATTCTAACTGTCAGGAAATTTCTCCTTAGTTCTAAGTTGCTTCTCTCCTTGACTAGTTTCCACCCATTGCTTCTTGTCCTGCCCTCAGGCGCTTTGGAGACGAGCTTGACTCCTCTTCTTTGGGGCAGCCCCTGAGATATTGGAACATGTCACCCCAGTCCTTCTTTTCATTAAACGAGACATACCCAATTCCAGCAATTCCAGTTCGTCGTATGTTTTAGCTTCCAGTCCCCTAATCAACTTTGTTGCTCTTCTCTGCACTCATTCTAGAGTCTGAACATCTTTTTTACATCGTGGCGACCAAAACTGGATGCAGGATTCCAAGTGTGGCCTTACCAAGGCATTATAAAGTAGTATTAACACTTCACGTGATCTTGATTCTATCCCTCCATTAATGCGGCCTCGAACCACATTGGCTTTTTGGGGAGCTGCAGCACACGGCTGCCTCATATTTAAATGATTCTATGCTAGGACTCCAAGATTTCTCTCCATGATGATCATCAAATGATCATCCAACTCACACATCCAGTCTATTGGGGATAGTCAATGGCCCAAAATCATCAGTGTGCCTTTATTATGATATTAAATTATACAGGGCTTTCTTTTCTGAGGAGAATTAAACTTCTGGATAAAAAAATTGAACGAGGCAGATCTATACCGATAGTCCTCGACTTATGACCATGAAAGCAAATTTCTGTGGCTAAGCAAGGCAGTTGTCCTCCATTTTGTGACCTTTTTGCCACTGTTGACAATCAAATCGCTGAGATGCTAAAAGAACCCAGCTAGGAATGTTCGAAATGGCGATCGCATGACCCCAGAACACTGCAAACGTCATAAATACACACCACATAAATAGAAGCACATAGATTTCGATCATGTGGCCATGGGAATACTGCAATGTTTAAGTGTGAAAAACGGGCATAAGTCATTTTTTCAGTGCTGTTTTGTAAGTTCGAGTGGTCACTAAATGTTTAGAATGCAGTACTGCATGCTAACTCTGCCCACTGCCAGCGGTTCGATCCTGAGCATCTCAAGGTTGACTCAGCCTTCCATCCTTCCAAGGCTGGAAAAACAAGGACTCAGATTGTTGAGGGGGGCAATATACTGACTTTGTAAACCAGGGGTGTCACACTTAAGGCTCGGGTGCCGGAATGCGGCCTGCGAGGTGCTTAGATCTGGCCCATGGGCTTGCCATGGAAACGGTGGAGGACCAGCCCGCAGTGCCTCTGCTAGTGAAAATGGAGCTCATTAGGGCCATGTACGGCCTTCCTGGGCTCCATTTTCTTGGGCGCAGGATTGCAAGAGGCCATCCCAGCCAAAAATTGTTTTTGCTGGCAGAGTGCTCGGGACACCACAGGTGCACCCCAACACGAGTGATGTCATGTCAGAGTATATTCACAAACTGGAATAAAGTTTGGTAACAAGGTCAGCTGATGAATAGGCAATGAGGAAGTCATTCAATGAGGAATGTTTTGGAAACTGAAACTAGAAGTAGCCTAGGCGTGGCTCTATATTAAGCTCTGCAACTCTGCCAGCTATGTTAAGCTCTGAGTCTGTCTATGGAAAATGAAACTGCTTCTTTCATCTGCTTGCCTGCTGAACTAGAGTGAAGCTGATGTCTGTTTCTGAGCTCCTGAGTTGCTACTGAAGTTACTTGCAACATGTTTCTGTCTTGAGTTTGCTCCATGTTGGAGAAATCTACAACTGGTTTGTAAAATCTACTTATTATGTTTATAAAGACGTTAAATGAAGCATCAGCCATCTGGGTTTTTTTTTCTGGCGCTAAATTAATGCTGCAAAACTCTGAATATGTCATGCTGGCCTTGCCCACTGTGGCTATGCCACCCTGGCCTCCTGAGGTCAAACAAACCCTGATGCGGCCCTCAACTAAACTGATGAGAGAGGGCTGCAAAGCACTATGAAGTCTAAATATAAGTCTAAATGCAGCTGCTTGGGGGTTCGGGAGAGTCCCTAGCTAAGATTCTTTGCAGTTTGGAGAACCCCCAAATCCCACTCCTGGCTGGTCCACTCCACCCCTCCCAGGAGTCCCCACTTGACCCATTTTAGATGTAGGGTAAGTGCAGGGCGTGCGAGAACGCTCGAGAAGGGCAAAAAACGGGCCTCCCGGAAGTTCAGAAGGCCAGAAATGGGCCTGTTTCCGGCTTCCAGAGAGCCGCTGGAGCCCGGGGAGGCCGTTTTCGCCCTCCTGGAGTCTCGAGGAAAGCCTCCGGAGCCCAGGGAGGGCAAAAACGCACACACACCTCGCCGTGGTGCAGGAGGCCAACTAGACCACGCCCACCATGGCCACGCCCACCCAGCCACCGGGCAGAGAACCCTTTGCTAAATTTTTTCAAGCTCACCCCTGTCTAAATACTATTGCTATTGTGGTCATAAACCAAGATACCCCTCGTATCTTATTCCACCTCCTTGCATTTTCACATCTGAGGTTTTTTTGTGTGTGTGACTTTCAGGCTGTTATTAGTAGAAGAGAACGGTGAAGACAGAGATTGAGAACGCTAAGCCAGGACTTCTGATGGCAGTCCTGCATTCTTCAAACATTATAGGGTTGTTTTGAGGGGTTAAAAAAAAAAAAGGAAAGGTCATCTTTCTGAAAAGCTACCCTCTTCTCCCGTGTGTGTTTCTCCATGGGAATGCTGTCAGAGCAGCAGAGATTGATTCTATGGCCACCACAGATGCCGAGCATTCTCGAAGCATAAATTCCGAGGCAGTCTTAGCGTGAGATCATTTGCAGGCTGTACGACTTACACATTTCAATTTAAAGAGAAGCACCAGAAGACAAGGTCAATCTGACTGCCTTTTCCTCCTACTGTTAAGGAACATTATTATGATAATCACCCTCCACCCTGATATCAAATTTCCAGATATTTAAGTCCCTTAAATGTTCTTTTCATTAGCATAAGCCATTTAATATGTTTAAAAGAGCCAGCTCTTCTGTTTTCCCAAGACGCTGCAACCGGAACATTAAATTAGTGCCAGGCTGGCTATTCTCTGGGTTTCAAGACCATCCCAAGTCAAAAGAGAAGGCAAATGAACTTAAAAGATAACAAATGGAGGGCAGAGAGTGGCAGCATTCGCTTTAATTTTACTCCTTTCGCTCCTGCTGCTATCTTACATCTCCTTTTCTATGGTGTGCAAACACCTGATCATATAATCATGTGGGAAGCCACCCCCCCCTGCTAGAAGAATGAAATATTTTGACGAATATTTTAAAAAAAAGCCAGGATAAAATATTTCCCCTAAAAGATAAATAAAAAAAATCTGAAGGAAGACAGAAATTCAGAGCTTCCCAGCTCCCTGCCCCCAGCAGGTAAGGAAGACTGGGCCATCCTATCTAGAAAGCAAAAGACCTTCAGCTCCAGGTTGGTGGAATTAAGACATGACCCTTCCGGACATAATAGGATTAATCCACTAGCAGCAGAGCTCTAACCCTAACCCTCTAACCCTAACCCTAACCCTAACCCATCAAACTATTTCCTAGGGACATTGCATCACCCTCCAAACTTCAACCAAACTTAGCTCAGACAACCTATAGAGTCAGCTATGACCCTTACATAACCCCTACAGCAGCCAATAGAATACATGTTCTTGCACAGGAACAGGAAGCTCAAACACCCAGAGAGACTATAAAAGCCACTCACTATCAACTCCATGTGGTCAGCTGCCTAGAACCCACGCGGCTCTGATTCATCATTAAACCATCTTTCCAATCAGCCGCCATGTTTCCACTGTCTTTCTCCTGGCTTGGAACTGAACCAGATGGATATTTCTTCCAACAACCATAATGGCTGTGAAATACGGTTCAGTCAGAATTTTCAGGGTCAAGGCTTAAACAAGAAGCAGAAATTCTCTAAATCTCTCACTCACACCTGGAATACCGCATCCAGTTTTGGTCACCATATTATGGAAGAGATGCAGAGAACCTGGAAAGAGTGCCGAAAACATCAGCAGAGATGATTAGAGGCTAAAACCAATGAACAATGGTTGCAAGAATTGGGTATGTCTAGTCTAGAGAAAAGGATTAGGAGTGACATTATAGTAGTGTCCTTGTATTTGAGGGGCTACTGCAAAGAAGAGGGGGTCAAATTATTTTCCAAAGCACCAGAGAGCAAGACAAGGAACAATGGACGGAAACTAACCAAGGAGAGAAGCAACCTGGAATTAAAGAGAAACTTTCTAACAGCGGTCCCAAAGGTGCTTTTTCAAGAGGCAACTGGACATTCTGGTTTTCCTTTGAAGACATTTTGCTTCTCATTCAACAAACTTTTTCAGTTCTCGGTTGAAGAAGAGCTGAAGAAGCTTCTTGGATGAGAAGCGAAATGTCTTCAAAGGAAAACCAGAATGTCCAGCTGCCTCTTTAAAAAGCACTTTGGGGACAACCATGACCTGGATGATGGAGAATCTCCATCATAGACTTCCTAACAGGGAGAATAATTAACCAGTTGAACAGCTTGTCTTCAAAAGTTGTGGGTGCTCCATCATTGGAGGTCCAGTCTCTTGTCTAGAATGGCATAGGGCCTCCTGCTTGAGTAGGGGGTTGGACTAGAAGACCTCCAAGGTCCCTTCCAGCTCTGTTCTGATGGTTTGATTTGTTCCTGGGTGGATCAAAAGGAAAATGAGTTTTAATGGTCTTGCTAACCTCTCTGATGCATCTTGGGAGTATAGAGCTCCTCTGATATAATCTTATCCATTGGTTATCCTTAACAGGGGATTAATTTCTTTCTCAGAATGTCTCTTGAGTTTCTTTGATCGATGGCATCCATGAGTCTTCAATAATGGTCTACTCTATGGTACAGCCCCTTCTCAGGAATGGCATAGGGTCTCTGCTTGGCAGGGGGTTGGACTAGAAGATCTCAAAGTCCCCCTTCCCGTTCTATTTTGGTTGATGGATCGACCGAATTTCCATTGAATTCCCCCCCTTCTGAAGCAAAGAAGCTCAGATCATAGAAAGACATCTGTTCCTCGTGTAATGATCTGGTGTTTTTTTTTTTTTTTTAAGCGTTGCAAATGCAATTCGGGCATTTACACATCAGAAGGCAGAAGGCAGGAAGTTATGGGAAGCATACAGTGCACTTGGTTCATTACCATGCCTGCTCATGCCTGCTCGATCACCGATGGAGCAATTATTAAAGAAACGGAAGCTGCCTTTGGGCCTGCGATTACATATTCCACTCTAGCGCCGTACATTGACTTGTGACCATATGCGGTTGCGTACCAGAGCATTCCCCAGTAGAGTGTACTATCCATAGCAACCATATGCTTCCGAACATTGCTGCAGTCACCTGAGAGGTGCACAATTAGTCTTCTTTAAATAGGTACGGCCAACCAGCGTAAAATGAAACAGAACGAGAGACGATGTGTCAGAGCAAGGAAGAAGTAAAAAAACAAAAACAAACACACAGGTGGTTCTTGACTTACGGCCAAAACTGGGCCCAAAATTTCTGTTGCTAAGCAAGACAGTGATTAAATGAATTCTGCCCCATTTTACGACCTTTCTCGGCTCTGTTGTGAACTGAATCACTGCAGCTGTTAAGCTTAACCACAGGTGTGAAGTAAATTGCAATTGTTATAACTATGAACCGGTTGCCAAGCATCCAAAATTTAATCATGGGACCATGTGAGGATGCTGAAATGGTCGTAAGCAGGGGTGGGCTGCTGAGAGTTCGCCGGGGTTCGAGAGGGCCCCTAATTCTGTGCAGTTCGGAGAACCCCCAAATCCCACTCCTGGCTGGCCTGGTCCACCCTGCCCCACCCTTCCCAGGTGGGGACCCACGTGGCCCGTTTTGGATGCAGGTAAATGCGGGGTGCGCACAGAGGCTCGGGGAGGGCAAAAAAAACGGGCCTCCCGGAACTTCAGCAAGACCGGAAATGGGGCCGTTTCTGGGTTCCAGAGAGTTTCTGGTGCCTAGAGAGGCCATTTTCTCCCTCCTGGAGGCTCGAGGAAAGCCTCCGTTGCCCGGGGAGGACGAAAACATTCCCACCTATCCCCATTGTGGTGCAGGAGGTTGACTAGGCCACGCCCACCATGGCCCTGCCCACCCAGCAACCATTGCTAAATTTTTTGAAGCCAACCCCTGGTCATAAGTGTGAAAAACTAACATAAATCACTTTTTTTTTTCCCCAACTTGGAACAATCACCAATTCCCGGTGCCTTCACCACCGCACCAAATTGGCTCTCTTCAAGTTCAAATTCAAATGGAAAAGTGCTTGGGCAGAAAATAGCCGAGCACCATCATCATCATCAAAACTTTCTGGATCAATCCAAGCTGCCTTCTTCGGCAGAAGAAGACTGTGCCCAATGGATTGTTACCAATGTACTGTTGACCTACAGCAATAGACCTAGGAGTCAACAGAGGGTGAAATTTATTCTCTTTCCCTTCCAAGCCTTGTGGTTCTGTCAAACATATCACCCAAGACCACCAGGGAAGTTCTTGTCAGTGTTCCAATGAAACTCCCCATTTCCATTCAGCACTCAAGTCAGAATTTATTAGAAAAGTCATGTTGGCACACCTGGGAAAATCCAAATCTGAAAGTTCCGGGTTTTCCCTCCCAAAAGAATTTCAAAGATCCCTCCCCTTCACCAATCAATCCATCACATGGCCCAATCAAATCTTTGTCCCAACTGGAGACATTCCTTTAGACACACCTCTCCAGGTGCAGGGCACCATGTCCTTGACTTTTTGAGAAAGAATGTTGTTAAGTCTAATCTTCCACCTCTCTGTGAAATCACCCCTCCCAAATTCCCAGAAACTAAATGTGGCAGCCTCAAAGCTTCTAAGTGAAATATGGCTTCCAAGGCTGACAGTTCTCTTTTTTTCATTTTGGGGGGGTTAATTGTGCTGAGAATTGAACCAGTGGACCACATCTTTTTCCATCAAAGCTGCAGCTGTTTAAAGATGGTTGGACATGAGTGATGTTGAGGTTACAGAAATATTCTCTGTAACCAGAAGCGCGCAGATTTGCATGAATAAACAAGCCAACTCACACAGTTCAGAATGGTTAAAGCCAGGGGTGGGATTCTACCGGTTCGCATCTAGAACTGGTTGTTCACTAGAACCGGTTGTTAACATTCGAAGCAGTTCGGAGAACCGGTTGTTAGAAGAAATTACTGGTCTAATCCTGTAAGGAAGGCAGGAAGGAAACATTCTGGTGTTGTTTACAGAAACTGCCTCTCCGTTAACCCTTATTACATTCTTGGCAGGACTAGACTTCCTGTCTCAGGAATGTCTCTTGGTGGGCATGGCAGGGGAAGGTTACTGCAAAATCTCCATTCCCTCCCCACCCCACTAACCTGCTTTCCAGCTCCGTTCTCCTGTGCAGGGCAACCAAAGAAGACCCAGCCAATCAGCTGGGACTCGGGAGGCAGAGAATAGATGGGGGCGGGGCCAGTCAGAGGTGGTATTTGCCAGTTCCCTGAATTACTGAAAATTTCCACTACCAGTTCTGCAGAACTGGTCCGAACCTGCTGAGTACCACCTCAGATTTTAACACATTTTACAATCTTTCTGGGCACCATTGTGAAGTGAATCATCTCCGTTGTTAAGTTAGTAATACAGTTGTTAAGCGAATCTGGCTTCCCCATTGACTTTGCTCATCAGAAGAGGCTCCAAAGGGGATCATCTGACCCCCCCGCAACCATCATAAATCTGAGTCAGTCATCAAGTGTCTGAATTAAACTGATCCCCTGTATATCAAATGATTGGATTGATCAAACCATTATTGGATGGCGCTCTACCCAACTAACTTCTTATCAATCCAGTTAAATGCATAGTGCGGGTATGTTTGTCATAAAAGCTTCGGGCATATAAAGTAATAAGCGTGGCATTAAAATCTCACAAATAGAGTTGCTCTACTTGAGTGGAATGGGCAGTCTCCAAATTTGATATATGAAGGTCTAATATTGGACAGTGTTTAAATTTGATGAGGGAGGGAGGGAGGAAGGTGGGATTGATTCTGAGGCTCCTTGCCAGCTCCTTTAGTGTTTTTTTTAAAACATCTGGACACTTGCTGAATTTCTACCAAGAAAGAAAGAAAGAAATTTGATGAATGGATGGAGGAAGGAAGGAAGGAAGGAGGAAGGAAGGAAGGAAGGAAGAAAGAAAGAAAGAAAGAAAGAAAGAAAGAAAGAAAGAAAGAAAGAAAGAAAGAAAGAAAGAAAGAAAGAAAGAAAGAAAGAAAGCAGGTAGGATGGAAGGAGGAAAAGAAGGCAGGCAGGCAGGAAGGAAGGAAATATGGCAGGAAGGAAGGAAGGACAGCAGGCAACAGGCAGGCAGGCAAGCAGGAAGGAAGGAAGGAAGGAAGGAAGGAAGGAAGGAAGGAAGGAAGGAAGGAGCATGCTGGTTGGAGAATTTCTGAAGTTAAAGCCTACAGTCTTAAGGTTTCTAGTCACAGGCAGACCTGGGAATCTCAGGTCAAGGGTTTCATATGTAATTTGATCTTAAGGAAGAATCAAGGAATATTCTCGGTTCTTAGACAACCCTCAATTAATGAATAGTACAAAGCCGAGCACTGTTGCCATCTTCTCTTCAGCCATGAGCAATGCTTCTTCCTATGTCAAGCTATTTTGACATAGTAGGAAAAAAGGAAATCACCAAATTGCTCTTGCTACTTCAATAGTCCACCCAAACTTTAACGAGACTTATTCATGCATTTTTTAGAAGCAGTTTCCCTGGGAACCACAATTTATTTTTGAAGTATGCACAAACTTTTCAGAAACCTTCCAAATTCCAGGCTGCATCAAAAGGCCATAAGCAAGACAGGTAGTAGTTCTCAACTTGCGACCACAGTGAAGCCCAAAATTTAGTGAAGTGAGAAATTTGGTAAGTCTTGCCCCATTTTAGGACTTTTCTTGCTGCATTTCTTAAGTCAATCACTGCCTTTGTTAAATTAGTAACACGATTGTTAGAGTGAATCTGATTCCTCCATTGTCTTTGTTGTCAGGAGGTTGCATGATCACTCCAAGATACAGCAACCGTTATAAATAGGAGTCAGTGGTCAAGCATCCAAATGTAAATCAGTGGCTGTGGGGATGCTGCAACAGTCATTAAGTGTGAAAAATAGTCATAAGTCACTTTTTACAGGGCCTTCGAGTGGTCATTAAGTGAACTATTGTAAGTCAAGGATTTAGCTGTATCCCAGAGGTGTTTCAACTTAGAATACTGAGAACAAGGACTAACGTCACATAACAGGTTATGCGATTGTTTGTTCAAACATGGTTCACTAAATTAAACACCTCTAATGACATTTACACAATAGAGTAAGCTGTAAACAATGGTTCACCAATTACAAGCCCATACAATTGCAGCGATAGCAATAGCACTTCAACTTAAATACCGCTTCACGCTTATTGCCCCTCAAAATCTGGGTCCTCATTTTACCGATCTCGGAAGGATGGAAGGCTGAGTCAACCTTGAGACAGTTAGGATTGAACTGCTGGCAGTGAGCAGAGTCAACCTGCAATACTGCATTCTAACCACTGCACCACCATGGCTCCTTCCTTCCTTCCTTCCTTTCTTCCTTCCTTCCTCCCTCCCTTCCTTCCTTTCCTTCCTTCCTTCCTTCCCAATAACACCTAGACTTATATACCACTTTACAATGCTTTACAGGCCTCTCTAAGCGGTTTACAGAGTCAGCCTATTGCCCCCAACAATCTGGGTCCTCATTTTACCGACCTCAAAAGGATGGAAGGCTAAGTCAACGTTGAGACGGTCAGGATCGAACGCCTGGCAGTGAGTTGAATTAGCCTGCAATATTGCATTCTAACCACTGGGACACCATGGCTCCTTCCTTCCTTCCTTCCTTCCTTCCTTTCCTTCCTTCCTTCCTTCCTTCCTTCCTTCCTTCCTTCCTTCCTTCCTTCCTTCTGTCAGCTTTGGAAGCCATATTTTACTTAGAAGCTTCGAGGCTGCCACATTTAGTGCCTGGGAATTTGGGAGGGGGGATTTCACAGAGAGATGGAAGATTAGACTTAACAATATTCTTTCTCAGAAAGTCAAGGACATGTTACCCTGCACCTGGAGGGGAATGTCTGGAGGAATGTATCCAGTTGGGACGATGTTTGATTCGACCATGTGATGGACTGGTGGGTGCAGGGGATGGATTTTGAATTTCTATTGGGGAGGGAAAACCCAGAACTCTCAGATTCGGGTTTTCCCAGATGTGCCGGTATGACTTCTTTAAAAAAATAAGTATTTGGATGAACTTTGTTTCTGAGTGCTGAATGAAAATGGGGAGTTTTATTGGAACATTGACACCTTCCTTCCTCCCTTCCTCCATCCCTCCCTCTCTTCCTTCCTTCCCAATAACACCTAGACTTATATACCGCTTCACAGTGATTTACAGCCCTTTCTGCGCAGTTTACATAGTCAGCATTTTGCCCAACAAGCTGGGTCCTCATTTTATTGACCTCGGAAGGACAGAAGGCTGAGTCAACAACGCTTCAGAGTACTAGAACATGGTTTGATTTGGGCTTAATTTATTTAGCGTATAGCTTTGGCTTAATATTTTATATCAACCCGGTCAAAAAGGATTTGACCAAGTCATAACAATTCTTTTACATGCTAACAAAATGGAAATGTCAGAGAAGACGTTCAGAGCGGTTGATTTTATACCACAATTCACTTAACATATCTTAAAGTATGGAGAGTAAATAAATATATTCTTATACTCAGGTCAGTAGCTGCCAATTCAGCTTAAAGAGAATTGGCTACGATCAGCACTTGGAAGTCAAAATCATACCTGACATTACAAGGCATAGTACAGAAAGTCCTTGACTTACGGCCACAATTGATGCCACAATTTCCACTGCTAAGCTAGGCAATTGTGAAGTGAGTTTCGCCGACTGTTACGACTGTTTTTTGCTGCAGTTGTTAAGTGAATCACTGCAGTTGTTAAGCGAATTATGACGCTGTTAAGTGAATGGCTTCCCTTCTGACTTCGCTTGTCTGAAGATGGTTGTCTGGGAAGGTTACGTTGGAAGAAATATCCATCTGGTCCAGTTCCAAGCCAGGAGAAAGACACTGGAAACATGGAGGCTGACTGGAAAGATGGTTTAATGATGAACAGAACCACATGAGTTCTAGGCAGCTGACCACATGGAGCTGAGAGTGAGGGGTTTTTATACCTTCTCTTGGGCTTTGCCCTTGAGCTTCCTGTTCCTGTGCAATGAACATGTGTTCTATTGGCTGTTGTCAGACTCTGACGGGGCCAAGTACAAATCCTAGGAGTTTGTCTGAGCAAAATTTGGTTGAAATTTGGGCGGATGCAATGAAGGAGCTTGTTGGGCAATTCCTATTGTGGCTGAGGGCTAATCCTACCCTTGTTGGATCTTGGGTGAGGGCATTTGCTTATGAATAGAGCTAGCTATCTCTTTATCTCTGACATCTATTGAGGTCTGTTAAGAAAGGTGGGGGCTATTAAGAATGAGTCCGCTTCCTGCCTCTAAAAAAAAAAGCATGTTTCTCCATTTCTCATCCTGGGAAATATAATATTCTGCCTTTTTAAATATTTCCTAAAATATGTCATTCTTCTAGGAAGGGAGTGGGTGCTAACTTTCAACAGTTACAAAAGAAAATCATGTGACCCTGGGACCTTGCAACAGTCATAAGTACATGCCAGTTGCTAAATGCCTGAATTTTGATCATGTGACCATGGGGAATGCTGCAACTGACGTAAGTGTGACAACTGGTCATAACTCACTTTTTTTCAGGGCCATTGTAACCTCAAACGGTCACTAAAACAAATGTTTGTAAATCAGGAACTAATTATAATCAGATAGAGAAAGTGTTAGCTGCAGAATGCTAGGTCGACATGAAAATTAACAATGACCACTCTGGAACTATTAACATTAAACTCTAAGAACCATGTTCCTTAGATAAGAGTTCAGCTACAATAAAATAGCAATTTAGCTACAGATTAGGTCCCGTCTTTAAATTAAAGGTCCCATTGTGTAGGGGAAGTGTGATTTCATTTTATCCATCCCTTCTTATATATTTTAATATCCATATTAATTAACCCAATCAGCACGCTTAATCTTATTAATCATGTTATCTGTAATATTCTATTGAACTGATGTTAATTAATCATAATGTAATGTAATCCATTCAATGGAAGCAAAAATTTTTCATAAGTCTGTTCTTATTTTCTAAAATAGTTTCCTTTTTTAGAAAAAATAATGATGATGATGTAATAGGTTTAGGTCTCGAATCGTGCATTATTCTGACAGAAATTGAATTTAGATTGATCTGCAAACCCTTAAAGTAAACCTGTTGAAATCATTGGGAATTCTTCATTAGGATCAACTTATTTCTCACTGACATCACGTACAATGAAGTCTTGATTTGATACCATATATGGGAAAAGAAAAAGTATAGGAACAATTACCACACCGAAAGCAAAATAGAGGTGAGACTCATCTCTGGGGGGTGGGGAGGGATGAGCCTGCCTACCGAGACGAGCTGGACTGGTTGCTTTCGTGGTGTGGAGACAATAACTTGGTCCTCAACACCAGTAAGACCAAGGAGCTTGTAGTGGACTATAGAAGGAATAAATCAGACATCCAGCCCTTGCTTATCTATGGAGACGGAGTGGAGCAAGTGGCCAGTTTTAGGTTTCTGGGTGTTACCATAAAAGAGGATCTGACTTGGGGTGCCCACATTGCAGCCCTGGTCAAAAGGGCCCAGCAGAGATTATACTACCTGAGGCTTCTCAGGAAACAACAACTGAATGAAAAACTGCTGGTGACCTTCTACCGCTGCACCATGGAGAGTATCTTAACTTCCTGCACCTCTGTATGGTTTGCCAATTGCACAGGGGCAGATAGGAAAGCACTCCAGAGGTTTAATGTCATTGCCCAGAGGATCATTGGTTGCTTTCTTCCCTCTTTGGAAGAGCTTTATAGCTCCTGCTGCCTTAAGAAAGTTCAAAACTTCCTCAAAGATCCATCTCATCCTGGGCACCCTTTTTTTGATCTATTACCATCTGGCAGACGGTACAGGATAATAAAAACAAGGACAAATGGGCTGAAAAACAGCTTCTATCCCAGGGCAGTAACTCTATTGAATTCTACCGTATAGTACAATATTAATGCAATGTCAAGGGTTTTCAATTCAACGTATAGAATGTGAAGGATGTGTGTTTGTGTTTATTTTCATAGTCATAATATACACTGAAGATGGTATTTAATTTTGTTGTACAATGTGCAGTGACAATAAAGTAAACTAAACTAAGTAATGATGCTTCTGAAGCTATTAGGGAAAATTTGTAGGACATATAATGCTCCCGCTATTTAGACATCTGTTTCCTAGCCTCCAGTGTTAAATCCGTCAATAAAGTCTGTTGTGCTTCAATGTAAATGTAATTGTCTCCGGCTTAAATTTATTATTAACGAGAGAGAGAAAAACCCCAGATAAAGTTTTCCATTTTCCTCAGACATATGACACTGTCACAGTAGGTCTCTACCACAAAGCTCTGCTAATTCTTTACTTTTAAATTCCTGCACATCTCTATCTTCAACTCAAGTTCTTCACACATACAGAGAAGTCACAATGTGAGTGCAGGAATCCCAATTAAAATCTCTGCCTAAACCAGGGCTGTCAAATTCAAGGCCTGTAGACCAGTGGTAGGATTTAAAAACTTTTACTACCACTTCTGTCGGCGTGGCTTGGTGGGTGTGGCAGGGGAATGATACTGTCAAATCTCCAGTCAAAGGTGGCATTTGCTGGTTCTCTGAACTACACAAAATTTCCGCTACTGGTTCTCCAGAACGGGTCAGAACCTGCTGAATACCAGCTCGGCCGCAGGCCAAATCTTGCCCACAGGCCTTGAGTTTGACACCCCTGGTTTAGGCAGAGAGTGCTTAGATCTGGCCTTTGAAACAGCAAAGGACTGGCCCATGGGGCCTCTACTAGTGAAAACGGAGCTTAGCCAGAAGTCTCCGTTTTCGCTGGAAGATGGTTGTTGGAGGCTGTCGCAGCTGAAAATGGAAATCGGGAGCTCATTTTCACTAGCCCACCCCAGCCCCCCGAGGTCAAACACAACCCTGATGTGGCCCTCAATGAAATTATGTTGGACACCCCTGGCCTAAACAGTCCGTCAACCAACTTGAAGAACCTGTTCACCAGACCCTATAAAGTCAGTTAAAAACTCTTGAGGCCCAAAAGGTAAAGGAGTCCCTGCCAGAGGTGGTACTCAGCAGGTTCTGACCGGCTCTGGAGAACCGGTAATGGAAATTTTGAGTAGTTTGGAGAACCGGCCAATCCCACCTCTGACTGCCCAACCCCCATCTATTCTCTGCTTGCCAAGTCCCAGCTGATCGGCTGGGTCTTTTTTCGTTGCCCTGCACAGGAGAATGGAGCTGGAAAGCAGGTTAGTGGGGTGAGGAAGGAATGGGGATTTTGCAGTATCCTTTCCCTGCCACACCCACCAAGCCACACCCACAGAACCAGTAGTAAAAAAATTTGAATCCCACCACTGGTCCCTGCGGCTTTTATTACACAAGTCATTGCCATTTATAAGGGACGGTGCTCATCTCTGTTTCAAGGCCATTGAACTAGTGCTGCACAAAGATATTTCCACAGTCATATGGCCACCATAATGTCACAGAGCACTGCTACCTTCCCGCTGAAGTAGAACCTATTTATCTACTTGCATTTGCATGCTTTCAAGTTGCTAGGCTGGCTGGAGCTGGAGCTAGGACAGGAGCTCACCCCATCATGTGGAGCTCGGGTCTTGAACCTGAGCTGCCATTTTTCTAACCAACTAGCCCAGTTTTTGGTGCCCCCTTGAGGCCCGAAACCAAAGATTAAATTGCCGAGTCCCAGCTGATCGGCTGGGTCTTCTTTTATTGCCCTGCACAGGAGAACGGAGCTGGAAAGCAGGTTAGTGGGGTGGGGAGGGAATGGGGATTTTGCAGTAACTTTCCTCTGCCATGCCCACCAAGCCACGCCCACCAAGCCACGCCCACAGAACCAGTAGTAAAAAAAAATTGAATCCCACCACTGGCCTGCAGCCCACCCTCATGTCCCATCTTAAGACCATGGCGAATGTTAAATTTGGACATTAACCACACTCTGAGCATCTCCTCTTCTTCCTGCTCACCTCGACTTTTGCTTCGTCTGCCATCTTGCACAACCAAGAGTTGTAAAGCCACCGTGTTGAATCCTTGAATCGAGTTAATCAAAGTTAATAGGCTAACATGGATTTTGGTATATCTTAATCAAAAGTTTCTCTGGCCCGCTCTGATCTTCGCTGCCGGATCACCTCTGTAATGCATTAAAATCTCACAACGTCTCCTGAATGCTTGGATGCACCGCTTGAATTAAACCCCTCGGAGAAATTTGTGACCGACAGAAGACAGACAAAATGGCAACACCCAAACGAACCCCTCTGTGATCTCGCCTTTCCAAAATGCATTGTGCATGTTACGCAGTGTGTTTCCCCCGTAAGGAACAAGGAGGGTCGAATCTTCTTTCCATTCACCCGTTTCCATCTATGCTTCTAAAACCCGGTTTCGAACACACATCTATATTTAAAATTATATGACTAGCTGTGGACATCACCCAAAAAGCTAAAAAGGAAGAAAAAGGCCAAAACACTTCTTTGCCAGCGATCCAGGTAAACAGAAATTAATACCAGTTCTAATACCAGATCAACAATCAAGCAATAAACAATACCCCGATCAAATCATCAAACAATAAAGAATACCCCATTTAAGGAACCACCAAGGACACTCCCACCAACACTGACCGGGAAAGCCGCTGTATGAGAATAAACCCCACTTCCTTATAATACTGAGGGTGTTACCTAGTAGGGTAATGAAACATCTGCAGGAAAACAACCAAGGACCCCCACAATGCATTTCATGCCCGTGCAAGCCAAAATCTACAATTCCTGGCACAGAGATGAGCACCGCACTTTAAGAGTTGGGCATGAGTGTACAAGGAAGTCTTTATCGTTTACCAGCTGGGGAATTCTGGGAGTTGAAGTCCCCACATCTTAAACCTCCCAAGTTTGAAAATCATTGCGTCAAATCCTAGCCGTATGTTTTGTAATGGAAGCTTTATATGTTCCCAAAAACCATTCGATTTTTTTTTTTTTTAGCCTTGTGTGTGTTTAAGATGCAAAGAGACAACTGGCTGTGTGAAATGGCTCCTTTTTTGATATTCCCACAAGGCGTTTGACCCAATACTGTACTGATGTACTGTTCAACACCCTCCCCCACCCAAAAAAACCCACTTTAATTCAGTCACTGAGGACAAGCAGCATATCATCTTAAGGCCAGATGGCAGAGTGATTCTCAAAAGATAGAAACAAATTGTCCATGTATTAAGACGGTTGTATTCTGTTTCCATCTCTGTATTTGTGTGAAAGAATTAACGAATGCCCTCTTCGTCTCACCCTCAGTGCTTCTTTGCAAAAACAAGTGAGCCACTTGACTCCAAAGGTTAATTAAGAATTACTTCAGGGATTTACCAGAAGGGCTTCAATGGGATCTTATCAAATTAAGATCCCAGGGTTTTATTAGCATACCTTCAAAGACGAAGTGTGTTTTCCTTTCAAAGGAGGTCTTAGTTCAAAGTAATTAATGAAGGTGTACATGCACCAAATTTAATAATGCAACGAGAATCTGCATTACTTAACACAGGTAGTCCTCGACTTACGTCCACAACGGGAGAACCATGATTTTCATTGCCAAACAAGATCACTGCATTTCTTAAGAGAGCCACATCTGATTTTAAGTCCCTGATTGTTAAGCGAATCACTGAAA
>NW_020769341.1:3370394-3381338 GCF_900518735.1 Pseudonaja textilis
AAGGAAGGAAGGAAGGAAGGAAGGAAGGAAGGAAGGAAGGAAGGAAGAGCAAAAATTAGGTAGGTAGGTGGGTAGGAAAGGAAAGAAGGAATTAAAAAAAGGAAGGAAGGAAATTGAGAGAAAAAAAGGAAGGGAGGAAAATGAGGGGAGGAAAGGAAGGAAATAAGAGCAAAATTAGGTAGGTAGGTAGGAAAAGAAAGAAAGAATTAAGAAAAGGAAGGAAGGAAGGAAGGAAGGAAGGAAGGAAGGAAGGAAGGAAGGAAGGAAGGAAGGACCAAAAAGGCATTTGAAGAGTTATATGTTATTCCTGGAGACATATCAAGATGGCAGGCATTTGTCCATGAAGACATCAAGATTGAACTCAATCTGTTGGCATCTAACCAGACAACAAAATCTGACAACTTGGCTGTAATAACTGCTAAAAGCTAACTCTGTTTCTGGCATTGATTTATTATAGAGAGATTTGGCATGTTTCCTGTTTAAGTTAATGTAATGAAAATTTCCAACCTTTAATCAATGCCTAGATGAAAAAAAAAAATCTCCCATGTTTGTAATATTCTGATCAAAGATTAGATGCAACATCATGATGGGAGGAAGCCCAGCCATTGCCTTTATTTTAATTATAAACTGTTGGTAACAGACTTAAAAATTAAATTGCGCCACTGGGTTGTTTTTTTTAACAAAACCTTTTCTAATACAGTAGTTCCCTCCTGGAGGCTCAAGGAAAGCCTCAGGAGTGAGAAAAACGGGCCTCCCAGAAGTTCCAAAGATCTCTGAAGCCTGGAGAGGGCAAAGACACTCCCCCACCATGGTGCAAGAGGCCGACAAGGCCACACCCAGGATGGCCAAGCCCATCCAGCAACCAGGCAGAAAACCGGTTGCTAGAATTTTTGAAACTGGGTGACTCACCTGGGTGCACCAACAACACACAATCTGATATGACTTGTTGCAGACAAAAAACAACAATGAAAATTCTGCACCACAGACAAAATTCATGCACCAATATTTCTGTCCCGTTTTTAATGGCTTCATGTCGTCTAGAGAATATCCATTTTTGTGGGCCTCTTTTTAAGAAAAGGGTTGACTGGGGAGATGTATTCAGCCCTAAGTAAATCTGGGTTACTTTGAGCCAAATCTAACAACTTTGGGGTTAGTTGAATGTATCAAATTATCTCATGGTGTTCCCATGATTCATTAGGCCCACTAATAAATTAATTAAGGGTGAATATCTTTATTCTTCCTTGGGGTCATTGACCAGAATAGTATACCATCTTACGATATGGTTTGCAGACTTCAAAAAATTATGTGAATGATAGGAACAGGCTCTATATCTGTAGCAAAGTATTATCAACACAAACTAAAACTCTTAGGAAGTCTATCATGTTGGGAAAAATAGAAAACAAGAGAAGAAGAGGATGATGGACAGAATGTCTATGGAGATTCTAAGTCATCCAGGTGATGGTTGTCCCAAAGGTGTTTTTTCAAGAGGCAAGTGGATTTTCTGGTTTTTTTCTTGTATCCTTGGGAATATATATCCTTTCATTTCCCACCACCCAATCAGAGCTGAAGAAGCTTCTTGGATGAGAAGCGAAACGTCTTCAACAGAAAATGAGAAAGTCCAGTTGCCTCTTATAAAAAGCACCTTTTGTCAGGGTTCCGACGATTGCCCTAATTTAATCATGAACCTCGAGCCAAGCTTCAAAAGAATTCAAAAGATTTATTAGAAGCAACATGTCCAGCACTAACCCGTATGAAGCCAACTCTGAGGCAAGTATTTCTTTATTTTTATTTCTTTATTTGTTTTGTCAAAACCTTACAATACAATAGAAATAAGAATAAACATAAGTTTAAATATAAGAAATGGGAGACATAATAATTGGGGACAATAGGACAGGGACAGTAGGCACGATGGTGCACTTATGCGCGCCCCTTACAGACCTCTTAGGAATGGGGTGAGGTCAATAGAGGTTAGCTTGAGAGAAAAGGAGAGGAGGTTTGAGCAGGTGACAACAGAATCAGGTAGTGAGTTTCAGACATTGACCACTCTGTTGCTGAAATGGTACTTCCTGCAATCAATTTTGGAGTGGTTTACCTTAAGTTTATATCTGTTGTGTGCTCTTGTGTTGTTGGGGATAAAGCTGAAATATTCATTAACTGGTAAGATGTTGTAACATATGATTTATGTACTATGCTTAAGTCTAATTTTAGCCGGTGTAGTTCAAGGTTGTCTAAGCCTAGAATCTCAAGTCTGGTGGTGTAGGGTATTCTGTTGCGAACAGAGGAATGTAGTACTCTTCTGGTAAAATATTTCTGGACTCGCTCAATTGTATTTATGTCTGATATACAGTGCGGATTTCAGACAGCAGAGCTGAATTCAAATATTGGTCTAGCAAAGGTTTTGAATGCCCTAGTTTGCAAATCAGTACTACCAGAGGAGAAGCATCGTAAAATTAAATTTACAACTCTTAAAGCCTTTTGGGCAATACTGTTTGTAGTGAGCTTTGGCACTTAGGTCATTCAATATGAGAACTCCAGGGTCCTTGACAGAGTGAGGGTAATCTGCTATTATCTATGACCCTGTTTCCCCCTGCCCCACCCACTTCAGTGTGTCACAAATCAGATTCTCCAACAAAACACGTTCACAGACTGAGTGTCATCAATACTGCTTTCCAATGAAAGATTTTTGCAAGATGGAAGATCCAGTAGCCTAGGCTACAATCTCCACAAGATAAGCATGGAATGCACTTCTGGCCTTCATCTGCTGCACTGCCCCCTCAGGCTTTTCCCCCCCTCCTTCTAATGTTAACTCGGAAACAGGCATAGGAATGATTTACGAGTTGATATCTTCGGGATGATGGACAGAATCAATTGCGCATAATCAATTGCACTTACAACCAATTATTTAGTGACCGTTCAATTACGATTTTAAACCCATTCAAAACCTCTTAGAGAGGACTGTGAAGCAGTATATAAGTCTAAGTACTGTTGCTACCATCATATTTAGTCTTGAAAAATGTTATCTTTAAAAAAAAATATTTGAAAATAATGGGAGTGACAGCTAATCATTCTTCTTTCTGTGTGTTTTGGAATCTGTCAGCATGCCAACTGCTCATTAACGGGATATTTATGTTTGTAGCTGGTCGACAGATTGGAGATATCTGTAGAAACATTGCCAAGTTGGTTTCTCATACTTCTTCCCTTTTCAAGACTTAATCTTCCGCAGTTTTACCCTCATCTCCCAGTGAGGCTTTGATCCCCATTCAGTTGAATGACCATAATACATTTAACATGAGGCTGCCTTTGGAAACAACCCAGGAGATACAAAATGCAAAGTTGAGATTCGCATCAGACACCAGGAACCAGACTGACGCTGTGAATCGATCACAGTAATGTCTTTATTGTTGCTTGCCTGTTTGCAAGAATCTTACCAGACTCTTGGGAGCAGGCAGATAAAGGTTTCCGGGATCTTAGGGGCATCTGGCCTCTGTTGATTCCTCCCCTGGAGGGATTCCAATTTCTATCTCTCCCCTTCTCTAGTTGAAGTTCAGAATGGGACTTTCATAGGAGTGGGCTTCAAAAATTTTAGCAACGGGTTCTCTGCCTGGTTGCTGGGTGGGCGTGGGTGTGGTGGGCGTGGCCTAGTCGGCATCCTGCACCATGGCAGGGGGGTGTTTTTGCCCTCCGCGGGCTCCAGAGGCTTTCCTCGAGCCTCTGGGAGGGTGAAAATGGCCTCCCCGGGCTCTAGAGGCTCTCTGGAAGCCGGAAAGTTTCGGGAGGCCTGTTTTTTTGTCCTTCCTGAGCCTCTGTACACATCCTGCACTTACTTGCATTTAAAACGGGCTGTGTGGGAACTCCGGGGGGGGGGCAGCCAGGGGTAGGATTTGGGGGTTCTCTCAACTGTGCAGAATCTTAGCTAGAGGATCTCCCTCACCCCTGCGAACCCCCAGCAGCCCATCCCTGGACCTTCAGTCTCCTACCATTGGCTGCGCCTCCTTCTCCTCCAGGATTCTGCCTCCGCCCATTTAACTCCAGCTTTCCTCCTCAGCTGGCCCTCCCCCACCCATTTGCCCTGGCCAATGGGCCTCCATCCCTCTTCCGCCCTTCGGCGTGGCCTGTTTGCCGAAACACCGTTTGTCCCGGGCCTTTGACTGCAGGGGACAGTTATCCACCAGCCAATCAGGTAACAATTTCCTTCCTTGGTGCCACATGCATGCGGCCTCCTCCTCCGCTACTGCGGTATTTTTACTGATGACTATGTTGCACTCTTTTGTGTGTGTGTGTGTGTGTGTGTGTGTGTGTGTGTGTGTGTGATTTTATTGTGTCCATCTCAAGAGTCCTACTTGACTGGGCAGACTTCAAATATTGTAAACCTAATATAATATTAAACACGGGCTGTTCAAGATGACGTGGCAGTGTAAAATTTGCTTGAAGCTTTCTTGGCCACATCACCATTCCCAAATCTTCTGATTTTATCCTTTGTGTGTGTGTGTGGTTTTGCAAGAGAAATCTGTTCTCCCTTTCTCTAGTTTCTTTGATGTTAAATAAGGTGGGAAAGGTTGAAGAAGCTATTTGCACTCAATCAGCAATGTTTGCAAGGAGATATGAAAACAAGCAAAAAGAGGGTGCGGCATCAGATTCTAAGCAGAGTTGGTATTCAGCTGGTTTGGACCGGTTCTGGCGTACCGGTAGTGAAAATTTTGAGTAGTTCAGAGAACTGGCAAATACCACCTCTAGTTGGCCCCACCCATCCGCCCGCGCCCTTACTTCTCCTATATGCCCTTGTTTTTTAGCTCAGCTGATTCGCATGGCAGAACGGATTGCCGCGCCTCAGCTGAGCTAAACAACAGCTCAGCTTACCAGTGTTGGCAGAGGTCGGTCTTTGAGCCCTCCGCGCATGCGCAAAGCACACATGCATAGAACTGCGCATAGAACCAGTAAGAAACAATTTGGGAACCCATCACTGATTCTAAGCCACACCCCTTTAATATGTTCGTCAGCATCACCTGTGAACAAAGTAGGGGCGGCTTGGTTCACAATACCACATCCGCTCCTCCACCACTGCTATACACAACCCTGATGGAATGCAAGGGATTGTCATAATGATAGAATGGGAATATTCAACATCTGATTTTGTTTTTAGAAATCATAAAATTCTTGAAAACTTCACTATATCACAAAGAATCAAATGAAATGCCAATATAGCTTTTTTTCGTCAGAGAGTTAGTGCCATGCAAAAGTCCCATGAATCAAAAATTTAATTATGTGCTTCATGAAAGTTAATATCCATGAAATTAATTTCAAAAGATAATTTGATATACATGAGATGCTTAAAGAACTGTAGTAATTTTTAATGTTGTTACTGGAGAACTCAATCCACTCATCGTGTTACTTTAAAGTGTTTCCATTTGGGTGAGTGTTTTATGTGAACTTAACTATTATGTATTTTTATAATCATAGGCCCATTGCATAAAATGTTGATGAACCCCATCGGTTGTGGCTTATTAAATAAATCATGATTAAATCAAAGTATGACCTACTGTTTTATTTAAATTTTAGACCCAACACTAAGAATCTTTTTTTTTTAAATAGTGAATTGAATAAAGTAGCTGTGGGTGATTTGGGTTCAAAAAAAAATAGTGTCCTTTATGCATTCTAAAACTTTAAATAATTATTGTAATGCAATAGGGGTGTGAAACTGCATAGGTATGCATGCATACACATATATGTAAATTGAAAAAACACATAGCAGTCAACATCAAAATAAAGCAATCCACACGGGCTGGATAGAGACAGCCAAAGGTTGGATATGGCTCAAAGACCTTAAAATACCCAGGTCTGACTTAGACCCTTTGTGGGAACATAACGACTCTAGGCTGATGACTTATTTAACTCCACCTCCCAGCTCCCTGCTCTTCTCCTACATATTCTAGATTATTCAAAATGAAGCAATCCCTACATCAAATGAATACTCTTACTGTAAACATTCTTTCTCAGAAGTTAGTCCCAATGATTGTAAGGTGAGAAAATTAATTTTCAAATGCAGGTGCCTAGGATTGTAATCTGATTTTTAATTTTCATTTTTTCCATCCAGTTATAATTAGTAGATGATAAGTATCTTTCCTAGGTAACAGAGGCAGGTACGATCTACTTATTGGGGCAGGGGAATTTATACCAGACCCTTTCTCTCCCACTAAGGATAAAACTGGCCTTGATAACCACAAACCACTGATTTGCTAAACTGAAAGAACCAAATGACTTTAGTGAATGTATCCTGCATAAGAGAAACAAGCCAAATCATTGGTTTCAGAAGGTTAGGAGGCAAGAGGATTTATTCTTTAATTAATTAAATCAATTCTTTAATTCTCCCTCCCACTTTATACCGATTGCAGAAATATTTTAAACACACTTATATATAAAAGACAACAAAAAACTAAGAAGGAAACAAAAAAAAACCCAGAATACATCCTCTCCAGCAACTGACATTCGGATAAGCAGGGGTTAACACCAGACAAACAAGCAGGAAACTATACCCCGTTTAAGGAACTAGCAAAGAGAAAACCATACCACCCCAACAGTAGAGGGCAAGTTATTTTATATAAACAGAGAGCAAACCCCACTTTCACTAGTACTTATGATGCTACCTGGTTGGGTAATGAAACGTCTGCAAACAACCAAACTCACAGAGCGCCAAGAACTATCTTAATATTTGTTATTGATTGAGTTTCTTAAATGAGAACATTAGATGTGGGTGAAAACATAATCTCTCAGAATCTTTTTAATCATTCCAAATCTCCTCCTGCTTTCTTACTGTATATAAGGCTGACTGATGGAGCAGACATGAAGGAACGATTTAGAGCTGCCTGCTCAGCACCCTTAAAGGGAATGATGTATTGCACACGCAGAACTAATTCCACTTCAATCTTGATGTCTTTTTAAAGGAAGATTGTTTACAGCGTGAACAGCAAAAGGACCAAGTAGAAAAATAGCACAGGAGGAATCCAGAGCCTCAAAATCTGTGGTTTATGTTTATTTTTTATTTTATTTTTTGAAGGAGAGGAACGTTGTCCTTTGGTTGTTCTCAAAACCTTAATTGAAGTTGGGCCTGCTTGGTGCACGCATGGGACATCATCACCAGGAAGTCCACAAGCTGTGGGCTATAATGGGAGATAACAGAGAAGAGTGACAAAGATGATTAGGGGACTGGAGGCTAAAACATATGAAGAACGGTTGCTGGAATTGGGTATGTCTAGTTTCATGAAAAGAAGGACTAGGGTTGACATGATAGCAGTCTTCCAATATCTCAGGAGGTTCCACAAAAAATGGGGGAATCAAGCTACTCTCCAAAACACCTGAAGGCAGGACAAGAAGCAATGGGTGGAAAGTAATCAAGGAGAGAAGCAACCTGGAATTAAGGAGAAACTCCCTAACAATTAGCCAGCTTGACACCAGAAGTTGTGAATGCTCCATCACTGGAGGTTTTTAAGAAAAGACTGAACAGCCACCTGTCTGAAATGGGATGGTCTTCTGCTTGAGTAGGGGGTTGGACTAAAAGACCTCCAAGATCCCTTCCAATCCCTATTCTATTCTATTCTATTCTATTTCTTTTCTATTTCTATTCTATTTCTATTAAAAAAAGAACAGTTTTTTCCTGAACGCCATCATCCTGCTAAACAAATAATTCCCTCAACACTTCCAACTATTTATAAAGTCTGCACTACTATTACTATTAATATTCCTAATATCACACTACTAACCACAGCATACAAAACATTTGCTAGACCAATACTCGAATACAGCTCATCAGTCTGGAACCCACATTATGTATCTGTTATTAGCACAGTTGAGAAAGTCCAGGAATATTTCACAAGAAGAGTTCTCCACTCCTCTACTCGTTGCAGAATACCTGATGCCACCAGACTTGAAATTCTAGACCTAGAAAACCTAGAACTACACCGCCTTCAGTCTGATCTAAGTATAGTATTTAAAATCATACATTGCAATGTCTACCTGTCAATGAATATTTCAGCTTCAATCATAACAAGAGCACACAATAGATATAACTCAAGGTAAACCGCACCAAACTTGATTGCAGGAAATACGACTTCAGCAACAGAGTGGTCAATGTCTGGAATATTCTACCTGACTCTGTGGTTTCTTCCCCAAACCCCAAAAACTTTAGCCTTAGAGTGTCTACTATTGACCTCACCCCTTTCCTAAGAGGTCTGTAAGGGACGTGCATAAGTACACCAATGTGCCTGCTGTCCCTACCCTATTGTTTCTTTTAATTTTTCTTATATGTATACATTTCATATATTCATAACTATGTTTATACTTATACCTGTTATCTTGTAAGTGATTGACAAATCAAATAAATATTCTCATCACTCCTTATCACCCCTTCCCTCCCACTTATGATTGTATGACTGTTGCTTGTATCCTATTTATATTGACTGTTTCCTAGTATGATTTGATTGCTTATTGTATCCTATGACTATTATTAAGTGGTGCATCTCATGATTCTTGACAAATGTATCTTTTACACCAAGAGCATTTGCACCAAGACAAATTTGTGTGTCCAATCACACTTGGCCAATAAAGAATTCTATTCTATTCTACTCTATCTAATAATGTCATATTCCATAGAATGTCACTTCCACTACTTCTCCTCCCCTTCAGCTAGTTGATTCAAACTCACTTCTGAATTTGGGTTCATGGAGGAAGCCTTGATGTCTGCTATAACTTAAATGACAGCATGTGGAATAGACACCAATCCTGTTCCTTCAAAAATAATATAAAATAAAGGTGGAATTGCAGCTCCCTCCACCAATTTCATCACACGTCAACTGGCTGAGTTTGCTGCAGTTCGGTGAATGTTTTAGAGATGAAAGCAAAGCATCTTCTGAAAAAAACAAAAAAACAAATTGCTTTCTTTCTATTTCTGCTAATAGGAAGAAGCAAGCACCACATCAGCTCTAAGAATGGAGATATTTCACCTCCCACATACATGCATCCTAGTAGTTCTAGAAGGATATTTCTAAATAAAAGAAGTCACCAGTTTCCATAGTAACGCAGAGATAGAGCCCTCTTACGATCCAAATTTAACTAAATTATGTGAGTTGGTTGGTTCAAAGTTTTTTCTCCATTTAACCGTACTGGTGAAGCCCCTTGATTATTGTACTTGTGATAGCAGGTTGGGGATTAACAGATTAACAGAGTTGGAAGGGACCTTGTAGGTCATCTAACCCAACCCCCCACCCAAGTAGGAGGCCCTACATCATATCTGACAAATGGCAGTCCAATCTCTTCTTGAAATTCTCAAGTAATGAAGCTCCCATAACTTCTGAAGGCAAGCTGTTCCATTGGTTAGTTGTTCTCACTGTCAGAAAGTTTCTCCTTATTTCCAGGTTGAATCTCTCGATGTTCAGTTTCCATCCATTATTCCTTGTCTGGTCTTCGGGTGGCTTGGAAAATAGGCGGGCCCCTTCCTCTTTCTGGCAGCCCCTCAAATATTGGAAGACTGTTCTCCTGTCTCCCTTGGTCCTTCTCTTCACCAGACTAACCATGCCCAGTTCCTGCAACCGTTCTGAGACAATACTGGTCTGAAGAACAATAACAAGATGATTACAGCAATTACTGTTGGAAAATTAAAAGGACGAACAGGTAATCCTTGGCTCACAACAGTTCTTTCATGATCGTTCAAAGTTACAATGGCCCTGGGAAAAAAATCATTTATGAGTATTTTTCACACTTATGACCATCACAGCATCCCATGGTCGCATGATCAGAATTTGGACACCTGACAATTGGCTCATAATTATGACAGTTGCAATGTCCTGTTTGATATCCAAAGCCGTGTCCTGGCATCCAAATGGATCCCAGTCGAAAGGGTATCCATTTGTCTGAAATGGTATAGGGCAGTGATGGCGAGCCTTTTTGTTGTGCTGTGCCCAAAAACACGCAGGCCAGCACCCACAATGCAATGCGCCCTGCCCCCCTGCGCATGCACGCACAACACCCCCGCTCTGCCCCCTTACCTGCACTGCACATGTGCATGCTCCCCATCTGATTTTTGGCTTGTTGGAAGCCGTTTTTGCCCTCACAGAGGCTCGAGAGAAGCCTCGGGAGCCTCAAGAGGCTGAAAAAAGGCCCATTTCGGCAGTTTCAGGATTCCTGGAAGGCCCAGGTTTTTTTTTGCCTCCTGAGGCTGCAGAGGCTTCCCTCGAGCCTCTGGGAGGGTGAAAATGGCCTCAAACGGCCGAAAATCAGATGGGGGGTGCTGTGCAGGTAAGTTTGGCTGGGGCTTGTGTGCCCGCACATATGGCTCTGCATGCCACCTGTGGCACACGTGCCATAGGTACGCCATCATGGGTATAGGGTTTCCTGCCTAAGCACTAGAATACCTCCAAGGTCCCTTCCAACTACTCTACTCTACTCTACTCTACTCTACTCTACTCTACTCTACTCTCTACTCTACTCTGTGTTCTGTTCTATTCTATTTTCTGTTCTATTCTATTTTCTGTTCTGTTCTGTCCTGTTCTATTCTGTTCTATTCTATTGTTCTCTATTCTATTCTATTCTATTCTATTCTATGTTCTGTTCTGTTCTATTGTTCTCTTCTTTATTCTATTCTATTCTATTGTTCTGTTCTGTTCTGTTCTATTCTTATTCTTATTTTTTTATTCTATTCCTGTTCTAGTCTGTTTTAATTTCCTATTCTATTCTATTTTATTCTATTCTATCTATTCTATTCTATTGTTCTATTCTATTCTATTGTTCTGTTCTATTCTATTCTAATTCTAATTCTTATTTTTTATTCTATTCTATTCCTATTCCTATTCTACCCTATTGCTTATTCTATTCTATTCTATTTCCTGTTCTATTCTGTTCTAATTTCCTATTCTATTCTATTCTATTCTATTCTATTCTATTCTATTCTATTCTATT
>NW_020769341.1:3406917-3425489 GCF_900518735.1 Pseudonaja textilis
GGAAGGAAGGAAGGAAGGAAGGAAGGAAGGAAGGAAGGAAGGAAGGAAGGAGAGAGGAGAGGAGAAAGGAGAGGAGAAGGAGGGAGGGAAGGAAGGAAAGGAAGGAAAGGGGGGGAGATGGAGGGAGAGGAGAGGAAGGAAGGGAAGGGGAGAGAAGAGAGGAGTGAAGGAGGAAGGAAAGGAAGGAAGGGGAGAGGGGAGGGGAGGAAGGAAGAAAGGAAGGAAGGCTAGAAGGAAGGAAAGGAAGGGAGGGGAGGAAGGAAGGGGAGAGGAGAGGAAGGATAGGAGGGAGGGAGGAGGAAAGGAGGGAAGGAGGGAGGAAGGGAAAGGGGAGATAAGGGAAGAGGAGAGGAGAGGAAGGAAGGATAGAAGGAAGGAAGGTAGATAGGAAGGAGGGAGGGAGAGAAAGGGGAGATAAGGGAAGGGAAGAGGAGAGGAGAGGAAGGAAGGGAGGGAGGGAGGAAGGAAAGAAGGAAGGGAGGATAGAAGGAAGGAAGGTAGATAGGAAGAAGGAAGGGAGGGAGGGAAAGGGGAGATAAGGGAAGGGGAGAGGAAGGAAGGAAGGAAAGGAAGGGAAGGAAGGAAGGAAAGGAAGGGGAGGGGAGAGGAGAGGAGAGGAGAGGAGAGAGGCAGGAGAAAGTGAAGGACCAGAACCAGCCCTCCCAAACGCCTGTCTCGTCTGCTCTTACCTTCACGTTAGTCCGGAGCGCACAGTAACATGCAAAAAACATTGCAGTAAACGAGGAGCATAAGGGGCCAAGGCGCAGCTTCTCTCCGCGGCACAAACCATGCACACCCGCACCCAATCGATCCCCAGCATGTGCCTCATCAAAAGCCTCCGTTTTCCCCGGCCAGTGGCAAAGGCATCGATCCCGGGGAATCGCTCGTTAGCTCCCGCGTCAAAAAGAAGCAGAAGAGCCGGCTGGAAGGCACTACTCCATGGAAGAAGAAGAAGAAGAAGAAGAAGCAGCTACACGTCTCGCCTTCCCTGCCTGTGGCGAGCATGGTAGGTAGCCAGCGACGGCAAAATTAGGAGAGATCTCGGCAGCGGCAACTTAAGAGCCCTTCGCTTGCTTTGCATTCCGGCATGTTTTGTTGTTTTGATTTTTCAAAAAAATAAAAATCGGGAGGAAGAAAAGGAAAAAAAAACAAAGAAAGGAAAGAAAGAGGAAGCCGAGAATAGGAGAGGTTGAAAGCGGAAGAGTTGGGAGGGGTGGAAGAAGAAGAGGAGGAGGAGGAGGAAGAGGAGGAGGAGGAAAAAAACAGAGGAGCGCGGAGAGCCAAAGAGAAGAGAGGAAGAAGGCGACGTTTCCATGAAAGGTGAGGTTTGAAAACGGTCGTTTCACCAGAGTTCCTGGCTGGATAGGCCCATATAGACTTGCAAGCAAGGAGTCGGAAGGGTTTTGTTTGTTTTGATTGTGTGTGTATATATATATGTGTGTGTGTGTGTATTATTTGACAAGCAGAACGAGACTGTCACATGCGTGTCCAAGGAGAAGGGAGGAGAGATGGAAAGGGTTCTCCGTTCAGAAATTCAGAGCGCAGCCTGCAACGTTGCTGTCTCGCCTTTGCTAAAGACGCCCGCTGTCCCTCTTCACCCAGACAATGTCATCATCACCCACAACAGATGTGTAACCTCCTCTATAATAATAATCCTGACAAGAGTGTGGCTGCTGTACAGGGTACTTGTGTTGTGGGACTCACCTTCAACTCCCTCCTCCTCCTTTCTCTTTTAGAAATGGTCTCACTCTGCGTCTTCAGATCCAGGAGGCCAAGCTGGTTATCAAATACAGAGGGGTTGAAAGAATAGAAGCTGCGATAAACCTCTGGGGCTAATCCATATACATGTAAAAACGCTCTTTATTTTTAAAGGTTTAAGTTATTTTTAAATCATCTGGAAGGTTTAATCGACTCGGGTCAATGTTGTATAAACGTCCCTGGACCCCAAATCCTAGAATGTATTATTTGGGTTTTGAAATAATAGAAAGAGTGGGCGGAAAGGAAAATGGGTTACATATGATGAAAATGAAATGGATGGAAACCAGTCAAGGAGAGAAGCAACCTAGAACAAGGGAGGAATTTCCTGACAGATAGAACAATTCATCAGTGGAACAACTTGTCTCCAGAAGTTATGGGTGCCCCATCACTGGAGGTTTCTAAGATGAGATTAGACAACCCTTTGTCTGAAATGGTATGGGGTTTCCTGTTTGAGCAGGGGGTGGGACTAGAAGACCTCCAAGGTCCCTTCCAACTCTGTTATTCTGTTTTGTAGGGCAAAAGAGAGTTGATGAGGTTATGCCTAGTTCCTGGTTCCAAAGTCAACTTGGACAATTGATGGCCCAGCATAGATTCAGAATAATAGCCTACTTTGCACTGAGTTGCTAAACTTGTAAGACTCATCTTAAACTGCCTCCAGATTGTCCCAAAAGTGCTTTTCCCAAAAGGAAAGTGGATTTCTTTCTTTGAAAATATTTCACTTCTCATCCAAGAAGCTTCTTTCGTTCTAGCTATGGAGAACTAAAGTTCTGTTCTTCAGCTTTAGAACTCAAGAAGCTTCGTGGATGAGAAATGAAACATTTTCAAAGGAAAAAAAGAAACCCACAACCCATTAATCATGTCCTGGATGATTGAGAATCTCCATATACAATCTGAACCTCAAAACTGAATTATCTGTTTAGTTTTGGTTTTTAACGGTTCAACAACTCCTTTCCTAGAGACCGCCTAAGAGAGTAATGGAAAAACTGTGATCTGGAAACCATGATATCATGACCACTGGGTAGAGCAAGGGTCTTCAAATTTGACAGCTTTAAGACTTGTGGACTTCAACTCCCAGATTTCCTAAGCTAACATGATAGGAGGAGGAATTCTGGGAGTTGAAGTCCACAAGTCTTAAAGCTGTCAAGTTTGACAATCCCTGGTGTAGAGTAATGAAGGTAAGTCTATTATCTCAGCTCCCAGCTGTGGATTGAGATGTTCAGTCCTTTCATTGTCCAGTAAAAAAAAAAAAATAGCCCAGGAAGCAAAACCAGTATCTTGTGTCCATGGAACTGTCAGTGCTCCAACAAATCCATCCCCATTCAAATCGTAAGTCTCTAGCCACATCTCTCAGAGTAAAAAAACTGATTTATTAGGAGTGACCATATTGGCGTTAGCTGGGTGTAGCCGACACTAAAATACATCATTCATTTCCCCCTTGACCCTGGTCTTCCCCCCATCCCCTGGATGTATATTCTCCAATGGGTCACATCCATAGCCAAGAGTCATCAATCATGCTCTTCAGTAATAATCTTGCACGCCAACAGCTTCGGCTGCCTAGCAATTATCTGCATGATTTAAGGAATGCATTGCTTTCCCCCAGTCCCTTTCTGTTGGCAACTAAAAGAACCAAAGAAGTTTGTTTTTGTTTTTTTAGTTGACAGGAACATATCAATAATAGATACAGCTTCTTTCCATCATCAGGAACATTAAGTATGTCTTGGGGATTTCTGAAGCTTCATTTAAGCCCCTAAAAGAAGCCAAACAGGCATCTACACATTCTCAAGCTGTGCACTGTAGCATTTTTTCCGACAACCCTTTCTATTAGCTAATAGCAAATTAGGTAGAACAGCGTATCTCTGATGGCTTTTTGAGTTAACATTTTTGGGTCAGAGATTCCAAGCTTTTCCTTCTGGAGGGAATAGCAGAGACTGTCAGGAAAACCGAAAGATGGGATTTTTGTCAAAAACCTGTCAACCCTAAAAGAGGTTATTTTCAGTCTGCCAATTGATTGTGCTGGGTTAAACGGAATGAGAAACCAATTGTGTTTAATAACAGCCAGTTGCCTAAATTGTTGCCCTATCACAGCTATGTAATATCGGAGCAGCTGCTGACTTTTATTGGAAAGAGTTTAGGGACATATTCATCAAAAGCTCTTGACTGCCCACAACAGGTTTTTGGTGTTTTTTTTTTTGATACATGAGAATTGAAATGCTAGTTTTTTCAGAACATTTCTCAAATCAGACGGGTTTGTCAATGTAATCCTTTTAAAATAATAAAACATGGATTTTTCTGGAGGCAACTCACTAAACTCAGCAAGAAGTTAGATGTTGGCCAGTAGAGACTTTGTAATTGCTGCTCCTTGACATCAGACCCCATTGTCAACTGTTATTATTCTTTTAAGTGTACATGAAACTGCAGATTCCAAAGGTGATATTCAGTAGGTTCTGACCACTTCTGGAGAACCAGTAGTGAAAATTTTGAGTAGTTCGGAGAACCGGCAAATCCCACCTCTGACTGGCCCCGCCCCCATCTATTCTCTGCCTCCCAAGTCCCAGCTGATTGGCTGGGTCTTCTTTGGTTGCCCTGCACAGGAGAACAGAACTGGAAAGCAGGTTAGTGGGGTGGGGAGGGAATGGAGATTTTGCAGTATCCTTCCCCTGTCACGCCCACCAAGCCACACCACGCCCATAAGCCACACCCACAGAACCAGTAGTAAAAAATTTGAATCCCACCATTGTTTTGGACTCATGGTGGAACCCATTCTTAGGGAACCTCTCTCTACCAGAATGTCAAATTCTAGTTGGGATCCAACACAAGTCTGAAAGCTCAAAAGACTAAACCTGTGGTCCAGATGACCAACCAAGATTATCTGTCTGTCTGTCTGTCTGTCTGTCTATCTATCTATCTATCTATCTATCTATCTATCTATCTATCTATCTATCTACCTACCTACCTACCTTCTTTATTGAATATATTTTCACAATTAACACACTTCCACTCATTACAGCGTGTTCGTAATGGTGTTCACTCACATTGACATATTTCTAAATGTGTAGATTATTATTAACTATTGTTACAGTTATTCCTACATTCAGTTTAAGGCATATATTCAGTTATTTACATAATTATTTATATAGTTATACATGGTATCATTTCATCTTAACATAACTCCTAACTTCCTTTCATCTATCTACTTTATGTCTACCTTCTAACCAGTTATACCATAGGTTCCAAATCTCATGGTACTCTGTTTCCTCTCTCTCTCTCTTTCAATTCCATTGATAACCTATCCATCTCTGTGCATTCTAAAAACGTTTTTTAATTAACATAGTGCCGGAAGGAATATTATATCACATTTCCAGTTCTGGGTGAAGGCAATTCTTGCCGCAGTTGTTATATGATATGCTATACTGATTTTTTTTGCCAATTTTATATCCTAATAAAAATATCTCTGGTTTCAATTCAATTTTTTGTTTTGTAATTTCTTCTAGCCAATTCTTGATTTTGAGCCAATATTTCTTAACTTTAGGGCAGGTGGACAGGACAGGCGCATGGGACGAGTGGGGCAAGTTTCCCCCTCTGCCCTTTCCCCCCTCCTCTCACTACCTCACGTTGTTCTCAATGCAAGTGGTGCAAGCCTTGTGTTCCTGCAGGCCATGTGGGTGGCGCAGCCTTGTGTTCCCGCACAGCCTGGATTAATTGCTTTGTGGGGTGCTTTGTGGGTGACATTTCTCTGCGGACCACCAAAATTTTCTCGCAGACCACCAGTGGTCCCCAGCCCACTGGTTGGCAACCACTGCTCCAAAGCACCTGAAGGTAGGACAAGAAGCAATGGATGGAAAATAATCGAGGAGAGAAGCAACCTAGAACTAAGGAGAAACTTAACAGTGAGAACAATTAACCAGTGGAACAACTTGCCTCAAGAGGTTGTGGGCACTCCATCCCTGGAGGCTTTAAAAAAGAGATTGGACAACCTTTTGTCTGAAATGGTATCAGGTTTCCTGCTTGCGCAAGGAGTTGGTCGCTAGAAAACCTCCAGGGTCCCTTACAATTTATTCTGCTTTTTGTTATTCTGAATCTGCCTGTGCCTCTTTTGACATGCTATCTCTGGTTTTACTCAGTGCAGGTAGCCCTTACTCAAGATGTAGAGACTTTGGAAAACGTTCAGAGAAGAGCAACTACGATGATCAAAGCCCTGGACAATAAACCATAGGAAGAACGGCTGCAGGTTTTGGGTCTGACTAGTCTAAAGAAAAATAAGAATTGCGGGCTGACACGCTAGCAGTGTTTCAGTATTTGAGGGGCTGCTACAAAGAAGAGGAGGGTCAACTTATTCTCCAAAGCCCCTGAGGGCAGGACAAAAAACAATGGATGGAAACCAATCAAAGAGAGAAGCAACCTGGAACGGAGGAGAAAGTTCCTAATGGTGATAACAATTAACCAGTGGAACAGCTTGCTAGCAGAAGTTGTGGGTACTCCATCACTGGAGGTTTTTCTTAAGAAGAGACTGGACTTGTCTGAAATGGTATAGGGTCTCCTGCTTGAGCAGGGGGCTGGACTAGAAGACCTCCAAGGTCCCTTCCAGCTCTATTCTGTTCTATTTTAAGGACCAGATGTATAGCCACTGGTCTGAATTATAGCAGACTTCCCTAGAACTACTTATGTCCCTCATTTCAGGCACTTGGCCATCAGCTCATATTAACACTCATTTGCAGCATCCTTCAGTCATGTGACTGTGATTTTCAGTGTTTTTTGCCAGTTTGGGGTATTTCCTTTGGGTTTCTCTGGCAAAAAAAAAACAAAACCCCACCCACTGGTATAATGGGTTTAATAACCACAGAGTTTATTTTCAAATATTCTAATGTTTGATTAACCACTGCACAAAAAGGTTGCTGTCAGCATTCCAGAAAACCAACAAATAACTCTTAGGCAGACATCCCCTCCCAAGTTGTTGTTTTTTTTTTAAATTAGAGTAGTAAACTGGCACATCTGGGAAACCCTGAATCTGAAAATTCTGGATTTCCTTGCAATAAGTAAAATAAATACCTATCCATCCCCTGCACTCATCATTGCATCACATGCCCCAATCACCATCCGTCCCAACTAAAGACATCCCCTCAACCACTCCTCAGCCAGGTGCAGAAATAACATGACCTTGACTTAGAAGAAGCTAATGCAATCCTAAATTGTATTAACAGAGGGGTACAATCAAGATCAAGGGAGGTACTAATTCCACTCTATAAAGCCTTAGTAAGACCACACCTAGAGTATTGCATCCAGTTTTGTTCACCACATTACAAAAAAGAGGTTGAGACTCTGGAAAAAGTACAGAGAAGAGCAACCAGGATGATTGGGAGACTGGAGGTTGCAACGAACGTTTGCAGGAACTGGGCTTAGCTAGTCTAGGGAAGAGAAGGACCAGGGGAGACATGACAGAGGTCTTCCAATATTTGAGGGGCTGCCACAGGGAGGAAGGGGTCAAGCTATTTTCTAAAGAGCCTAAAGGAATAATGGATGGAAACTGAACAAGGAGAGATTTAACCTGGAAATAAGGAGAAACTTTCTGACAGTGAGAACAATCAACCAATGGAACAGCTTGCTCTCAGAAGTTGTGGGAGCGCCATCACTTGAGACCTTCAAGAAGAGGTTGGACTGCCATTTGCCAGAAATGGGGTAGGGTCTCCCTCCTGGGTGGGGAGTTGGACTAGATGATCTACAAGGCAACGTGACCTTGCTTAACATGCTCCATAATTTATGACTGTAATTCCAGGCTCAATTACAGTCATACGTTGAAGGTTGCCCTTGCATGTAAAATAGGGGAAACAGTTGATGAAAGATGACCCGGTTGTATCCAGTGTCCCGATCTGGGAAGAGTTTGCCAAAGACAAATCCAATGGGCTTCAATATGATTTTTTTATGCATTTGTTTAGGCAGGACAACATCACAACAGTTTTACAACAGGAAATAAAAAAAAATCTGCAAAGTCAACCCTTTCATTCATGCTCCAATTCACTTCAGTTTTGTTTTTAGTCTTAGAGAGTGTCGTGGGATTGCTCATATTTTTTCCTCCTAAGCTTTTCTCATCCAATGTTTCTTTTATTTTCAGCTACGAGTTTACTGAGTAAACTTCAGGCAAGCTGGGAACAAGACATATTGTGCAGTTATTAACTATTTATTAACAATTATTATTATCATTATTAACTAGTAACCATGAAGTGGTGAAAATGTTAGCTTGGACAATTACTGTATTTCTAGCCGGGCAATACATTGGTCTGGCTTTTGTGTTCCTTGAAACTGTCTTATTCCATATACGATTTTACTTGTTTTCTAAGAATTCTGATCAGGGGTGAGATTCTGCCAGTTCAGACCAGTTCGGGCAAACCCTTAACTCCAAAGATCAGCTGAGAGAGAACCGGTTAGCTCCGATGATCATGTGGGCCTTGCCCTTGTGCCAGAGGTGGTATTCAGCAAGTTCTGAACAGTTCTTGAGAATCAGTAGCAGAAATTTTGAGTAGTTCGGAGAACCGGCAAATCCCACCTCTGACTGGCCCCACCTCTGTGGTAGGTTGGCTTGACTCGAACATGAGGTTCGCCTCCATGCTGCAGGCCTTCAGAAAAACTTTGGGGTCAGGATGAACAGAGTTCTGAGTGGTGCAGTGGCCTAGAGGTGGAGCTCTCACCTTACAGGAGGCTGTGAGTTTGATCCTAGGTAGAGGCAGATATTTATCTCTCTGGGCACTATGAGAATATATCCGCTGAATATGACTCTGCATTGGTGACAGGAAGGGCATCTGGCCAGTAAACACTCGGCTCCAATCAGCTGCCCAGACACCATTCCACAAGGTATTGTGGGGTCATTAGATGATGATGAGGATGAGGATGATGCAAGTGGAGGAGGAGGAGGAGGAGGAGGAGAGAGTTCTCAATTTACTTATATATTTATTTACTTACAGAACTAATATGGCCATTATGGTGTTATGGTGAAATGGGTTCCCATGTTCGTTACTCAACAGTCCTGGAAATCCAATCAAGATACGTTTTTGAAGGATCTCAATGATCTTTTGGGATATAAAATAATAGAAGCTATCCGTGAATGCGATGGAAAAACAGACAGTTCTCTCTACCTTGAGTTATCACTTTCCTTGGGCATCTTTGTTCCTCCTCCCTTCCAAACGGAGTGCCATTTTTTTTTTTTCCGAAAGGAAAAAGGACACCCTGGCTGGCTGATTATTTGTGGTTCATTATTATTCTGACTGCCTCTGGGAGATTAAGGTCCAATTGCAAGGAAGCAAAATCTGTCAGAGTTTCTGGAAATAGCAAAGCAGCAGACCCTCTGGGCTTCTTCCGTTCTAGGTCTTAAGCTAGGGCAGAGCTGTTCTGCAGAAAGCATATCACAGTTTTTGGGGGCAGGGAAATGGTTAGCTACAAAACGATAAGAGGGAACTGAATATTTTTTTTAAAAAAAGAAAAAACCAGCAGAAACACACTGTTAAAATGGGCCATGCAAAAATGATGAAGCGATCTGAGCTAAATTTAGAAAGAAAAGTTTGGAGCTGCACAGCAGGATGATTATTGTTAGTGCAAAACCTTGGTGGCAAGACCCCCGCCCCCCTCACCATTTGGCATCGCCTAATTCATGCTCCGTCATATCACCAATAAATGTCTTTCTGGGTATGACAGCTCGCAACAGAACACCTTATACCACCAGGCTTGAAATTTTGGACCTGGACAACTTAGAACTATGCCGCTTACGGTCTGACCTAAGCTTAGTACGTGAAATTGTCTGCTACAAGGTCCTACCTGTCAATTGGTACTTCAGCTTCAACCGCGATAGCACACGGGCAAAGAATGGATACAAACTCAAAGGAAGTCGCTCCAAACTCGATGGCAGAAAATACGATTTCAGCAACAGAGTGGTCAACGCTTGGAACTCACTAGCTGACTCGGTGGTTACGGCCTCAAAGACCCCAAACTTTAACCTTAAACTGATACCCACCCCTCTCGTAGAAGAATGAATTTTTATTTTTTATTTTATTTGTTTTGTCAATTGCTTACAAGATAATAGGTGTAAGTATAAACGTAGTTATGAATACATGGATACATATAAGAAAAATAAAAAGAAGCAATAGGACAGGGACGGTAGGCAAGTTGGTGTACTTATGCACACCCCCGACAGACCTCTTAGGAAAGGGGTGAGGTCAGTAGTAGAAAGTCTAAGGTTAAAGTTTTGGGGGTTTGGGGAAGAAACCACAGAGTCAGGTAGAGTATTCTAGACATTGACCACTCTGTTGCTGAAGTTGTATTTCTTGCAATCAAGTTTGGTGCCTTGATCTTGAGTTTGTATCTATTGTTTACTCTTGTGTTGTTATGGTTGAAGCTAAAGTATTCATTGACAGGTAGGACATTGCAATGTATGATTTTATATACTATACTTAGATCGGACCAAAGGCGGCGTAGTTCTAGGTTTTCTAGGTCAAGAATTTCAAGTCTGGTGGCATAAGGTATTCTGCAATGAGTAGAGGAGTGGAGAACTCTTCTTGTGAAATATTTCTGGATTTTCTCAATTGTGTTAATATCAGATACGTAATGTGGGTTCCAGGCTGATGAGCTGTATTCAAGTATTGGTCTAGCAAATGTTTTGTATGCTGTAGTTAGTAGTGTGATATTACCAGAGAAAAAGCTACGTAGGATTTGGTTAACAACTCTTAATGCCTTTTTGGCTATGTAGTTACAGTGGGTTCTAGCACTTAGATCATTTGACATGAGTACTCCAAGTTCCTTGAGAGAGTTTGGATCATCAACAAGGTCCTGACTAATTATTCTAGGAAATATTAAAAAGGCAGAATATTTCCCCTAAAAGATAAATTAAAAATCTTAAAGGAAACAGAAACTGAAGACCCCAGCTCCATGTCCCCAGCAGATACTTTGGTGCCAGCCTATCTACAAAACAAAAGACCTCAGCTCCAGGATGATAGGATTATCCTTCAGGGTAAAGCCATTCAGCCACAATAGGAAATTGCCCTTCATTGCATCACCCAGCAAGATTCAACCAAGCCTGGGACACAGACAGCCTTCAAAGTTAGCAAAGACCCCTGCCCCTGGGAGTCTGACAGACCATAGGATATTTGCCCTTGCCACAGGAACAGGAAGCTCCAGTTCAAAGCACAAGAGAGGGTATAAATATATATCTCTCTCCACTTCATCTGGTCCTGTTCACCATTAAACTATCTTTTCAAGCAGTCTCCATGTTTCCAGTGTCTTTCTTCCCACTTGGAAATGAACCCAGATGGACATTTTTTCCAACTATTGTAAGCTACTTTAGCCAATCGTCTGAATTAATATAAAGTAACTTCCTTCCTGGCAATTACATCGTTATATACTTCTATGGTTGTACTATCTGGCTACTCACTTTCAAGCTTGCAACCATGCTTAAACGTGAGGCATTTATGTGGATTCATAAGTAAACAACACAGTTTTTTAAACCGGGGGGTTACCAAAACAAAGAACGGATGAAAACACTTATCTCCTGCTTGAATGAGAATCAATTTTAGACCTTTACAGCAGATGGAAGAAAAAAAGTACATAAATTCGAACATTGATTGTATAACTAAAGTTGGCATTTGATACACAGCTGGAATGCTTTTCTAATAGCTAATTAGCTTTTTCAGAACCAAAAAAATAAATTGCAAATCTACCTTATCAGGAGCTCCTGGATTGTGGTGTGCCTGTTTAATTGCTTCCAGTCTAGCCTAACGGGATAGAAACGACTGGATTAAACTAATTATGATATGTGCATGAACATTAAAATGTATCTATTTATAATTAAATCATTTTGCTCTTAAGCACACAACTTTAGAGGTATTTTCTTTCAAAATACACCTGTCTAGCTGGGTTTTATTTCAAGGTAATCATGTCAAAACTTACCCAGACATGTTTTGGAACTACAGTTCTGTCAATTCCCATATTACTCTAAAATCTACAGATTAGATCAGGGTTTCTCTATCTTGCCAACCTTAAAATGTGTGGATTTCAATTCCCAGAATTCCCTAGCTAAGGAATTGACTGACATTGGTTGGCTGGTTGAGGGATTCTGGGAGTTGAAGTCCACACATCTTGAAGTAATATTGGAACTCAGGAACAAAATAGTATTTCTTGAACCCTTTCAATGACAAATTGAAAATATCACTCATTTAACTCTTTTATAATCTGACTATAGTACTAGCTTGTTTCATCTTGCTTACATTTGGCTCGGTTAAAATTTGAGTAGCCTCAATTCATCTGCGTTCTCCACTTTGTCTTACGTTTGATGAAGTTCTTGAATAAGAGATATTTATTATACAAGACTAGTGGCACCTGTGAGTGCACAGAATTCAATATTTTCATAAGAAGACTAACCTTCCCGCTTCTGAAGACAACAAATATATCAGTTCCAGAGAAAGGGAGAGAGGGAATTAGGAAAGATATGGCATATTTTAACGGTTGATTCAATCGTGTTTTTCCTTAATCCATCATGCATAATTCCCTTCCATTTTTATCCATTTACTGGCGATGCAAGAGACATTAGTCTACAAAGAAATCACCTCATGTCTGAGTGAGGATTTGAACTCAGAGTTTTAGAACAGAGGTCCAAACACCATGACAACATCAAAATGCTGATTTAAAGTCAGACTAGGAACATTTGAATTCTGATTTCTATATAAGAGTTATTTGGAACCAACGACCAATCCAGGGGTGGGATTCAAATTTTTTAACAACCAGTTCTGTGGGCATGGCTTATGTGGTGGGCATGGCTTAGGTGGTCATGTGACTTGGCTTGTTGATAATGTGGCTGGCTGGGTGTGGCCAACTCAATATCACTCACATCGAGGCACGCATCTCCTCGCCTGGCCTCTCATGACTGTGGGGAGGCTTTCGTAAGTGTGGAAAATGGTCATAAGTCTCTTTTTTCAGTGCCATTGTAACTTTGAATGGTCATTCCACACAAGCAAAGTACCAGCAAAGGAGGGGGGAAAAACTCCAGAGAAGTTCCTGAGACAGGAAGTCGAGTCCTACCAAGAATGTAATAAGGGTTAACGGAGAGGCCGTTTCTGTAAGCAACACCAGAATGTTTCCTTCCTGCCTTCCTTACAGGATTAGGCCAGTAATTTCTTCTAAAAACTGATTCTCCGAACTGCTTAGAATGTTAACAACCGGTTTTAGTGAATAGGTGCGAACTGGTAGAATCCCACCCCTGGACCAATCAGCTTAAAGATCTCACAAGATTGGCATAGGAATCGCATATCAGTGTTATCTGGTAAATGAAGTAATTGATACAAGTAGCCTCCATGTCTAACCATAATGAATTCACCCCTTCATGTCATAACCGTCATAAAACAGGTCGGTGGCATGATTGACTCAATTTTACAACCTTTTTGTGGTTGTCATTAAATAAATCATTGTGGTCACTAAATGATTCAACAAGCAAACCAATGGTTCATAGTATCAGGATTCCGGCAGTTACCCCAATTAAATCATGAGTCTCAAGCCAAATTTCCCAAACTAAATAGGACTTATTGGAGTTAACATGTCGGCCCTGCCTCATAATTCACTGTCACCCTTGACCCTGGTTTTCCCCAACCCCTCTGGGTGTATCATAATTCATATTCTCCAATGAGACACATCCATAGCCAAGAGTCATCAATCATGTTCTCCAGTTAGATTTTTGCGCAGCAGAAACTTCAATCACCTAGTTACAATCTCTGAAAAGCCATGTATGGAATGCACTTTTGATTTCCAAGCTGCCGCACTGCTCTTTCAAACCCCTTTCCCCCCTCCCTTTCTTTGGGCAACTATAAAGCGGCCATAGAAACAGCCAACTCATAAAACATTTCTATGGCCATTCTATACTTATCACATCGTTTTGCTGGTTTTGTGAAAAACCATCATAAAATTACCAATGCAGCCAGCCACATTACCCTGGTATCCTGCCAATGGTTGCAAATGCCACTTGTAGTTCAGTCACATACTTGTGGAGGATGTCGGAACTTCAAATCCTGTTCATGGGCCCCTGTGTTTTGGGTCAGTCATAAGTCAAGAACTATGCAAGATTTTTTTCTGAGAGTCCATATCAGGAAGAAAAAGAAAGTAACTGTCATGCTGCTGTTGGAGATTGACTCCAAGGGAGAGGAGGAATAGCCAACAGGAAGTGGAAGTGTGGCTCTGGAGGTTGTGGAGGAGGCTGGGGAAGGGCAGAGGCCGGCTGGGCAGTCAGAGGAGGACCCAGGCTCATCCCCTCTCCATCCTAGGGCACACAGGTAGGAGAGGATAAGGGAGAGACATGAATGGCGTGGTCTATGGGGGAGGAAAGGGCCTTGATCCGCTTCATGGGCTGCAGCTGCGAGAACTAGTTAAAAGGACGGACATGCATATGGGCCAGTGCTGGAAACAAAGCGTGGAAATATCTCTAGTCTGTCATTCCTCTCTGAGGTTGGCATCCTTGCCAGTATGTGTTCCAATGTCTGTGGACGTCTTCAAGCCCTTATCTTGTCTGGTACCCTTAATTGCTTCAGTGTGGTTTGTGTTGTTTTTACTCTTTATAATTTATAGGCATTTTTAGTTTAAATGGCATTTCCTCCTTTTCATAACTGCTTGTGAGGGAGTTTTTTGTCTCCAGTCAAGGATATTTGTAGCTTTGAAGCAAAGTGAAGGAATAAAAGGGTCTTCACCTGTTTTTGTGACTGTGTCTATTTTGTATCCCACCCTGGGGTCATCACAGTAACTATTACATTCTGCAAAGTAAAATCAATGGGGAAGCCAAATTCACTTAACAACCATGTTTTTAACTTATCAACTGCGGTGATTCACTTAACAACTTTTTCATAGTTACGACCTTGCCAGCATCCCCATGATTGTGTGGTCATATTTCAGATGCTTGGTAACTGGTTTATACCTATGACCGTTGCTGTGCCCCAAGGTCATGTGATCACCTTTTGCGACCTTCTGACAAGCGAAGTTAACAGGGAAGTAAGTTTCATTTAACAACCAGGTTAGTAACTTATCCACGGCAGTGATTCACTTAACAACGGAGGCAAGAAAGGTTGTAAAATGGGTCAAAACTCACTTAAACTCACTTGTTCAATGTCTCATTTAACAACAGAAATGTTGGGCTCAATTGTCGTCGTAAGTCGCGGACTACCTGCACTGTAATCCACTTGGCTTTTAGTAAAATATATCTTTCACTATAAACGGAGTCGAGGGTCTTTCTTTGCTAATGGACCAAGTCGGAGCAGGCCTGACACCTTTCTTCCTTTGTAACACAACCTGAAAATGAAGCATCCGGACCTTAAAATCTCCTGAATAGTGAGAAGAATAATTACTTGATATACTTGATGTAACTCTCCTTCTAATAGCTTTATGGACACCACAGAGATACCACGTAGACCCCATTTAATCGATTCAAACAACAGATCACCAAGCTATCCATAACTAGACAATAAAGCAAACAGTATGGAATTTCAAAGGCCAACGTCCTGTACCCCCTGTAGAATTAAAGGATCAGACATCTTTATTAACTTTTTTAAAGGGCTCTTAAATCATGTCACTTTATATAAATTTTTAACCAATTATTTAACAGTTAGTTTTAATTAGCCATTCTACTTGCTATACTTCTTCAATTTAATTGCTGCATTAATTGCTGATAATTATTTTATTCTAAATTTAGTGTAAATTGCTGAGAGAATGCTGTAGTTGGTATATCAAGTTAAATAATGAAAGGAAACTGTGCTGCTCTGTCAAATAATATGGGAAGTTAAGAATATCAATGAACATCTGCTGTCCTGATGATGTTACCTAGTAGGGTAATGAAATGTCCACAATCCCAAAACCAAGCTTGGAGAACTCCAACGAGTCACATGTCAAGCTGGGCCTAGATGTATTTGCTGTTGTCACATTAAGTTGGTGTAGAATTGTCATAGTCTAACCCACCTCTGTTTTTGATTTTCTCAGTTGCAATGCATGCAGGGGTGGGATTCTACCAGTTCTCACCTATTCACTAGAACCAGTTGTTAACATTCTAAGCAGTTCGGAGAACCGGTTGTTAGAAGAAATTACTGGCCTAATCCTGTAAGGAAGGCAGGAAAGAAACATTCTGGTGTTGCTTACAAAAACTGCCTCTCCGTTAACCCTTATTACATTCTTGGCAGGACTAGACTTCCTGTCTCAGGAACTTCTCTGGAGTTTCTTTTCCCCTCCTTTGCTGGTACTTTGCTTGTGTGGAGTGACCATTCAAAGTTACAATGGCACTGAAAAAAGTGACTTATGACCCTTTTTCACGCTTACGACTGTTGCAGCATCCCCACAGTCATGAGAGGCCAGGCAAGGAGATGCGTGCCTCGATGTGAGTGATATTGAGTTGGCCCCACCCCGCCAATAACATGACCACCTAAGCCACTCCCACCAACTAAGCCAGGTCCACAGAACCGGTTGTTAAATACATTGAATCCCACCCCTGAATATATGGTTGTGAATGTTGGATCGTAAGGAAGGCTGAGCACCAAAGCATGGAGGCCTTTGAACTCTGGTGCTGGAGAAGACTCCTATGAGTCCCTTGGACTGGAAAGCGATCAAACCTGTCAATCTTAGAGGCGATCAACCCTGACTGCTCTTTAGAAGGCCAGATCCTCAAGAGGAAACTCAAAGACTTTGGCCACCTCATGAGTAGGAAGGACTCCCTGGAGAAGAGCCTAATGCTGGGAATGATAGACGGCAGAAAATGAGGTGGATGGATGGAGTCACTGAAGCAATCGGCGTAAGCCAGTGGTGAGATTCAAAAAATTTTACTACTGGTTCTGTGGGCATGGCTTGGTGGTCATGGCAGGGGAAAGATACTGTAAAATCTCTATTCCCACCCCACTCCAGTGGAAGGATACTGCAAAATCTCCATTCTCTTCCCACTTTAGGGGAAGGTTACTGCAAAATGCTATTCCCTCTCCACCCCACTAACCTGCCTTCCAGCTCCATTCTCCTGTGCAGGGCAACAAAAGAAGACCCAGCCAATCAGCTAGGACTTGGGAGGCGAGAATAGATGGGGGCGGGGCCAGTCAGAGATGGTATTTGCCGGTTCTCTGAACCACTCAAAATTTCCGCTATTGGTTCTCCAGAACTGGTCAGAACCAGCTGAATACCACCTGTTCCTGGATACTTCCAGACTGCTCACCAACAGAAGCTCAAGATTTACCACCCTATTCATTATCGTTCCCCTACCCTATTCATTATCGTTGTATTTGTTAGGAATAACAAGCTTACCTAACGTAGTTTGGGTAAAATAATATATATAAACTATGATATTAAGTTTAAGTGTGTGTCACTTTAAACTGCAAAGCGTGTAATTTTGGGTGCGGTGTGAAACCGCCATAAGAGGGAGCAAGAGAAGCTGACGATTCCTGACGATTGATGGATTGATGGTTTGTTAACTGCGTGTTTCCCTACTGCTGAGTTGCTGAAGGAAGAAAGGAGGTGTGACTTCTTCATATCTCTACTGCGAGGAGATATATTACTGGACTGATATTTGTAAGTTTACTGACCTCTTTTTTGACACTGGACTTTGCAACTGAATAATCCCCGGACGGACTGAACTAGTGAATGATATATGGACTGTTTGACTATGCTATAACTCTTACTATTAAACTATTTAACTAGCACAGTGTATCTGTTTTACCGAGTGTAAGCTACAAAAAACGTTTATCTCACATATTTTGCCTGCCTGCCTGACTGCCGTGCAGATTCTGCTAGGGTGTATCCCTAACAATATTTTGTGTTGTATTTATGTTTTCTTCAATCTAGATTCAACGTTGAATCTTCAAGACTAATAATTCCTAATTGATGTGCCCTCCACGAAGGTATTTTCTTTCAAAGCTGTCCAGATTTGATGACCATCATCAAGGAATCCTATAGTTTTATTATCCATACACAGAGAATTGCTTCTTTTGGTCTCTCGTGACTCTTTCCATCGGTTCCTACTAAGTAGATGACTAAAGTGCTGGGCTTCAGGTTGGGATGAGGGAGAAATTCTGTGATGGTGCTTAATAATATAAAAACCCCAAATTTCATGGATTGACCAATATGACATTATTCTTCAGCACGTGCATTTCTTGAATGTTGTGCTGTTTCTTTGAGCCAAAGAATGTGCACATTAGAAGTCAAGTCACTGTTAGATTCAAATCTGGTTTGCAACAGGCAAAACTGCTTGCAAAAATACTGTTTGCTGGATGAAACAGGTTTTACACGGTTATTTCAGGGGAAACTGCTCACACTGAATTGGGAAATGGAACAATTGAACTTTATAGGAAAAAGTGACAAACTAAGAGAAACAAAACAGATAGACTTTTTAAAAAGAGGTTGAACAACCATTTGTCTGAAGTGGTGTAGGGTTTCCGGCCTAGGCAGGAGTTGGACTAGAAGACCTCCAAGGTCCCTTCCAACTCAGTCATTCTAATTCTAACTTGCCAGTACTCAATCCAAGCAAGGACACTTAAGACTTTGCACACTTCAAAGTCTGGAAAGCAGAATTTGAATCGTAAGACCTGGCTCTGCCAGATGGCTTGGGGACCCAATAGGGGAGCTTCACACTGGAGATGACTGACTAATTAAAATTCAATGCCACCTCCCTGTGCCCCCCATTTGTCCATCTCTCTTCTTTGCCATCTTGTCTTCATGATTTTACCTGTTAATGTTTTTACCTTATTGGATATGAGACAGTTGGCAAATAACATTGATAGATAGATAGATAGGTAGATAGATAGATAGATAGATAGATAGATAGATAGATAGATAGATAG
>NW_020769341.1:3425499-3449226 GCF_900518735.1 Pseudonaja textilis
TAGATAGATAGATAGATAGATAGATAGATAGATAGATAGATAGATAGATAGATAGATAATAAATAGGTAAATAGATAAACAAATAGCAATAGGAATAGCACTTAGATTTATATACTGCTTCACAGTTCTTTACAGCCCTCTCTAAGCAGTTTACAGAGTCAACGTATTGCCCTCAGCAATCTAGGTCCTCATTTTACTGACCTCAGAAGGATGGAAGGCTGAGTCAAACTTGAGCTGGTCAGGATCGAATTCCTGACGATTGGCAGCGTTAGTCTGAAATACTGCATTCTAACCACTGTGTAACGACAATGATAGATAGATAGATAGATAGATAGATAGATAGATAGATAGACAGACAGACAGACAGACAGACAGACACATGATAGATGATAGATAAGTAGACAGATAATAGATAGATTGATAGAGAGTTGATAGATAAGTAGATTGATAGATAATAAGTAGATAGATACATAGATAAGACTCACAGTAGCAACAGCCTAGCAGACTTTGTAGCAGCAATTGGCCTGGTGCTGTCCATGGTGCTGAAGCTCCAATATTATTTTGCATTCTGAACAAGTTGGACAATTCTTATCTCATGAATCCTAGCCAGCATGATTAACAGTGAAGAATAGAGAGAAATCCAGTGAAATTTGGAAAGCACAAATCACCTACCTCTGTTTTGGCCCTTATTCATCTGACTAGTGAAGCTTTATTTAGCTTTTGCCATGGCCCATGTTCACCATTCTACCACATGCATCCATTTAAATATATTTTTGTTTTCCTTTGAGGGTGGGCTTCACTACTGTTTTGGATGAAGATTATGCTTGTTGATGTGTCTTAGCTACAAGACAGACATCCAGTTTGGACTAGTGTTTAAGATGCTGGCCTAGAACCCAGGAGCCAGTGAGTTCCGGTCCCACCTTAGACCTGAAAGCCGATCGAGTGACTTTGTGCCAGTCACTCTCTCTCAACCCAACCCAACAACTCATAATTTGTGGGGAAAATAGGAGGAGGCTTATGTATGTTCGCTGCCTTGAGTAAGTTATAAAGTAATAAAGGCAATATAAAAAAAAATCAAATAAGTTGAAAGAATGCATGAATTCACTGGATAAAAGATGAGTCTACAAACTTACAAGGTTTGCATTTCTAGTGCCTACAGTATATTTCTGGAGAAGAATGCCAACGTTCATGAGACACAATGTAACCGGAAGGCAGAAATACCATCTCATTCTTGCTGTGCTATAAAACCCAACAATTGACTTGAGCCATGGAATGATAAGCAGCCTGGAGATGTTTAAAAGCTTTTCTCACTAGGGGTGAAACCCTTCCAGTAATCCTAGAAAAGGGCGAGGTTATGTATACCATTATTTTTCTTCTTCAGTGGAAATCATGCATATTATTTTAATTTCCCATTATGCATTTGAGGACTTCTAATTCAGGTCCCATCAGCAGCAGAGAAAATTTTTTTTACAGCCTTCAATGCATTTTTCTACTCTACCCCAAAGTAAGATATTGGCTCTGGAGTGAAAAAAAAATGAGGAAGTAATAACAAAGAGCATTTTATAAGCAATCATAATGTTGTTGGGTCCTTCTCTTTATTTTTTGCAAGAAAGCATGTAGGAAATTCACAAAAACCTCAAGAGGGTTTAATAGGAATACTTAGAAACATTAACTTCCCCCGGAGGCAAACAGCATAATGTTCATGCAATTTGACTATTTAATCAAGACAATCAAAGATACCTTTTCAAAACAAAATGTTCCATTCCAAATAAAAACACGATCAATGGCTGCTTCTTTTGAAGCCAATATGTGCCATGGAGATTTGGGTTAGAATTAAATCTGAATGGTCATAGAAGGTGTCAAGATGTAACTAGTCTTAAGGTAAAGGTAAAGGTTCCCCTCGCACATAGGTGCTAGTCGTTTCCATCTCTAGGGGGCAGTACTCGTCTCCATTTCAAAGCTGAAGAGCCAGTGCTGTCCAAAGACGTCTCCATGGTCATGTGGCCGGCATGACTAAACGTCGAAGGCACACAGAATGCTCTTACCTTCCCACCAAAGGTGGTCCCTATTTTTCTACTTGCATTTTTTACATGCTTTCAAACTGCTAGGCTGGCAGAAGCTGGAACAAGTAACAGGAACTCACTCCATTACGCAGCGCTAGGGATTCGAACCGCTGAACTGCCAACCTTTCTGATCCACAAGTTCAGCGTCTTAGCCACTGAGCCACCACCAACCACTAACTTGGTTTTCTCCTTGATTAGTTTCCATCCATTGCTCATTCAGATGCTTTCTGAAATTTGCCTAAAGCTGCTTGGGTTGAGTAACGTTAAACCAGGGGTGTCAAACTCATGGCACATAGGCTGAACGTCTTCCACATATGCCACACCCAGCCCCATTTTAGCGAAGGGGGGGAATTGTGATATGTCACATGGCAGCAATGTGTCGTTGTAAGTTTGACACCCCTGCATTACACCAGGTTTATACCAACACACACTTTGGTTTGTTAGTCTATGTAAAACAAAACAAAAAACAAAAAACTCTTCCACAATTGCCTGAAACTTTCTGACTTGAGTGATATGTTCCAAATTAGTACAATGAAACTGTCATGGGCTATTGGAAGCTTGGCAGCCTGCGAAATATTACATTTGCACATTCTTTATCAGGAAAAAAAGGCGTTACCATCTATCCAATGCATCAATATGTGTACTTAGCATGGAGATTTTTTTTCCTTTTCTTTCTGTTTTTTTTTTTAAAAAATCTCTCTTCTGACAAACTCAAGAGAGATAAATTGGCCGCTGTGTGTTAAAAAGTCAAGGTATCCATTTGCCTCAATTTCTGAACCTAATCGTTTTTCCCCTTCAATAACTTTGGTTAAAAATGAACTCGGGGAGAAGCTTGCTTTTCCCTTGCAATTGGCTCGATGGAAACTATCATTATTGTTACAAGCTGCTGAATAGTTTTAGATAAACCAGGTGAAGTCCAATGGAAATCTCCTGCCAATCACAACCACAAGGGATTATTCTCTTTCGAGAGCAGCTCCTTCAGAGTCTACAAAATCACTCTAGAAGTTCAGATATACTCCTGAAGATTGGCAACAAGGAGACGTGATTCACGGGAAGAATGGAAGGAGAATCATTTTCATTCTGGAATTTGGGACAATGGGTTTAATTCTTCTAAATCAATAGAATAGAACAACAGAGTTGGAAGGTACCTTGGAGGTCTTCTAAGTCCAACCTGCTGCCTAGGCAGGACACCCTACCACCACTTCAGACAAATGGTTATCCAATCTCTTCTTAAAAACTTCCAGTGTTGGAGCATTCATAACTTCTGGAGGCAAGTTGTTCCATTGATTAATTGTTCTCACTGTCAGGTAATTCCTCCTTAGTTCTAAGTTGCTTCTCTCCTTGATTAGTTTCCACCCATTGCTCCTTGTCCTACCCTCAGATGCTTTGGAGAATAGAATACATGGAATAGTATACAATAATATGCATGGAAGTAAATATTCACTCCTATCACAGCAAACTTGACTTTGTCTTGCACCAGAACGCAAAACAAGAACCAGTGGATGGAAACTCATCAAGAAGAAAAGCAACTTAGAATCGAGGAAAAATTTTCTAATGGTGAGAACGATCAACCAGTGGAACAGCTTGCCTTCAGAAGTTGTGGGTGCTCCAACACTGGAGCCTTTCAAATGGACAGCCATTTGTCTGAAATGTCATAAGTTCTCCTGCTTACACAGAGGGTTGGACCAGATGACCTCCAAGGTCCAAACTGTATTATTTTGTATTCTGCATCTATATTTCCAGACCCAGTGCTGCATTCTGGAACGTCCAGTGTTCTTTAAATAAGAAGTGTTACTTGAATTGTGACTACCTGTATTTAATGCAAGGTAGCTCCAGAACGATTCTGGGAAACTCACAATGTAACAGAGAAAAAAGAATACGGTATAAATAAGAAAACAGCAGAAATAAAAGCAGAAATAAGGAACAAGGTGGCACATCTGAGTTGATCCACAATGTAGAAAACTTATATAAATGCATGCCTCAAGGGCTCTAAACTATCCCTAGCCCAGAGGTGGGATTCAGCAGGTTCTGACCAGTTCTGGAGAACCAGGAGTGAAAACTTTGAGTAGTTCAGAGAATCAGCAAATATCACCTCTGACTGGCCCCGCCCCCATCTATTCTCCACCTCCTGAGTCCCAGCTGATTGGCTGGTTCTTCTTTTGTTGCCCTGCACAAGAGAATGGAGCTGGAAAGCAGGTTAGTGGGGTGGGGAGGGAATGGGGATTTTGTAGTATCCCTCCCTTAGAGGGGGATGGGAATGTAGATTTTACAGTATCCTTCCCCTGCAATCCCCAGCAAGCCACGCCCACAGAACCGGTAGTAAAGATTTTTGAATTCCAACACTGCCCTAGCCCATTGTCTGAGGAAACAGCCAGGTCCTTTAGGCTTTCTGGAACAGAATTTATGGAAAAGATAAACAGAGATAAATCAAACAATGGAAAGCAGAGGTGTCCAGCCTTGGCAATTTTAAGACTTGCGAACTTCAATTCCCAGAATTCCCCAGCCAGCATGAAAGTCTGGGAGTCGAAGTCCACGGGTCTTGAAAGTTGCTGAGGTTGGAAACCCCTGACGTAATGTAACTTATTCTCTAGTAAATTGATAATGATTTCAGGCTAAAGTTTTTAGAACACTCCCCCCCCGCAAAACCCAATTGAATATAAGGCTACACTGTAATCCCAAGATGACCTGCTTCCAAGGAAGTCAGCAGGACATCACTTCAAAACAATCTGTTGAATAAATGGGCTTATTAAATCCATTTTTTATTAAGCCGGGACGTCCCTGCATCCAGAGCTTGAAAGAGAGGGGAAATGAAGTTAAATAAAAGGTAGTTAAAAGGTTTTGAACTTAACCGATCTTGAATCTTGGCAAGAGAGAGGTGAATAAATTATTTATAAATGTCCTGTCTTATTTGCTATGATGTAGCCTCACCGAAATGCCACTATTAGAATGCAAAGGTTATGGCAAATTTTGTTTTTTGTTTTTTACATTTCAGAAGGCTGGGAAATAACAAATAGCATCCTTTCATTAAGGCATTCAGCTTGTCCTTATTTTTATTTTTCTCTTTCAACTCTCCTTCCTGAATACTGTAAATACTACCATGTATCCTTGTCAGGCAATAAATTTCAATCTTTGGATTGTGTTGCCCTTGCTAAAGTTTTGCATTCTCTTTGATCTGCATCAGGGACCTTGTCTGATTCACCCCCTGCCCCATTCGTTCGCTTTGAGAAAAAAAAAAACCCATAGAATTTCCTTACAAGCAGTATTTTCTAAACCTAAAAGATATTCAACGGTATGGACTGAATCTTCGAGACCGGGATTTCTGAAGAACGGGGGTAAGACTACTCAAGACGCAGGACTCCGATTGAAAGCTCTTTGCTTAAAGGACATTTTTTTAAAAAAAATATCGGCATCTCAGATTTCTAATTTTGCAACCTCTTAGTCCTACAGGTAGTGCTCGGCTTACAACACTCCACTTAGTGGCCATTCAAAGTTACAACGGGTCTGACCAAAGGGGCTTGTGACCATTTTGCAGGATGTGGTGGTGCAGTGGTTAGAATCAAGGGCAGGATTCAATTTTTGTAACAACCGGTTCCGTGGGTGGGGCTAGGTGGGCATGGCCATGTGACTGGGTGGGCACGGCAGAATCATAACAACTGGTTCTAGAGAACCGCTCCAAACCGGTAGAATCCCACCCCTGGTTAGAATGCAGTACTGTAGGCTACTTCTGCTGACTGCAGGCTGCATACAATTTGGCAGTTCAGATCTCATCAGGCTCAAAGTTGACTCAGGCTTCCATCCTTTCCGAGGTTTGTAAAATGAGGATCCAGATTGTTACGGGGCAATAAGCTGAATGTGTCCATTTTTAAAATATGGTAATTATCAGTAAATGTAAACCCTACAAATAAAAGTCTTCCATAATTTTTAAAGGTGGGAAAGGTCCTGAGAACAAAACAAAAATTGATCTAGAGGAAAGAATATATTGACTGATTGTTTTTTTTTTAATTTAAAACCCCTCCTGTCTGTTTATTCCACAGTTTAGGGCAACTTACAAAAAAAAATGAATAAAATCAAACCAAATCGAGAGGCGGGGGGGAGGAGGAAACAATTGCAATCAAAATTGTTATCTTTTTTTCCTTATCTCTAACTGATAGCAACTGCAGAGATAATGGCCCGCATACCTTCAAACAAATTGTATTTGTTGGGGAAATTGTATTACATCTCCTTGTAAATTTGTTTTTGATTCACTCGAGACGCAAATATCATTTGTAAAACAGGACATGGTTATTTTATCATTGTTCCCAAAGATGTTCATTAATTTAATATTTCAGGTCCCCACTCCAATGTTTTCTGCTGTTGTGCAGATTAAAAAGGGCTCTTTGATGAGAGTTCAGAAGTACTTAGGGCAGTAAACTTCTCTATTCACTTTGGTTCATTGGTCAAAATTTACCATATTAAGATTCACCATTCTGCTGAACCACTGATCAGCTCTTACAGACAACAAAACGTTAGGACACTCTGCTTTGTCCAGTCTGAAACTTTTTTCAAGAAAGCACTGCTTCTTGGAAGGAAAAATGGATGATAAACTATAACACATTATCTGTTGTGGTTAGCCAGCAGCGGGTGTGGACGGCTGAGGAGAGCAAGGACTCAGATGAGGCGCCAGGACCATTAGGGAGTGGACTGCTGCCTTCAGAGATTGTGGGGGCTGGCAGCAGTGATGAGGAGGTTCCCGAGGAGCCTGTGCCAAGTGTGCGTGCACGCAGGGCTGCTCACAGGAAAGAGCAGCTGCAGCAGCACGGGCGATTTGGGAGTAAGGCTGCAAGGTAATGGCCCCTCCTTCAAGAAGATAAAAGCCAGCTGTGAATCGGACATTCTTTGCAGGAAGCAAAGACGTTTTGAAACTCGAGCCTCGTGGACATTGCAGTATCTTAGTTGGTATTTGAAGACTCTTGTGTTGTGAAATATTTCTAGGTAACCTTATCTGTTATTCTTGGCAGCCTCTCACAGTTTTGGCGAGGCTCATGCTTATCAAAGTTAATTAGTTTGCAGCAGCCTTTTAACTGTGGATTTGTAAGAATCATTAAAAGGTTTCCGTTCCCTTTGGTTCGTGTTGGTTTTATTGGAAAAGGGTTTGGGTCAGAACATTATCTTACATTAAAATAACACAGAGAGAGAGATAGAAAAAAAAAAACCCACACACATTTCAAAGTTCCCCTGAGTTAAATGGGTCTTAACCAAATAACAGAGTTGGAAAGGACCTTGGAGGTCTTCTAGTCCAACCCCCTATTCAAACAGGAAACAAGATACCATATCAGGCACATGATTGTCCAATCTCTTCTTAAAAACCTTCAGTGTTGGAGAACCCACAACTTCTGGAGGCAAGTAGTTCCACTGATTCATTGTTCTGTCAGGAAATTTCTCCTTAGTTCTAGGGTGCTAGTTTCCATCCATTGCTTCTTATCCTGCCCTCTGGTACTTTGAAGAATAGCTTGACTCCCTTTTCTTTGGGGCAGCCCCTGAGATATTGGAACACTGTTATTGTTTCCCCTAGGCCTTCTTTTCATTACCCAGTTCCTGCAACCGTTCGTTGTATGTTTTAGCCTGGGTGAGTATGCATTGCATGAATCTTTCAAAAATAATAAAGAGTTTTTGTTAGGACATTCTAAGTACTATTCTGAATTTTTATTGATGCTGTTTCTGGGAAAATATTGATCTTATAAATAAATCTTAAGTACATTAAAAGTATATTTAAGTGAAGGACCGAGTGTGAGAGCTCATAAAATAAAAGGATAAACTGTAAAGTCACAATCCTTTTATTAAGTAACGTAAAGCCTTGGCACTGTTTCTTATATTTTGCCAATTGCCAGAGTATCCATGAATGAACAGAAATAAATCTATGGAACAGCGCGTTTGCTAAATAAAACTAGGGTGTGTGTGTGTATGTGAACCACCTGTTTATTTCTTGAGAAAGAGCTGCTCTTAAACTCAACTTCAATTTAGTGGAGGGATGAATTTCTACGTGTCCGCTGAATATCTACATGCTGGATATTTTCCAGATAAAGTTGAGTGATTCCAACCTAATCTCATTTCAGTATTCAGACCTGAATGTACACCTAATTGGAAGTAAGATGATATTTCTATATTTGGAAGTTTTTTCTGATTTTATCTTCACGTTCTTGATAAATAAGTAGGCTTCTGTTCTAATGCCCTAGAAATGTGAGGGGAATAGATATTTAAATTCAAAGTACTCCCCAATAAATATTTATTTGAGAAATGTGTAAATTGAGATGTAGATATTAAGACCACGTGAATGTTCTGGTCAAAATGCTAGCAGTGTGATATATGCAAAACAATGCAGTGAGCCGTGTATAGATCTGTACATTGGGGAAAACAAAACAACCACTTCACAAATGCATGGCACAACATAGGAGAACAAACCCATCAGGACTAGATTCACAGTCCATCTGCATTTACAAGACAAAGGCCGCTCTTTTGAAGACAACAAAGTCCACATGTTGGACAGAGAGGACCGGTGGTTTGAAAGAGAGGTCGAAGAGGCCATCTATGTCAAAACTGAACAGCCCTCTCTCCGAAGTTGGGGAGGGATACGACATCATCTGTCTCCAATCTACAACACAGTCCTTTCAGCAGTTCCAAGAAGGCTCCACACACATTTGCACTACTCAGGTGGACCCGAGGACACAGATAAACCTTCAGGTGGCCTCAATAACTCTCTAAAACAGGGATCCCCAACCACCAGGCCCCGGACCGGTACTGGTCCGTGGATCATTTTCTACCAGGCCGCCAGTTTGCTGGGTGCCGCCATCTTGTTTCAACGAGAAAGTGCTTCCGGGTGAGCTTTTCCGGTTGGAAAGCGGCGTTTGGGTCCTGAAGGAATCCTCACGCCTTAGTTTCATTGAAGGGGGGGCGGCTTCAAACGAAGAGCCGTCCTGATGGCGGAGGAGATTAAGAAAGCACAAAAAAGGTACAAAGGAGGAGTTGAAGGTGGCGGGGAGAAGCGGGGGACGGCTGGCTGGCCGGTCGCTCGGCTCGCCTTGCCTTGTCTTGCATGCTGATGCTGGTACCGGGCCATGGATCATTTTGTGATGCCGGTACCGGGCCGTGGCACAAAAACGGTTGGGGGCCACTGCTCTAAAAGGATGCAAATGACCAGCTGTCTGCAAGGAGTATAAATCCTTCCATTTCCCACCATCTAGTCAGAGCTGAAGAAGCTTCTTGGATGAGAAGCAAAATGTCTTCAAAGAAAAACCAAGGAAGTCCAGTTGCCTCTTGAAAAAGGCAACCTTTTGAGGGGTCAAAGAGGCAATTTATATTAAAATTGAGAAGCCCTCTCTCAACAGAGCAGGAGGGATAAAACAACACCTATCTCCTATCTAAAACAGTCTTTTCAGCAGTTCCAAGAAGATTCACAACCATTTGCACTCTGGTTCAGGTGACCCTGAGGACACAACATAAACCCCCAAGTGGCCTCAATGGCTCTCAGAGAGACTACTAATGACCGGATGACTGCAAAATTCCCCCATCACCGCCCTCCTGTCAGAACCTATCCTTCCACCATCACCCCACCATCCAATACAACCAGCGAAGCTTCTTCTTCCTCCTCAAATTGCAGGAAATACGACTTCAGCAACAGAGTGGTCAAGGTCTGGAATACTCTACCTGAATCTGTGGTTTCTTCCCCAAACCCCAAAAACATTAACCTTAGACTGTCTACTATTGACCTCACCCCTTTCCTAAGAAGCCTGTAGGGGGCATGCATAAGCGCACCAACGTGCCTACCGTCCCTGTCCTATTGTTTCTTTTATTTTTCTTATATATACCCATTTCATGTATTCATAACTACTGTGTTTCTCATATAATAAGTCCAGGTCTTTTTTTTTTTTTTGAGCCCCGAAAAAATGGCTAGGCCGTCTTTTCGGGGGTGACTTAATTCCCCCCCCCTTGCATCTTCGGACGGGCGGCGACGGCTTGGATGTTGACCTCGGCATTGGTGGGTCACTTCGTATCGGGGTCAACGTAGGCAGCACCATATCTGGGTGTGCAACAAAAGTACTTCCTAACGGCAACCCCCACCACCACCAGCAGCCATTTTGCATGTTTTAATATAGGCCTTACTTTAGGAGGGGCTTAATTTCATTTCATGCCTATAAAACATGCTGGGACTTCCTATTGGGGGAGGCCGTATTGTTGGAGAAACAGGGTATGTATATACTTATACTTATTATCTTGTTTGTTTGACAAATCAAATAATTAAATAAATAAACAAATAAATTTAAAAAACAACAGTTCAGTTGTCCTTTTGGAAGAGGGGAAGGCGCCTTGGAGTTCTAGTCAAATATTCATTTAAAAAGTGATTATCCTGACTCATCCTTTCATACTGAATCTTTAAATCAAATCATTGCATGCGTCCCATGGGTTGAATTGGGCACCTTAAAGATTTGTTTGAAAAGCCTGAGGTACAATTTGGAAATGAATAAGCTATTTGCATGGGTGTAAGTACACGTTTCTTCAATTAATTTGAAACAATCAGAGCCAATCAGTCTGATTCCATTTCCCAAATCAATCTGAAACCCCCAAATTGAATCAAATTCATTTTCCAGATTGAACTGCAAATTTCAGTCAAAGGTAATTCGCGCAATCCGCATAACTGTTCTGCTGTTACGGTATTGTAGAGAAGGATACATGGCATTGTGTACTTTTGATGTTCTACACAAGTCTCTGAAGGTTGTGTCCAACTCTAGGGCATAGTGCTTATCTCCATTTCTTAGCGGGGGGAGCCAGTGTTGTCTGAAGACCCTTTTCATGGTCTAGTAGCCAGCTTGGCTATACCCAATGTACATGGAATGCTGTTACTTTCCCACTGAAATGGTACATATTTATCTACTGTTCTGACCCAAGCTTCCTAAACCGTAATTATGCATACACTTATTTTAAAAACAAGACTTATTTTATTGCAATGCTGGAAATTGTTTTCATTCCCAGCCGGAATTAATCTCAAACAGTTCCCCGAGATAAGCACACACCTTTCAGTTCTGTGAAGTGCTGCCAAAAACAGAAGTATCAAATGAACTAGAAAAAAAACCAACCGAAGCACACAGACACACACAAAAACCAACCGAGGTACAAAGAGCTTCAAGAATGACTCTGAACTGATCAAACGACTTTGCTTCCTGCAAAGGTATCGTCATCTTGGCCAGACCTTTATCCCTTATGGGAGGGGCAATCGCCTCCCAGCCTTACTCCTGAGTCGCCCCTTTTGTTTCAGCTGCTCTCGCCTTCTAGCAGCTCTGTGCACATGCGCACTGGGAACAGGATCCCCTGGGTCCTCTGCCTCGCTGCTGCCAGACTCCAAAGGTTCCAGAGGCAGCACCCCACTCCCAGATGGTCCTGGCCCCATCTCTGCATCAGATGCAGGACCCTCGTCCGAGTCCTCTCCAGACTCCCTGACTGGTCCCCGTTCTTCTCCGCTGTCTGATTCCACTGCTATCTCCACCGGCTGCCGGTGAACCACAACATCTACTCGCATTTGCATGCTTTTGAACTGCGAGGTGGGCAGGAGCTGTGGCAAGAAACAGGAGTTCTGTCAGCTGGTGCTCCATTCAAAATCCAAGAAAGAAATACCTAGACTCCTTTAATCAGAGAAAAGATATCTTTTACTGGAAATCAAGTGGTAGCAACAAAAGAATACTGAATCTGAGAAAATGGGCGCGTAAATCACCTACACAAAGCAATGGCAACGTTCCCACCCCCAATAGTTCAATTGGCTCATCCAATTAGAAGTTGTTTATATCACCGTGTGGGTATGTCCAGGTGGTGATGAGGCCTCTGTCCGTTGACCTTGACATATTTTGATAAAGAGTTGCAGCTGCACATAGCATAGGATAGAAACCTAAGCAAGAATCTACCCCCCCCGCCCAGCTTATACAGTTCTGATTTGTAACACCTCCAGCTCACTTCCCATAACCGTCCCCCCCACTCCTCCCCCTGTTACTTATGACAGCCGAAAGATGCAAAGCACAGGGAGAAAATCTTGAAGGCTGACAAGTTCACTCCATTGCACAAAACTTGGGACTTGAATCCCACCTGTCAGGTTTCCAGCTGACAAGCTCAACATCTTTAGCTACTAAGATATTGCACCCCCCTCTATACAAGTAGGAAAAGTTTTATCTGGAAGCAGATAAAGTTAAATATTTCAAATAAATAGTACCTTGAATAAGTCATGAACTCAGGGCACACTTTGAACACTTAAACCACTCAATGCAGGATTAACTACTGTTTAAATGTATGCTTAAATCATGTTTTTAAAAATATTTGTGTTGTTATTGTTGTTGTTCTGAATCAACCAATATTCTCTCCAAGCACTTAAACTGAATAAAGGAATGTGTTCTCGTGTACAACAGATATATATATTTCTAAAATGGGAAGCTCTTCTTTTCATGGAGGGTCACTGCACTGTCGAAAATCATTTTCAGGATTAATATTCAGAAGAACAACATTATCAACTTCAAAAATTCATCCTTGATTCCAGAGATTGATTCCAAAGATTGATTCCAAAGAGAATAAGCAATGGGTGGCTGTATACTGCAAGTAATGGAGGAGATGACCAGGCTGAAACTGAGGGAGGGGTCAAATGTGTCATCAGTCTCGAGTCCCTTCATGCCCACAAGAGATCCAAGTCCAGCCCTTCTTGAATTTCATTGAATCTCATATACCATCCATTTGCTTTAACTGTTTAGTAGTTCTTGCAATAAACCTTTATATTCATTTGAACTGCTTGCATTTCCTGATTTCTCACACTTGACAAGTAGCCCCAAATGCATATTCACCATGGAGCGTAAGAGGATTTCAGTGGAATACACCGATGGTAAAAAATATTTCCTAGTTCTGGCCAATTAACACAAGAGTTAGATATTCTTTCAGCCACTTGGGATTCATTTAAAACCTTCTGGCTCCTTTTCTGACATTCAGCACCCAGAGTCCAGTTTATCTATCTGTCTGTCTGTCTGTCTGTCTGTTTATCTATCATCTATCTTGTCTATCATCCATACATCTATCCATCTATTTAGTTTACTTTACTGTCATTGCGCCTCATACAATGAAATCAAACACCATCTTCAGTGCATATCATGACCATGAAAATAAACACAAACACACATCCTTCACCCTCCACACATTGAACCCCAAACCCCCGACACCGCACCAACACTGCACTATACAGTAGAATTCAACAGAGCTACTGCCCTGTGATAGAAGCTGTTTTTCAGTCTGTTTGTCCTTGTTTTTGTTATCCTGTACCGTCTGCCAGATGGTAATAGTTCAAAAAAAGGGTGCCCAGGATGAGATGGATCGTTGAGAAGGTTTTGAACTTTCTTAAGGCAGTGGGAGCTATAAAGCTCTTCCAAAGAGGGGAGAAGGCAACCCATGATCTTCTGGGCAATGACATTAACCCTCTGGAGTGCTTTCCTATCTGCCACTGTGCAATAGGCAAACCATACAGAAGTGTAGTAAGTGAAAATACTCTATGTATTTATTTATCTATCTATCTACCTGTCCAGCTGCCTGTCCATCCATCCATCATCTATCTATCATCTATCTTATCTACTTATATCTATCTATCTATCTATCATCTATCATCTATGTCTGTCTATCATTTATCTTATCTATCTTATCAATCATCTATCTTATCTCTATTTTATCTATCTATCCTATCTTATCTCTCTGTCTGTCTATCTATCTATCTATCTATCTATCTATCTATCTATCTATCTATCATCTATTAAACTGGTCTATCTATCAAACTATCCATCTCACCAAAGGTGACTTCAGATGGTTTAGACACTAAACAAAACGTGGTATAAATATTAAACTCATAAATAAAGGTCTTAAATTTAAAAATCGAATTAAAATCAAACTAAGCAGGATGGACCAAGAGTGACCAAAGTGCACACCAGAAAGAAGTGGTGTTCTCTATTCCATCAGCCACTGCCAATATCACACCCCTATTGGGGCCCGAATATTCCCTCAAAACATCTCTTCAGTCCAGATCCAGCTCTTCCAGAGGTGAACAAACTTCACCCTTCATCCGGCATGAAGTCAGCTTTCTCATTGGCTGGCATCCTTTGGTGGCTTGGACTCTCCAGCCCCCTTAAATCTGCTCCCAAATTGCACAGCTGATATCTGTGTATCTTTCATGTCAACAATCTCTTGATTTTCCCTGGAGAGAGATTTTTCTCTCTGTAACACATGTTTTTCCACCTGGTTGTAATGAGCTGGCAAGGTTCTAAATTGAGATGAGCAAATCTGACAGTTGCATCTTCATGGGTTGTATCCACAACATTTTTTTTCCCCCTCTTGTTTCGCTTCCCTGTTTATGAATCGCTTCTGATAATGTAAACATATTTGTCAGCTCTGACATCTATTGCCTGTCATCCGAGCATCTTGAGACAATATACATTTAATATTTTACACAAACACATTGAATGGAGGAAGATAAAAAGAACATGTAATCCCTAAAATAACACAACCAATAATCAGGCCATCTTTTCTTGCTAAATCTGTTGCATAACTTTGGTTGAAATATGCAGCTTTGGATCAATGGTGGGATTCAAAAAATTTTACTACTACTTCTGTGAGCATGACTTGGTGGGCGTGGCAGAGGAAGGATACTATAAAATCTCCAGCCAAAGGTAATATTTGCCAGTTCTCCGAACTACTCAAAATTTTCGCTACCGGTTCTCCAGAACTGGTCAGAACCTGCTGAATACCACCTCTGCTTTGGATACATTTTCCTAACATAACACTTCTGAGGGATTTTTTAAAAAAATATATTTTTATTGTTTACAAATATAAATATCAAACACAGTGCAACCATCCTGGCATTACTCTGCCATACATACTAAAATATTACTAAACAATTATTATTTATACAATAGTGATTTTGTTACAGTTGTTTTGACCATCTTATTCAATTAAATCCTGTATCATATCACATTCTAGGTCTATTTTTTTTTAATCCTACTTACTTTTTGTTCCAATCTCCCCCTCTTTTTTGCAACCATTGATAGAACTTCTTCCAGGTATCACAGTATTTTGTTTCTTTTGTTTTTCAGTTCTAAAGTTAACCTCAGGACTCCAACAAATCCACCCCCACTCAAATCACAAATCTCTAGCAGCATCTCAGCTAAAAGAAAATTGATTTATTAGAAGTGCCCATGTTGGTGTTAGCTGGATGCAGCCGATACTAAAATGCATCATTCATTTCCCCCTTGACCCTGGTCTTCCCCCCTACCCCCTGGATGTATATTCGTGATGGCATGTAGAGCCATTTGTGCTGGCACATGAGCTGCAGAAAAACGTACCTCGCTGTGCATGTGTGTGCCTCACATCTGATATTTTTCGGTTGGCTTGAGGCCTTTTTCGGCCTCCCAGAGACTTTAGGAAGGCTTCTGCAGGCTTTTCAGGGTGAAAACTAGGCCCGTTTCATCACTTCCCGTTTTTCCGGAAATACTGGAAGTATTTCATCCTGAAAAGCCTGGAGAAGGCTTCCTGAAACCTCTGGGAGGCTGAAAAAGGCCTCAAACCACCCAAAAATCAGCTGTGAGATGCAGTGCAGGTAAGGGGGTGGTGGGAGTGGGGCTGGGGTGGTGGGGATCGCGCGCGCATACGTAGAGGGCATGGGGGGTGCATTGCCTTCTAGGTGCTGGCACATGAGCGCCAGTGTGTAAGCGCACACACAATTTTTGGCACTGGAGCCCCAAAAGGTTAGCCACCACAGAAGTGTATTCTCCAATGGGACACATCCATCCCCAAGAGTCATCAATCATGCTCTCCAGTAATATTCTTGCGCTCCGACAACTTTGGGCTGCCAGGGTGATTATCTAGGCACTTAAGTAATGCACTGTTTTCCCCCAGTCCCTTTTTCTGGCAGCTAAAAAGACCAAAGGAGTATCTTTTTAGTTGACATTTAATCTATCTAGTTCTACACAAGCCAATAGTTTCCTGATTATCTCTCTTTCTGATGGCGTGTTATCATTCTTCCACTGCTGCGCAAAAACCATTCTCGCTTCTGTCCGAGGGATTTTTGATGTTGCTTTTGCTGTGAATTACATCATATAATTTTGAAAGGTGCCAATTTTGGCATCCCCATGCCACCCAGATCTTCAAGGAAAGGATCCATAAGTAGTTCTCAACTTTCAACCTTTCATTTTGCAAGTTTCAAACTTACAATGGCAAAAGTAACTTATGACCATTTTTCACTTATGACCATTGCAGCATCCCTATGGTCACATGATCAAAATTTGGATGCTTGGTCACTGGTTTATATTTATGACAGTGGCAGTGTTTTGGAGATGTGACCTTCTGATAAGCAAAATCCATGGCGAAATCAGATTCACTTTATAACGATGTCATTAGCAATAGCACTTAGACTTATATACCGCTTCACAGGGCTTTCCAGCCCTTTCTAAGTGGTTTACAGAGTCAGCCTCTTTCTCCCAACAATCTGGCTCCTCATTTTACCAACCTCAGAAAGATGGAAGGCTGAGTCAACCTAGAGCTGGTCAGGATCGAACTCCAGGCTGTGGGCAGAGTTATCCTGCAATATTACATTTCTGTTCATTAGCTGTTAACAACTCCAGTGATTCATTTAACAACTTTGAGAAGAAAGGTCATAAAATGGGGCAAAGCTCACTTAACAACTGTCTTTCTTAGCAGCAGAAATGTTGGCCTCAATTGTGGTCAGAAGTAGAGTAGAGTAGAACAGAATGGAACAGAACAGAACAGAACAGAATCTAGAAGGGACTTTGGAGATCTTCTAGTCCATCCCCCTGCTCAAGCAGGAGACCCTATACCATTTCAGACAAGTGATTGTCCAGTCTCTTCTTAAAAACCTCCAGTGATGAAGCAACCATGATTTCTGAAGTCAGGCTGGTTAATTATCCTCATTGTTAGGAAGTTCAGGACTACCTGTATACATTAAGCAGATCTGATACAGGTACGTTCCTCCTTCTTCTTCTTTTTCTTCAGCGTTTGTCTCGCGCTCGGGCGAGGTCCGCTAATGTCCTTGAGTACTGCTTCCACACCTCTCTGTCTGCCATACAGGTACGTTCCATTTATCAAAATATTCGGCCTGAAATGATATAGGATCTCCTGCTCAAGCAGGGGCTCTAGGGGGCGGTGCTCATCTCCGTTACAAAGCCAAAGAGTCAGCACTGTCCAAAGACGTCTCCGTGGTCATGTGGCCGGCATGACTAAATGCCGAAGGCGTACGGAACGCTGTTCCCTTCCCACCAAAGTGGTCCCTATTTTTCTACTTGCATTTTTACATGCTTTCGAACTGCTAGGTTGGCAGAAGCTGGGACAAGTAACAGGAGCTCACTCCATTATGCGGCGCTAGGGATTCGAACCACCGAACTGCTGACCTTTCTAATCGACAAGCTCAGCGTCTTAATCACTGATCCTGATAGACCACAATTCTCATCCTCCCCATTCTTAGTGTAAGGATGCCCCTTCGCTGATCTCCAGCTTCAAAGATATTTAGCAACTCAACGGCTGATATTGTGAGAGAACAAGTGAGAATTTAAAGATCTCCTGGCCTTCTTTGAGTAATTCCACTGAATCAACTTGCTTCCCACTCAGCCAAACAAAGGGAAATCAAGTGAAGAGGAAGATTATCTGAAAATCCAAAGGACCAAATGAACCGTGAACCAGTATTTCAATTATTCTGTGAAAGTGTGAAGTTTCCAGCATATCAACACTCCTTTCGTGAAAGCCTGGGGGTCCCTTATCTCTCTTCCCCCACCCCTGTTTTGGGTCATTCATAGAAAACTGTCAGAATGTATGTAATTGTACTTGGAGAAATTGTGTCTCCATGGTAACTCCTAGAGAAGTTTCCGTCACATTTACAAAGGAGAGATGTTCCACACACAAACCAGCGACATGGTAGTAGGCTCCATTCCTCGAAGCAGGGAAAAAAAACCTCTTTGAGAAAATAAAAGAACATACGATGATGGGGACAACTGTTTTTGAAAAGCTACCATGAAATTAATCTTGAGCTACCTCAGTAAAGGAAGTGTCTGCACATGGTTATCTTAAAAAAAAAATGATAAAGTAGATATAAAGTACGTATAATCTGGGAATATTTGGAATATTCATTCACAGACCTGGTACATAGTCTGTTACCAGAGGTGGCATTCAGCAAGTTCTGACTAATTCTGGAGGACTGGTAGCAGGGGTGCGATGCTACCAGTTCTGCCCGGCTCTGTAGAACCAGTAGCTGCGAGGCACAGCTGTGGTTGAAAAAGCAGGAAGTAAGTGTTTTTTCAAACACTGCTTCCCTGTACATAGCGCTGCTCAGCTGTCCAGGCAGCAAGCTGACAAAGATTTACATGCATATACAGCCTGCAGGGAAGCAAATCGTAAATCACCAAACTGGTAGTTAAACTGGTCAGATCCCACCCCTGACCGGTAGTGGAAATTTTGAGTAGTTCAGAGAACTGGCAAATCTCACCTCTGACTGGCCCAATCCACATCTATTCTCTGCCTCCCGAGTCCCAGCTGATTGGCTGGCTCTTCTTTTGTTTCCTTGCACAGGAGAACGGAGCTGGAAAGCAGGTTAGTGGGGTGGGGAGGGAATGGGACTTTGCATTAACTTCCCCCAGGAGTGGGGAGAGAATGGAGATTTTACAGTATCCTTCCCCTGACACGTCCACCAAGCCACGCCCACAGAACTGGTACTAAAAAAATTTTTTTAATCCCGCCACTGTCTGGTACCCCAAAACTGATTTTCAGAAGGTTTTGGAAGCACCTTTAATTTATAGACAGCCTTTTTCTGCCCAGAGTAACTCAAAGGTATTATGTAACTTTATAATCCTTGCAATAGCAATCATTTTCTTCCCACTTATGGAAAGCCATTTGCTCATGTAAAGTATGATTTGAAGAGAGAAATCTGCAGCTCACTAGATTATTCAATGAAAGTTATAACATATAAAAATAGCACATAGACTTATATGCAGCTTCACAGTGCTTTACAGCCCCGTCTAAGCAGTTTACAGAGTCAGCCTCTTGCCCCCAACAATTTGGGTCCTTGTTTTACTGTCCTCGGAAGGATGGAAGGCTGAGTCAACCTGGAGCCTGGTGAGAATCGAACTGCTGGCAGTCGGCAGAATTAGCTTGCAATGCTGCATTCTAACCACTGCGCCACCACGGCTCTTACTGGCTCTATATAATAGATAGATATTAATATTCACAACCGTTGCAGCATCCCCATGGTCAAATGATCAAAATTCGGACACTTGGCATGTGATTCCCTTTGGCGACCTGCTGACAAGCAAAGTCAACAAGGAAGCCAACTTCACTTAACCGCCATGTTACTAACTTAACAACTGTGTGATTCACTGAACAACTGAGGCAAGAACAGTCATAAAATAGGGCAAAACTCACTTAACAAATATCTCAAGTAGCAGAAAACAGAAATTTTGGGCTCCATTGTGGTCACAAGTTGAGGAGTACCTGTATCCCCTTCCTTGAATCATGGTCAACACGTTAGAAAGGACACTAAATTTCTATATTGTCAGGCATGAAAAATCGGGACCACACATTAAGTACCAGTTAAAGTGATTTGCTGCTCAGGATCTAGTCAACTGATGGTCAGCACTAAATTGATGCTGGAGAAGTAATGCAATGTAATTCAAGTGGGGTTGGACTTCGATCACTTGTGGGAACATAATGAATCTAAGCTAATTCCTCTCTTGATTCTGACCCCAGGCTCTGTCTGTTCTTCTTCTGCACATACTTCCTTTTCTAAGTCTAAACTAGTGTCATCCCCCTGTAGGACTCAGATTCGGAGGAGGAGGCTGAGCAGCTGCCAGGGAGTGGGAGTGTGGCTTCATTGGCTGTGGAAGAAACTGGGGAATGGCACAGTCTGGCTGGGCAAAGTAGGAGAGAGGTAGAGCAAGGGAGAGGGAATTCGGAGGAAGACCTGGGCCCACCCCCTCTTCATCCTAGGGCACACAGGGAGGAATAGAGAAGGGAGCAATTTGAGTTGTGTGGCTTACGGGGGAGGAAAGAGCCCTGATTCCCTCCGTTAGCTGCAGCTGGGAGCACATTGTTTAAAAAGGGAAGTTGCGCACAACAAACTATTGGGAGCAAATCATGAATTATCTGGTATTGTCGAGGCTTATCTGGTTCCTGGCATCTTCCCAACTGTGTGTGTTTTTCTGGCCTTTCAAGTCTGCAATTCCTTCTCCTGCCCTGTCAAGTTAATTACTGCAGAGTGGTTTGTGTGGATTTTTATTTACAGTTTGTATGGGCTTTTTTTTGGACTGAATTTCCTCCACTTAAAGACTGTTCTTGGGAACATTTTTTCTCCAGCCGAAGGTTACCTGGACATTGGGGGAAAATTTGGAGATACTAAAAGGACTCTTCTTACTTATGTGACTGTGTTGCCTTTGTGCCATGCCCTGGGTCATCACGATTATACCAAGTTGAGTTTGTGTCAAATATTCCATTATATTAATGCTATACCTACAATAGGGGACTCACTTTATCTTCTCCAGCTCACTTAAGCAACAGTTATTCTCTCTTCAGAAGCCCCTTCTACAAAATTTCCCCAGAAGAGGAAAACTGAAGAAACATTTTTTTTCCCTCCTAAAAAAATTTATTGAGGAATATCTTAAAACCGGCATGATTTGAATTTAATCTTAATGTCATGTTGCATATTACATGTGTCGCAAATCTTAAGATTGTTTGACGTTTCCTTCCAAGCATTTATTGAAAACTCCATTTCAATAACGCGCTGAATTTTTATATTGTATCAAATCCTTCAGTTACTGTCCAAGATAAAAAGCAGGTTGTAAATTCAGCCCCAGTTCTTATTAATCTTAATAAGAATCATTACTCTGAGATACTAAGGTCGTATTTATTTTATTTATATATCAAATATAGAGGCTGCCCGTGTCAATCACAAAGCCACTCTTGATAGAATTTAACACCTTATCTTAACATTGACACAGGGCAATCATATTTTATTTATTTATTTAGGTAGGTGGATAGGTAGGTAATCAATGTTTATCCTTCTTTTATTGCTTTATACATAACTCAAGAGGGAAAACATACATAATATTCCTTCCCACTCCGGTTTATCTGAAGGGTGTCCATTTTAAGACTTGTGGACTTCAACTCCCAGGATTCCTCAGCCAATATGGCTGATTCGAGAATTCTGGCAGTTGAAGTCCACAATTCTTAAAAGTTGCCAAGACTGGACACTCCCAATTTATGTTTTCTATTCCATTCTGGGAAGAAGAAAAAAGACGAAAACTCACTATGAGTCATTTCTTGATATTTGGTCTACAACCTAAAAAAAAAAATTATTACCAATTCTGTGGGTATGGCTTGGTGGGCATGGTGTGGCTTGGTGGGCATGGCAGGGGGAGGTTACTGTAAAATCCCATTCCCTCCCCACCCCACTAACCTACTTTCCAGCTCTGTTCTCCTGTGCAGGGCAACAAAAGAAGACCCAGACGATCAACTGAGTGTCAGGATTCCAGCAGTTACCCCAATTAAATCATGAGCCTCGAGCCACACTCCCAAAACTAAAAAAGATTTATTAGAAGGTAACATTCCGGCATTTACCTGGGCGTAGCCAACTCTGAAATACGTAATTCATTGTCACCCTTCATCCTGCTTTCCCCCCCACCCCTCTGGGTGTATCATCCAACGAAACACGTCCATTGCCAAGAGTCATCAATCATGCACTCCAATTAGATTTTTGCACGGCAGAAGCTTCAGTCATCTAATCAGTCTTTGAAGAAAATATGAATGGAATGCATTTTTGATTCCATCTTGCTGCCTGCTCTTTGAAACTCCCCCCTTCTTTCTGTTGACAACTATAAACATGTATACAAAATGTTTTATGAGTTGACACTGGGACTCAGGAGGCAGAGAATAGATGGGGGAGGGGCTAGTCAGAAGTAGCATTCGCCGGTTCTCCAAACTGCTCAAAATTTCCACTACTGGTTCTCCCAAACTGGTCAGAATCTGCTGAATATCATCTTTGGGGCCAACAGTTTTGTGAGTCAACACACAGGCAAAAAACGAGATTGGTTCAAAGTACCTACAAAAAGGAAAACGAAAACACTTTGATGACCCTGATTCTGGAGTTGGCTGCAGTGAGTTGTCCTAAACCCATTCTACTATAGTCAGACCTAATCTTGTATATCGTATCTGGATCTGGTAACATATTATGAGAAAGGCAGTGATTATTATCAGAAGATTAGGAACTAAATCCTATGGAAAGTGATTGAAGTAATTCCAAACACTTAAATCTCCAAAAGAGAAGATGATCGCATACTTCAAATACCCCAAAGGATATCATTTAGGATCATTATCTATCCTCTGTCAACCTACAATGCAAGACCAGTTGAAGATCAGGAAAAACTTGGCTTCTTAATCTTGGCTATTTTAGGATGTATGGATTTTGACTCCCAGAATTCTCCAGCCAGTGTGTTGGCTGGAGAATTCTGGAGTTGAAGTTCACGCAACTTAAAAATGGCCAAGGTTGGGAAATGCGGTATTAGTGCAACCAGCGATGGTGAATCATCTTTGCTGAATGCCTTCATGTAGAAATCTAAGAAGCAGAACCAGTCTATCAGGGATTCTTTCAACTGGATTCTTGTTCTAGGCAGGACTCTGTGTCGTGAATGGCCATTTCAAATGCAGGAGTTGGGGAAATGAGGACTGGAAGAAGTGAGTATGCCACACACCTGGAAGAGTTTGAAACCCCAAAGAGATGGGAAGACAGACAAAATTGCTCCATGGTATCAAGTCCCTTTCCCACCTGAGTAGTAGTACCATTTCCCTGAAAATATGACCTACCCCAAAAGTAAGTCCTAGCTTGATTTTTACATGTGTGCCCAATATAAGCCCTAATTAAGACCCCACCCATTCCAGAGTGCACGGGTGAAAATTAAGGTAGGGTGGGGATGCAGTGGGTGGAGCTGTCCTACTACTTACCTTTAGACAGTTGTAGCCAGGCCTTGCACACCCCGACACCTGCCTTGCCCATTTCTTCTGCAGCCGGCAAGGCTGGCAAGGCCTCTGCAGCCGATAACAGAGCTCTGGATCAATCCAGAACTCTGTTATCAACTACTGGAAAGCCTTGCTAGCCACAGAAGAAAAAAAAGTTCCTGAAGGCCTCTGACAGCGAAAAGAAGGCCAGGGGCGATGCATGCAAGTGAGGTTAGTCACTGGATGACATCCCCGAAAATAAGACCTGGTACATTTTTTGGTTGCAATATGTGGATCTTTGGTTGTTCGGGTTTTCTCCCACGTAAGATTCGAAGTATCTAGGCAACGTTTCGATGAAGTCTCATTCATCATCTTCAGGCTTCTGTCTCCGGCTCTGTGCTTCTCAGAGTAATGGAGATTGCAGCTGCTTCCTCCTTTTAACTGCCAGTGGGGGTGGGACTTGATTGGGTGGGGGCTTGGCTGTGTTCTGATTGGATGGGGGTGTGTTCTCATTGGTAGGGGGTTTGGCTGTGTTCTGATTGGTTGGGGGGTTAGCCGTGTTCTGATTGGTTGGAGGTGTGTTCTGTTCAGGTGGGGGCTTGGTTGTGCTCAGGTTAGTCTTAGTTGCTGGGGGATTTGA
>NW_020769341.1:3461504-3477592 GCF_900518735.1 Pseudonaja textilis
GAAGAGAAGAGAAGAGAAGAGAAGAGAAGAGAAGAGAAGAGAAGAGATGAGATGAGATTTTTTGATTGATTGGACACAAAGAATTTGCCTTTGTTTCCTATTTCTGAATAACAAAATATCTAACTAATGTAAATGAATAATAGCATAGCCATACAACGGTCATCACAGCTACCTGGAGGGAACAGGCAAAACTTGGTAAACTATATTTTCTCTCACATCAAGAAGGATTTGCTATGCGTGGTTCAAGGAACCAAATGCTATCTGGACACCAAAACAATAGTTTGCAAACCCTGGAGAATCAGAGTAGTTTGAGTGTAGTGTGTGTATTATCAGTCTTTCAGTTTTGAAAATAAGACTCAGGATAAAGTTGAGGACTTCTGGTAATAGTAGCGGGGTTAAAAATATCTTGCCATGATTCACTGCGCGAAAGGTCTCCTTAGTTCTCCTTTTGCAACAGTAAGCCTGAATTAACAGGGTTTGAAAGCTCAGAAGGAAGAACTGTTTTGGCACATTAAGAGTGTAACTGCTGTGCTTTTCTTCTAATAATAGAGTTTTGATTGCTCTACTGAGAAAACATAAATAGCCCTTATTCATTCTGCTTGGGCTCAGTACAAGACGCCCAACCATTGGCAGACAAAAAGAAAAAAAAAGATCAGAATCTTGAACAGTTCTTGTATTTTTCATCCCAAATGAACCATTAGTTGCTTAGTTATCCAGCCTTCTTAAGAACAGATGATGGTTGGGTGGCAACTTCACTGCAAAAACTATTCCGAATGCAAATGTCAGTCCTTTCTAAGCAGTTTCCTTTATTGTTCCTCACCTGTAGAAAGAAATCACGCCAAATTCAAGCAACCAATTGCATCACTAAAGACACACTCTGAGTATTGTTAGGAAGGACCCTGGAGTGGCTCGGTGGCCTAGAGGTAAGGTCACTCGCTTCGACTCAGAAAGTTGAGAGTTCAATTCTAGGCAGCAGCAGGTGTTTCTCTATCAGGGCGCAAAGAGAAAATATCTGCTGTGAACTATGGATAGGCATCAGGAAGGGCACCCGGCCAGTAAATGCTCCATCCAGCTTAGCTCCACCCAGTCACTCTGACTCCAACCCGAATAAGAGGATTAAAAAAGGTAAAGGTTCCCCTCGCACATGTGTATTAGTTGTTTCTGGCTCAGCACTGTCCGAAGATGTCTCCGTGGTCATGTGGCCAGCATGACAAAACACCAAAGGCGCTCAGAATGCTGCTTACCTTCCCATCAAAGTGGTCCCTATTTTTCTACTTGCACTTTTTTACATGCTTTCAAACTGCTAGGTTGGCAGAAGCTGGGACAAGTAACAGGAGCTCACTCCGTTACGCAGCTCCAGGGATTCAAACCGCCAAACTGCCAGCCTTTTTGATCAACAAGCTAAGTGTCTTAGCCACTGAGCCACCGTGTACCTTATAAAGTTTAATCCCTTATAAATTTAATCTCTTATAAAGGGATTAAAGAGTCATAAAAAGACTACTAAGAAGGAACCTGCTTAACTCTCTTCCTCCCAGTGGTGACAGAAATCAATCCATGGAACAACTTGCCTTCAGAAGTTATGGATGCTACATCACTGGAGGCTTTTAAGAAGACACTAGACAACCATTTGTGTCATGCCCCTGTAGGACTCAGATTCGGAGGGGGAGGCCAAGCAGCTGACAGGGAATGAGAGTGTGGCTCCATTGGCTGTGGAAGAAACTGGAGAAGGGCACAGTCTGGCTGGGCAGAGCAGGGGAGAAGTAGAACAAGGGAGAGGGAGGAAGACCCAGGCCCACCTCCTCTTCATCCTAGGGCACGCAGGGAGGAACGGAGAAGGGAGCAACGTGGGTTGCGTGGCTTACGGGGGAGGAAAGGGCCCTGATTCCCTTCATTAGCTGCAGCTGGGAACACAGTGTTTAAAAAGGGGAAGCTGTGCACAGCAAGTTGTTGGGAGCAAATTGTGAATTATCTGGTATCGTCGAGGCTTATCTGTGTTCCTGGCATCTTCCCAACTGTGCGTGTTTTGCCATGCTTTCAAGTCTGCAATTCCTTCTCCTGCCCTGTCAAGTTAATTACTGCAGCGTGGTTTGTTTGGATTTTTAGTTACGGTTTTATGTACTTTGTTTTCAGACTGAATTTCCTCCACTTAAAGGCTGTTCCTGGGAGAGTTTTTCTCCAGCCGAAGCTAACCTGGGCATTGAGGGCAAAGTTGGAGATAATAAAGGGACTCTTCTTGCTTATTTGACTGTGTTGCCTTTGTGCCCCACCCTGGGTCATCACAATTTGTCTGAAATGGTATAGGGTCTCTTGCTTGAGCAGGAGGTTGGACTAGAAGGATTGGAATTAGATTTGGTTGCTTCCAACGCCATCATTGTATGTCCTATGTTCTCTCCTCATCTGCTGCTACCTCTCCCCTGATCTTAGGTGGGACAATACCACTTGCATAAGACTATACACTTATGCAACAATGTCTGTTGGCCTGCCTGCTAGTAGTTAGAGTTGGAAAGTCTGCTTCTACTATTGTTACAAATAGTTTACTCCCTCTCTAGCTCAACCAAATGCTTCTCCATCTGTTCCTGGCTAGGTCTCGCTGACTTCAAATTGATTAATTCCAAAGAAGTAAAATCTCTTTTGGGTGAAACTTAATTCTTGATGACTTCATGGACTTTTTCCTCCCATCCAAAATCCAACCCTACTTAGCTTCCAAGGCCAAGCGAGTCACTCAGGGAAGGTTAACCATGAAAGAAAAACCTAGAAGAGAATGAAAATTAAATGTGTCCACATAGCATCACCCAAGTGAAAAATGGGCTCTCTTCATCCTACCATTCGATTATCCAATGGGATGGCATCACCCTAATGTTGGATGTAAGACCTCATGATGTGGGCTCCTTGGCGCTCTCTGTGCTTGGTTGTCTTCTTACAGACATTTCATTACCGAGCTAGGTAACCTCATCAGTGCATTTAGTTCTTATGTATCTTCCCTAACTCCTGACTTTTGTCCACTCTGCACTAATGACATTATCTACCCTGTTTCCCAGAAAATACTATCTACCCTGAAAGTAAGTCCGAGCTTGATTTTTACATGTGTGCCTAATATAAGCCTTACCTCCAAAATAAACCCTAATTAAGACCCCACCCACTCCAGAATGCACCGCAGAGGTGGTATTCAGCAGGTTCTGGCCACTTCTGGAGAACCGGTAGCAGAAATTTTCAGTAGTTCGGAGAACCGGCAAATACCACTTCTGACTGGCCCTGCCCCCATCTATTCTCTGCCTCCCGAGTCCCAGCTGATCAGCTGGGTCTTCTTTTGTTGCCCTGCACAGGAGAACGGAGCTGGAAAGCAGGTTAGTGGGGTGGGGAGGGAATGGGGATTTTGCAGTATCCTTCCCCTGCCATGCCCACAAATCCACACCCACAGAACCGGTAGTAAAAAAATTTAAATCCCACCACTGTTGCACGGGTAAAAATTAAGCTAGGGTGGGGATGGCGAGGTGGAGCTGCCCTACTAGCTTACTTTTGTAGCCAGGCTTCGCACACCCCAACACCTGCCTTGCCTGCGCATTTCTTCTGCAGCTGGCAAGGCTGGCAAGGCTATCCTGAAGGCCTCTGTAGCTGATAACAAAGCTCCGGATTGATCCAAAGCTCTTTTATCATCTTCAGAGGCCTTCAGGAAAGACTTGCTGGGCGCAAAAGAAGTTCCTGAAGGCCTCTGAGAGCGAAAAGGAGGCCGGGGGTGACGTGCACAAGTGAGGTTAGTCAGTGGATGACATCCCCCGAAAATAAGACCTGGTGCCTTTTTGGGTGTCAAAAAAATGTAAGACAGGGTCTTATTTTCGGGAAAACAGTCATCTCTCTTCAAGTGGCTTTCTGTAAGAGACCAACTCTACTCCGTAGTTTTTATTGTTATATTATTGTTACATTATTGTTATAGATAACTTAAAAGCAGCAAAACATACCCAACGTTCCTTCCTCCTCCTTCTTCTCTTCCTTTCTCCACATATTTAAGTTAAAATGGCTGGGCAAGAGGCTTATGAAATTCTTATGCAATGCAAGTAACTCCAAGTTACAATGGTACCATGAATAATGCACAAGTGAAAGCTTTCGGTTATTTCCTGGGACACCAAATAGATCAATGTCCTCAAGCAGACTGTAGCACAGAATGGACAACAGCAGTGAACTGTGCTAGCATTCTTACACAGCGCACGTTTGAGGATTCCAACTGTTTGTTCCTCTTTCATTTACCCCGTTGGTAAGCTAAAGGGGAATGAACAGAATTCCTTTGAGAATTCTTTCATTTATTTAAAAAAGCACGTATCAAATGCATTAAAAAAAAACACAACCTGTTAATTCTGTGATAATTTGTCTCCATGCACTGATCAACTGATCTAAATCAGGAGTAACAGAATAATAGAATGACAGAGTTGGAAGGGACCTTGGAGGTCTTCTAGTCCAACCCCCTGCTCAAGCGAGAAACCCTATACCATTTCAGACAAATGGTTGTCCAACCTGTTCTTAGAAACCTCCACTGTTGGAGCACCCACAGTTTCTGAAGGCAAATTGTTCCACCGGTTAATTGTTCTAACTGTCAAGAAATTTCTCCTTAATTCCAGGTTGCTTCTCTCCTTGATTAGTTTCCATCCATCGCGTCTTGTCCTGCCCTCAAGTCCTTTGGAGACTAGGTTGACTCATTATTCCAGCAAAATAATTCTGAGAGTTGAAGTCCAGAAATCTTAAAGTTGCCAAATTTGGAGACTCCTGACTAGAACATTGTGCATTAGGTGCAATTAGATGATGATAACTGGAAAAATCCTGCCCAACTTACTACTGCATTGTTTAGTCCAGCAGTCGCCAACTGGTGGGCCGCGAGAAAATTTTGGTGGGCCGCAGAGAAATCTCACCCCCAGAGCACCCCCGCAAAACAATTAATCCAGGCTGAGCAGAAACACAAGGCTGCACCGCCCACATGGCCCGCAGGAACACTCCCCGCTCACTCACTACTTACCCGGCAAACTTGCTGGCTAAATTGCTATTTTTCCTTTTTCCAACCATCAGGTGTTCTGCTATGCCGGGAGATTTAGATTAGCTAGGAAGCAGGAAATGGTTGGATTTCTTGCTTTCTAGCTAGTCTTTTAAGCACAGCCGAACCTCCCTTAGGACTGAAGGTTCTATTATTCAGTGCAGACACACAGCACGCAAATTTGAGAGACTGAGACAGCTGATGGCAGATAGATAGATCACTGAATGATTCTGTGAGCAACTCAATCGGCTTGCCTGCTTTGCCTGCTTTTGGGCAAAAGTTGCTCTTTTTATAAAAAATTCACTATTTATATAAATATTTCTAATATTTACATACAAGCCATGCCCAGCCAGTCACATGACCACCAAGCCACACCCACAAAGTAGGCCATGCCCACAGAACTGATTAGTGGTCCCTGGGATTTAAAATTATGAGTTTGTCTGAAATGGTAGTTTTCCTGTTAGAACAGGGGGCTGGACTAGAAGACCTCCCAGGTCCCTTTCAGCTCTGTTCTGATTCAAAAGGTTGGGGGCTGCTGGAGTAAGAGTAAGGGCTTGTTCATAAGGAAAAGAACGGAAATTAAAATCCTATTAGTCACTTCCCCGAAGGCAAGGTAACCTGAATTTTCCACCCCTTCATCCGAGAATCATTTCAGGTTTTTTTTTTAACTCTTTTTCTAGGAAAAGAACGGAGATTCTGCAACTCGCGATGAGGAAGTAACCCATTGTCTTTTGAAGATCTCCCAGACTTCCAAATTGGTTTTCCTACCTATGAAAGGAAGCCAGGATGAAACTGAATGACTTTCAAGGTCTGTCTCTGTGATTCCACCCTTAATTATAGGTAGTCCTTGACTTACAACCATTTATTCAGCGGAAATTACAACAACAGTGAAAAAAAGTTATACTTATGACTGGTCTTCATACTCACTGCCGTAGGTTCTGCATGGTCATGTGATCAACATTTGGGCGCTTGGCAACCAACATATATTTATGATGCTTGCAGTACCCCGGGGTCATGTGACCGCCATTTGCAACCTTCCCAGTAAGCCTCCAACAAGCGAAGTCAATGGAAGGAAACGGGATTTGTTTAATGACCATGTGGTTCACTTAATAATTGCAGCATCTGCATTTCCTGCATCGGATGAGGACAGCACATCTTTCTCCTTCTGTCCTGGCCACTTTTTACAGAGGCACGATTGAGAGCGTTTTAACAAATAGCATCCCTATTTGGTTTGGTGGCCGCAGTGCCTCAGATAGAAAGTCCCTACAGAGAGTGGTGAGGACAGTGGAGAAGATTATAGGAAGCTTGCTTCCAGTTATTCAGGATACTGCTTATAAGTGCTATGTGCTTAGAGCTCAAAGCATTGTTAGAGACCCACACACACCCAGTTCACCGTCTATTCTTGCTGCTCCCTTCTGGGAGGAGGTTTCAAAATATTTCTAGCAGGACTACCAGATTCTGTAACAGCTTTGTTCCCTTGTGCCATCTGTCTGGTAAGCATGCAAGATTTGTTTTACTCAACATGGACATGTATACACCTGAACTAGACTGTGTTGGTTCTCTATGTCATATAATTTATGTTGGTATACGCATAATTTTTGTATTTATTGATTTATTCTGTCATGATTATGTAATGTATATTATATAGTGACCCTTGGAGAGCTGTAGGCAACAAAATTTCATTTTAATGTATGCCTATTAGTTTACATTCAAAGTAACAATAAAGTTATTCTAAGTCTCTATTCCAAGTCTAAGCCGTTCGCTTAACAATCAGGGCAGACAAGGTCATTGTCAGGATTCTGGCAATTAACCCCATTTAAATAATGAGTCTCAGGCCAAACTTCCAAAACTTAAAAAGAATTTATTGGGAGTTAACATGTCCAGCACTGCCTGGATGTAGCCGGCTCTGAGATACATAATTAATTGTCACCTTTAGCCCTGGTTTTCCCCCACCCCCTGGGTGTATCATAATCCATATTCTCCAATGGGACACATCCATAGCCCAGAGTCATCAATCATGCTCTCCAGTTAGAATTTTGAGCAGCAGAAACTTCAGTCACCTAGTTACTATCTTTGAAAACATTTATCGAATGCAGTTTCGTTTTGCAAGCTGCTGCACCACTCCCCCTTCCCTTTCTGTTGGCAACTCTAAAAAGACCATAGAAATATTTTATGAGTTGACAGTCAAAAAATCAGGTGCGATTCACTCAACCACTTCCTTGCTGTACAATGGAAATTCCTGTCTCAACGGTGGTCATGAGACGAGGACTATCGATATGGAAATGGTTGTCTGACTTTCCATCTTGTTTTGGTTTCCAACCCTTGGCAAACTTTATTTCTATAGGTATTTCTTATGTCCTTAATTTGCCTTTCCCGAGTTGTATTGAATAACGGTGAACCTTGGCTGCTATTTTCAAATTGCTGGGTGATAACAGCTTAATTAATTTTATATTGTTTTCTTAGTCGCTTTATTACGTTTCTTACCTGCCTTGGGGCTTCTCATTTTGGGATAAATAAAAGAAAGGTGGCTGTTGTTGAAATCTTTTTATCCCAGTGATAAATAGTGAACCTGAAGAATCTCCTAGGTGATTTTTTGTCTTTCCTTTGGGTTTGTCCATCTTCTATAATTGCTCTGACAACAATTGCATATCATCTCCACTTGACAGTATTTTATGTTTTTGCACAGCTCTCTTTTCCGTGAGTGGAGTAGTTCTTAACTATGGGGGAGCTTAGGAGCCTGTTGTTTTTCCCCTCATTTAAGACAGTTTGATACAGAAGCTAGATTAAAGGCAGTGGGTTGCAAACAGAGCTGACATGACTAATAGCCTCCCCTGAGAATTGAAGGACCCTTCATCAGCTACAATGTTTAAGGTTTCACAACTGCAATATTTAAATGTTTTATTGTCCTGTCATGGGTTAAAGAAGATGGGGAAGGATCCTGCTGGAAGAAACCAGAATCCTTTTTCACACATGCAGCTGAAAATGTACGTTGGAGCAATATTTTTATTTTTTATTTTTTTTAGAATAGAATAGAATTATTTCTTGGCCAAGTGTGATTGGACGCACGAGGAATTTGTCTTTGGTGCAAATGCTCTCTGTGTACATAAAGAAAAAATAAAATACATTCATCAAGAATCATAAGACACTGTCAGAGTATATTTCATGAACTGGAATAGAGCTTGGTAATAAGGCCAGACAATGAATAGGCATTGCATCTAAGTCAGTCAATGAGGACAGTTTTTGGAAACTGAAACTAGACGTAGCCTAGGCTGGAAACTGAAACTAAAAGTGGTCTAGGTGTGGCTCTGTGTTAAGCTCTGCAGCTCTGAAGCTACGAGCTCTGAGTCTGTCTATTGAGATTGAAACTGCTTCTCGCAACACGTTTCTGTTTGAGTTTGCTCCATGTTGGAGAAATCTACAACTGGTTTGTAAAATTTTATTCTGTTTATGAAGCATCAGCCATCTGTGTTTATTTTTCCGGCGCTGAATTATCACTGCAAAACTCTCCATAGCTACAACACTTAGTGATAGTCGTAGGTTACTAATAAGCAATCAAATCACACCTGGAAACAAAATAATATAAATTGTAATGTGGTTGCGTCTCAAAAGCAGATGCACATCAGGGCTAAGCTGCTAGGGGTATGCAGGGGTTTGGGTGATCCTCTAGCTAAGATTCTGCACAGTTCAGAGACCCACCAAATCCCACTCCCGGCTAGCCCCGCCCACCCTGCCCCTCCCAGGTGTCGCCACATGGCCTGTTTTGGATGCAGGTAAGTGCAGGGCATGCGCGGAGAGCGAAAAGCAAGCCTCCTGGAAGGGAAATGGGCCTGTTTCCAGCTTCCAAAGAGCCTCCACAGGCTGGGGAGGCCATTTACGCCCTCTTGGAGGCTCGAGCAACTGAAGCCCGGACAGTGTGAAAACACCCACCCCGCCTTGGTGCAGGAGGCCAACTAGGCCACACCTACCATGGCCACGCCCACCCAGCAACCAGGCAGAGAACCCATTGCTCAAATTTTGGAAGCCCACCCCGATGACGCACATCTCCCTAGCATTTATTTTTGAGATGCAACCACATTATTGCTCCAACGTACATTTTCAGCTGCATGTGTGACGCAGGATTCTGGTCTCTTTCCAGAATCAACTGTGTAGCAATTGTGAAGGCACTTAGACTTATATACCGCTTCGCGGTGTTTTCCAACCCTCTCTAAGTGGTTTACAGAGTCAGCGCATCTCCCCACAACCATCTGGGTCCTCATTTTACTGACCAGGGAAGAATGGAAGGCCGAGTCAATCTTGAACCCGGTGAGTACCAGCGGCTCTACAGTATTTCCTCTTTCAGAATCTCCTTAAGTTGGTGACTGTCAATACTGGATAACTGGTAATCATCGTTTGATAATAGTTTCAAAAGAACAGTGTCAGAATTAGGATAGCAAATACTAAAAGAGGTTTAATATCTGAGGGGCCTTACTGACTTGCACCCAAATACACCCCAAACAAACAATCTCTTTCTCTGCCTCATTACCATGATGTTACCTGAATTTCCTCCCTCCCTTGCTTTCCTCTATCTTTTTTTCCATCCTTCCTTCCTTACCCTTTCTTTTCCCTCCACCCTCCCTCCTTTTTTTATCTTCTCCTTTTCTTTCCCTCCTCCCCCTTTTTCCTCCTTCCCTCCCTCCTTCCCAGTTCTCCTTCCTTCAATCCTCTCTACCTTTTTTCCATCCTTCCCCCTCTCTTTTCCACCCTCCCTTCTTTCCTCCCTTTTTCTTTTCTTCCTCTCTCTTTCTTTCGTCCTTCCCTCCCTTCCTTGTCTCTCAGTCTTTCTTTCTTTTTTCCTCCCTCCCTCCTTTCTCCTTCCTTCTTTCTTTCCTTCCTTATCAAATTTATACAGCCATCCATCTAATGAAAAGTGACTCTGGATGGCATACAATAATCAAATAAAACACTAAATAATTCATATCCGGCCCGTGCACCCATTATTAGTTGCACTGGCACTGAAATGGTACTTTTTTTTTTTTTAATCCCAACACCTTCCAGATCAGCTTCACAATCTGTAAGATGTGTTAGACTGCCGTCCATTCCCTCGGAGGCAAACCAGGTGCTATGCCTTGAATCAAAGAGGTAGATGCAAAATAGGGATCAGCAATGGTGACAGCAGATTTCATGCCAGTGTACTCTTCTTTCGAAGCAGCGTTTCCCAACCTTAACCATTTTAAGAGGTCTGGTCTTCAATTCCCAGATTACCCCAGCTAGCATTCTTCACGTAGCTGAGCTTGGGGGAAACTGTGCTAAAAGATGGGTTGACAGCTCCTCAACTCAGCCATGGATAAAAGACCTTAAAACAGGAACGTCCAATTTTGGCAACTTTTAAGACTTGTGTGGACTTCAATTCCCCCAAATAGCTGGCTGGGGAATTCTGGGAGTTGATGTCCACAGGTTTTAAAATTGCTAAGGTTGGATAACAGAACAACAGAACTGGAAGGTGACTTAAAAAGTTCTTCTAGCTGAACCTTCTGCTTAGGCAGAAGACCAGTGGTGGAATTCAAATTTTTTTTATTACCAGTTCTGTGGGCATGGCTTGGTGATTGTGGGCAGGGGAAGGTTACTGCAAAATCCCCATTCCCTCCCCACCCCACTAACCTGCTCTCCAGCTCCGTACTCCTGTGTAGGGCAACAAAAGAAGACCCAGCCGATCAGCTGGGACCCGGGAGGCAGAGAATAGATGGGGTTGGCGGGGCCAGTCAGAGGTGGCATTTCCCGGTTCTCCCAACTACTCAAAATTTCCACCACCGGTTCTCCAGAACTGGTCAGAACCTGCTGAATACCACCTCTGCAGGACACCTTATATCATTTCAGACAATGGTTGTCCAATCTCTTTTTTAAAACTCCAGTGTTGGAGCACCCACAATATCTGGAGACAAAAGTCATTCCACTGATTTAACTGTTCTAAATGTCAAGAAATTTCTCCTTAATTTTAGCTTGGTTCTCTCCTTGATTAGTTTCCATCCATTGCTTCTCGTCCTGCCTTCAGGTGCTTCGGAAAATAGGTTGACCCCTACCTCTTGGTGGCAGCCCCTCAAATATCGGAACACTGCTGTCCTATCACCCCTGCTATTATTTCTTAAAATAGATACGCCTAATTCCTGCAACCATATATTTCGTATGTTTTAGCATCCAGTCTCCTAATCCTCTTTGTTGCTCTTCTCTGCACTCTTTCTAAAGTCTCAACATCTGTTTTATATTGTTGTGACCAAAACTGAGTGCAATATTCCATGTTTGGCCTTATCAAGGCATTATAAAGTAGAATTAATGCTTCACGTGAACTTGATTCGATCCCTCTGTTAATGCAGCCAAGGACTGTGTTGGCTTTTTGGGCAGCTGCAGCACACGGCTGACTCCTATTTAAGTGATTGTCCACTAGGTCTTCCAAGATCCTTTGAATAGCCTTGCACTAAGAGACCTCATAAACTTTCTGCAGAAATCTATGCCCAAAATTAAAATGGAGGGTTTTTTTTTTCTAGCTTCCCCCTAATTCCTTAGTTTACAAAACTTGTAATTTCTTCACATTCTGTGGAGTAAGTTAGGATGTTAACACCACATCTTCAGTCTCAAGTCTCCAAGGCCAGGAATAAACAGTAGTCCCAAATTAAACAGAGTTTGCACCATCCAAACTCTATTTATTCATGAGTTTTGAATTACTTCGCAGAAATTAAAGTGATATTTAAAGGTTAATTCTTTTCAATCATTAAGCCATTGAAGACATTTATAATAAATAACTGTGCCTAAAATTAAAAGAGAGAATTATTTTTCTCCGGCAAGGGTGAGGGGTGTGAAGGAACCACTCATCATTATTTTTCAGTTGGTGATTTAATTTTTAAGCAGTTTATTTATTCAAGAGAGCTGGAGGAAAGGTTAGTTTGCTGGAGAAGTCGAAAATTGTCACTCAAAATTCCCTGATGACCAAAGATTTTCTAGCACAAGCAGAAACTGTTCAGGAATAAACTAGCTGATACAAATAAAATATACCCAGGATGTCAAAGACACTTGGAATTTGACCCGTTTTAGGATTGAGAAGGCAAAAATAGCCCAGCTTTCTGAAGATGGAGCAAAACGACATCTTCAAGTTGAGGTTGAATCATTTTTCTCCAATTTGTAATTGAAGGCAAGTAGCTTATCTCGCTACGGCTGGTTGGGGAATTCTGGGAGTTGAAGCCCACATATTTTCAAGGTGCCAAGAGGTGGTGAAATGCTATCGATTTGGCCCGGTTCAACTGAACCGGTAGCAAAAAATGCTACCAGTTCGGCCAATCAGGAGTAAAAAAAAGCTCCGACGAACCTCTCAGCTGATTGGCACTGCAGAGCCTCAATTGCTGTTTGGAAAGCTGCACCTGCGCGCATTAGGTGCGCATGCACATGCGCAGAGTGCACAATCACCGAACCAGTAGGGAAACTGGTAGAATCCCACCACTGGTGCCAAGGTTAAGAAACACTACTTTCTCTTGTTCCATTTTACTAGTAAGTTACATGCCAGATTCAGGGGTGGGATTCAAAAATTTTAACAACCTGTTCTGTGGGTGTGGCTTAGGTGGTGGGTGTGGCTTGGTGGTCTTGTGACTGGGTGGACATGGCTTGGTGGTCATGTGATTGGCTGGGTGTGGCCAATTCAATATCACTCACATTGAGACACTCATCTCCTCGCCTGGCCTCTCATGACTGTGGGGATGCTGCAACAGTCGTAAGTGTGAAAAATGGTCATAAGTCACTTTTTTCAGTGCCATTGTAACTTTGAATGGTCACTCCACACAAGCAAAGTACCAGCAAAGGAGGGGGAAAAAAAACTCCAGAGACGTTCCTGAGACAGGAAGTCTAGTCCTGCCAAGAATGTAATAAGGGTTAATGGAGAGGCAGTTTCTGTAAGCAACACCAGAATGTTTCCTTCCTGCCTTCCTTACAGGATTAGGCCAGTCATTTTTTCTAACAACCGGTTCTCCAAATTGCTTAGAATGTTAACAACCGGTTCTAGCAAATGGGTGTAAACTGGTAGAATCCCACCCCTGGCCAGATTCCACAACACCATGAGGATTATAAGTACTCATGTTCCCCCCCCCCCCAAAATAAGACCAGGTCTTATTTTCTTTTTGAGGGGAGGTATCTTATTTTTTTTCCATGTATGAGAGGCCCACTTCTACTTGCCCTCAGTGGGGCAGGAGGCCACAGGGTGTGCCAAGAAGCGGAATAGTGGTGGAGTTTCCCCATGTACCCTACACCAGCTTACTTCAGGGCCTTTGCATCCAGGCCACTCCTCACAACAACTGCCTCACTGCACGGCCATGGCGCCAACACACTGCTTAGCCTCCTGCTCCATTGCAGCTGTGAGGAAGCAGAAGCAGGCTGCTGGCTACATGCTGGGTGTTGGTGTTCCCGCTGTGAGGCAGGTGTCATGGCATGGATGGTGGGGGCTCTGAGGTAAGCCAGTGCAGGGCGTGTGAGGCGGCTCCTCCACCACCCCACCTCACTTCATGGCAGCATTGCAAGCAACCAGACAGAATGGGTGGGCGGGCAGCTGTTCAGGCTCTTAAGTAGGGTGTATTTGGGGGATAGGGCTTATATGAGCGATACATGTAAAAACATGCTAGGGCTTATTTTTTTGGATAGGTCTTATTTTCAGGGAAACTGTATTAAAACCACTCTGACTTATTGGCTTCCTGTTCTGAGCCATATAGCGCCACCAGCTTTACGAAGGCAGGACGCGCTAGTGAGAAAATACAGAAAAAATTATGAATAATTCACTCCTATCAGGGCATGTCAACCTTTCTCATTTATCAGCCAGAAGACGCAAACCCAGGAAGCCCTCACTGGCACTCGCACAACATCTGCTCAACAACTTTTAAAAAGCTTTTCTTAAAAAAAAAAAAAAGAAGAAGAATCAGCAAAATACCACAACCGCTTTCTTCAACACATAAAGCAGCATAAATCTCTTTCACAAGGGACGCCTCTCCTTCAAAACGTATGGTGGGAGATTTCAGCTGACGTTGGAGAGCTACTCCACCTTAGAAGTAGCAATTATCAAGGGATTTTCTCTAGACTTCCTACCCTGCTGCCATCTTACTGTTCTGCAAACAATAATAGGGCAAACAATGAGGCTTACCCCTCGTTCTGAGTGCCCCTAGCAGCTAACCACTTCAGTTATCCTTGAAGTAAATCTTGGATTGAAAACAAAAGATTTATATCGGACAAACAATATAGCCTGTCTCTCCAATGCAACATGTTCTTCCGTTATCCTACCTCTAGGCCAGTGGCATTCAAGAGATCGCTTAGCTTTCTGTGCAATTTCTAAAGCACCAAAGGGCAGGACAAGAAATAACAGGTGGAAGCTTGTAAAAGAGAGATCCAATCTAGTAGTAAGGAGAAATGTTCTGACAGTCAGGACTATGCAGGGGTGGACTTCAAAAATTTTAGCAAAAGGTTCTCTGCCTGGTTGCTGGGTGGGCGTGGCCATGGTGGGTGTGGCCTAGTCAGCCTCCTGCACCATGGTGGGTTGGCATTTTTGCCCTCCCTGGGCTCTGAAGGCTCTCTGGAAGCCGGAAACAGGCCCATTTCCAGCCTTCCCGAACTTTTCAGAGGCCCGTTTTTGGCCCTCCTTGAGCCTTTGCGCAGGCCCTGCAATTACCTGCATCCAAAACGGGCCACATGGGGACTCCTGGGAAGAGAGGGAGGGGTAGGTGGGGCCAGCCTGGAGTGAGATTTGGGGGTTCTTTGAACTCACAGAATCTTAGCTAGACGACCTCTTGAACCCCCAAGAGTCCCCAGCAGCCCACACCTGCAACTATGGGACAGTTCAGACTGGACAACCACTTGTTGTGATGTTGGTGCAATGGTTAGAGCCATGGTGACACAGTGACAAGCTCAGCATTTAAACTACTGAGCTATTGCACCCCTCCGTTTTTACAAACCTTTTTGATTTAAAAAAATAAATAAATTCTTCACAGCTTCCCATTTGTAAATCCAACATGGGAAAGTTATCCAGATCGTTTTTCTGGGCTTGTTATTTATATATGTCTTTTGATTATTAAGACATCACTCTGTTTCTTCTGCATAGCCAATGTAGCATTTTTTTGGCATCTCATTCCCGTAGCCTATCATGTTTAAATGCACTTTCCGATCAGAACTTGCCTTGTTTAGTAAATTCTACCCTTCTTCCATAACATCTTTTTTAAAGCATAGTTTATTTATAGAGACACTCTTAAGGTTAACTTCCGGGTCCATTGTTCAAACATGTCCTTCAATGTATAGACTGAACATCTGAAGAATGGCTGCAGGATTTGGGCATGGCTAGTCTAAAGAAAAGAAGAATTAGGAGAGACACGATAGCAGTATTCCAGTATTTGAGGGGCTGCCACAAAGAAGAGAGCGGGTCAAATTATTCTCCAAAGCACCGGAGGGCAGGTCAAGAAACAATGGATGGAAACTAATCAAGGAGAGAAGCAACCTGGAATTGAGGAGAAACTCCCTAACGGTGAGGACAATTAACCAGTGGAACAGCTGGCCTCCGGAAATCACGGGCGCTCTCCATCACTGGAGCTTTTTAGGAAAAGACTGGATAGCCATTGGTTAAGGTCTGTCGGGGGCGTGCATAAGTGCACCAATGTGCCTACTGTCCCTGTCCTATTGTTTCTTTTATTTTTCTTATATGTATCCATTTCATGTATTCATACCTATGTATATACTTATACCTATTATCTTGTAAGCGATTGACAAACCAAATAAAATAAAAAAATAAATGGTATCGGGTCTCCTGCTTGAGGAGGGGGCTGGACTAGAAGACTTCCAAGGTCCCATCCAGCTCTGCTCTACTCTTCTCTCTTCTATTCTTTATAAATTCTATTCTACTCTACTCTATTCTATTGTTAATAGATTCTGCTCTATTCTTAATAGATTCTATTCTATTCTATTCTAAATAGATCCTATCCTCTATCCTCTATCCTCTATCCTCTATCCTCTATCCCTATTCTATTCTATTCTATTCTATTCTATTCTATTCTATTCTTAATAGATTCTATTCTATTCTATTCTT
>NW_020769341.1:3477856-3488687 GCF_900518735.1 Pseudonaja textilis
TCCATTCCATTCCATTCCATTCCATTCCATTCCATTCCATTCCATTCTATTCTATTCTATTCTATTCTTAATAGATTCTATTCCATTTTATTCTGTTCTATCCTATTCTCTATTCCTATTCCCTATTCCCATTCCCTATTCTATTCTATTCTATTCTATTCTATTCTATTCTATTCTATTCTATATCCACTGTTAAAATAGTTCACTCCACTCTGTATTAGTAAGCCAAAAATTAAAAGTTCTTCCCCTTTAATCATAATCTCTAGTTCCTTTCATCTCCCTCTAGTGTCCTACCTTCAAAGGGTCATCCTATTATTTTTTTTAAACAATTCAAAACAAAAGCATTTTCCTATGGGAAGGCTTCTTATAATAAATTTCAAAATCTTATTCCAAACCCATCTGGATTTGTCAAAAAGTCAGATCAAAATTCTAATTACGCACTTGCTGTTTATTTTAAAAGAATTTTTTTTAAAAAAGTCCTTAAACTTAAGTCCTTTCTAGAGTCGTCTTTTGCTAAGAATTGAAGGACACTCATCTGGTGCTGTTAAAAACCTGTCGTGCCAGTTCTGCTGAGAGACCAATTTAATTATTTGTGTTTTTTGCAGACCTTGTTACATGGATTTGGTCTGGGTAACTTATTTGGGGAGTTGAGGAAGTTTGAATAAAAGATTCCCCCCCCCTCCAATTTGCTATTTTTACTTGATTTGCTTAGTTTCAGTTTGACTGTCACTAATTCTCAGTCCGTTGTGGATTCTGGTTATGTTTTAAGGGAAGATGGAGACAGTATTAGGAATAAAATATATTTTTATATCAAACCTCTCACGTGTCCTTGGCCTTTCTTATTCACTTTATTTTATATTTATTATTTTACAAACGGTATTTTGGTTTTGGTCATAGTTCATCTCTACAGATTGGCTGCTATTGTTGGATTCAAGAATGCATTACGGTCTTCTTAAACCTACTGCAGTACGAGAGAGAATTATAGCTTCATTCACATAAAGGAGCCCACAGAGAAATTTATTTGCCAATTTTGGTGGGGATAATAGCCTACGCTCTCTTTGAGCAACAGGTGAGTGAATGGAGAAGTCAAACAATAATGGGAATCAGCCTGCCTCCCTCCCAGCTGGATTGGATGGTGAGGTCAATGAAAGAGAAAAGAGAAGACAGAATTAAGAGCCCATCATTCTAAGTTCTTCCTGATTACTTCCAACATTACAGAATGACATTCAGTGACTTTGCCAGGATGTGTATTTGAGTTCAGGTTGCTGGTGGCCGTATCTAGATATACTGTTTAATAACGATGTCTTCTTCATCTATCTTATACAAGAGTTGATGATGTTCCTCCCACACTACAGAAGGAACAAAGCAATCAAATTGGGGTAGCTTCTCTAGTGAATGGAGTGCAAAATAAATGCTTAATTGCTGGACTGTGCTACGGTAATGGTTTGTTGCTAAGTCAATTTTGTTTTGTTTTTTACTTCCCTCCTTTGGCTCTTGAGCAGCTGGGAGGGAGGTCTTTGTGAATAAAATACTGGGAGAGAAAAGGATAATGGATGTTCGCTGTATGTTTGGTATGTATTGATAAGAGCTCTTTTGGGCATTTATGCAATCTGTCACACCACGCCTCGGAACAATAAACAACAACTTAAGTTCTCTATGGACGTCTGGCAAAGAAGACTTAGTTGCAAAGTTTGAATTGTTGTTCTAATGGTCCAGGATGCTTACTTTATTATTTCAGAAGTTGAGTATGTCAAGTGAAGATGGAGAAAAGGTGAGGTAATAGGTTTTTGTCTACATTTTTTAACCATCTTGAAGATCAATCAATCAGAATAGAGCTGGAAGGGACTCTATATTTATATTAATAACACAAATAAAACTTTAAAAAAACAAGAATAGGGACCGTTAAGGTCTTCCAGTCCAGCCCCTTGCTCAAGCAGGAGACCTTATACCAGGGGTAGGGAAAGTTGGCTCTTTTATCACTTATGGACTTCAACTCCCAGAATTCCTGAGTGACCCATAAAAGGTTCCCCATCCATGGCCTACTGGTTTTTCAGTTGTGGGGGAAATCTATTTTTGACTTGAATGGGACTGTTTAATAAACAAATGTAGGATATATAAAGAATATAAAGAATATGTCCTACATTTGTATATTAAAGAGTCCCATTCAAGTCAAAAATAGTTTTCCCCCACAACTGAAAAACTAGTAGGCCAGGGTTGGGGAAACTTTTATAGCTCACTCAGGAATTCTGGGAGTTGAAGTCCATAAGTGATAAAAGAGCCAACTTTCCCTACCCCTGCCCTATACCATTTCAGACAAGTGGCTGTCCAGTTTCTTCTTTAAAAAACTCCAGTGATGAAGTACCCATAACTTCTGAAGACAAACTGTTCCACTGGTTAATTGTCCTAATTGTTAGGAAATTTCCCTGTTGTGGTCTGTCAGATGCCAGCTCCTCCAGAAGCCAAATCAGAGGAGGAGGAGGAGGAGGAGGAGGAGGGTGGGGAGGGGGAGGAGGAGGAGGAGCCATGGGAGTCAGGGTGGGCACAAGACAACCTGCAAGCTCTGAGGGGGAAGAGGAAATGGAGCTGGCAGAGAGAGAGAGACAGTGGTGGAGCCTGAACCATCTGTCAGCCCTCAGGTGTAGAGTCAACAGCCCCCATGTCTGGAGGTGGCTGATGAGGAAGAAAAGAAACAGCTGAGTCCAGTGCCTGACGCGTGGATACACAGAAGGCAGAGGAGAGGAGAGCAGTGGAAATCCGTGGGCCGGTCCTTGGGACGGAAGAGCCACCACTGCTAGCGAAGCCCACCCTAGCTTTGGGGATAAAAGGCAAGGCGGGGGGGAGATGAATAGATGTGGCAGACAACTATTCCTCTCCCTACCAGGTGGACTTATTAGCCTGCATTGAGAGAAAGAGAGATACCTTTTGGTGGGGCTGCTGGCGCTCCTAATAAAGGGAACATTTCTTTAACTACAGAAGGTTTGTCATGTTAATTCCAGGTGGCTGACCCACCACAACACCCATTATAAGACAGTGACCGGACATGACCCTCCTATCACAAGTCCTTCTGACTACACAGAGCCCTTATAAGGAGAAGAACGTCAACAATGATATCCCCTAAATTCTGCTAAAGATGTTACCAAGCCCAGTAACAAAATATTCGAAAATCAACCCACAAGCTTGGAGAATGGACCTCCACCGAATAGTGGGATTCAAAAATTTTTGCTACCAGTTCTGTGGGTGTGGATTGGTGGGCGTGGCAGGGGAAGGATACTGTAAAATCTCCATTCCCTCCCCACTCCTGGGGGGAAGTTACTGCAAAATCCCCATTTCCTCCCCACCCCACTAACCTGCTTTCCAGCTCCGTTCTCCTGTGCAGGGCAACAAAAGGAGACCTAGCCAATCAGCTGGGTCTCAGGAGGCAGAGAATAGATGGAGGTGGGGCCAGTCAGAGGGGGGTGTTTGCCATTTCTCCAACTACTCAAAATTTTCTGCTACCGGTTCTTCAGAACTGGTCAGAACCTGCTGAATACCACCTCTGCCTCCACCCTCATATATATATTTACCACCAACAAATAAAAGTTACCAATCTTGACTATTAGATTGCTTAGCGTTAGGAGGCTGAAAATTGTAATCTAGTATATTCATTGGAAATGGACACCAGCTCAAAGCTGTGTCTAGGTACACACACAAATTGCTAAAAAGGTAAGCAAAAAATCCCTGTGTAAATAACCTAGAAGAAAAAAGATTCTTAATGAGACTAATCGATATTATGCAGAGGGCAGTGTAGAATCCAAAATAAGAAAACGAAATACATCTGCTTGCTCATTTCTACAGCATTCCAGTTTTAGCCTGCTATTCCCTGTTTTAAGCAAAATCTTTTAAAACATTATCAGTAACTGGCCAGTCATTTCTGGTTGGGAAGCCAGTGGGATCAAATAAGACATCCTGTTCTTCATTCTGCCTGGTTATCTGTGTTGAAGCAGACCAGAAGTTGCAACATTTCTGTCTTTTTTTTTTTTTTCCACCTCTGATTTCTCTTGCTAACATCTTCTGGCGACTATTTCACTTGTCCTGTTCTGTTGGAAAACGTCCAGCTAGGCAGATGTGCTCTCAAGCACAATATTAGCCATGAATCTTGAAGCAGCCACAAGAGATGTAGAACCTTATCTATCTGTTCCCCGGTAAAGGCTGGCAGTCTGGGGAGAATTCCTGTATAATAGGCAGAAAATAATAAAGTAGTTGGCTTGAACCCTACGTAGGGGGCTCTGGTTGCTTCTGCCTGACATCCTCAGAAATTGTTATCCACCTCCGTAAGATTGTTAGGATTGTTTAAGCAGCAATTGAGTGCCACTGAGCAAGGATAAACAGCATATTGTCCCTAACAATCTCTGAGTCCTCATTTTACTGACCTCAGAAGGATGGAAGGCTGAGTCAATTTTGAGCCTGGTGAGATCCGAACTGCCAAATTGCAGGCAGCCGGCAGGCAGCAGAAGTAGTGTGCAGTACTCTAATCATTGCACCACGACGGCTCTTAATTGGACATCTACTTTCGAGGCCACTGCTGTATCCTTGTAGAAGTTTTGTATATATATATTCTGCAACCCAACAGGACAGACACAGATTTCAGAGGATAATTAGGACTGCAGAAAAAAACAATAACTACCAACCTGCCTTCCATTGAGGACCTGTATACTGCATGTGTCAAAAAGAGGGCTGTGAAAATATCTACAGACCCCTCACATCCTGGACATAAACTGTTTTAACTCCTACCTTCAAAATGACACTATAAAGACCTGCACACCAGAACAACTAGACACAAGAACAGTTTTTCCCCAAACACCATCACTCTGCGAAACAAATAATTCCATCAACACTGTCCAGCTATTTACAAAGTCTGCACTACTATTACTATTAATCTTCTCATCCATCCTATCACCCATCTCCTCCCACTTGAGACTTTATGACTGTAACTTTGTTGCTTGTATGTTTACAATTTATATTGACTGTTTCCTAGTATGATTTGATTGCTTATTGTACCCTATGACTATCATTAAGTTTTGTACCTTATGATTCTTGATGAATGTTTCTTTTTATGTACACTGGGAGCATATGCACCAAAGACAAATTCCTTCTGTGGCTCATCACACTTGGCCAATAAAGAATTCATTAAGTTATAACTATGTGTATTGCATGCTTTGTCGTGTTCTCATTAAAAAAAATATTATAAATGCAGATCCATTGCCAAGTGCCCAAAATGGACACAGAAGGGGTGGGCAGCCATCAGAACTTTGAATCCAAGTCATTAGTACCTTTTGCTGGGATGGTTGTAATTTTGAACAGTCACAAAATAATCGGTCATTAAATAAATACCGATTATATAGGCACTGTCATTATGCAATCCTGCACAGCTTAAAAGTTCCCCATTCCCTGAATCCATTGCCTCTACCTAACTAAAGAAAGCTTATTCCTTAGAAACAAAGAAAAGACGCAATTACAGAACCAGGGAGAATAAAACTCCATTTTAACTCCATTCTTCTTCCATTGCAACAGACTTTATTATATCTATGGTTCCCATTAGGCCTCGTGGGATGATAAATATTCGCTCCATGCCTCTTACAAATCGCCATCATGGTTGAGAACTTGGCCTTATCTTGCTTTTGCATTTATTGTCCTGTTTGCCCATAAAACATTTGCAAAGAGCCGCGGTGGCGCAGTGGTTGGAGTGCAGTCCTGCAGGCTACTTCTGCTGCTTGCCAGCTGCCTGCAATTTGTCAGTTCGAAATTCACCAGGCTCAAGGTTGACTCAGCCCTTCCCTCCTTCCAAGGTGGGTAAAATGAGAACCCAGATTGTTGGGAGCAAGAGGCTGACTCTGTAAACTGCTTAGAGAGGACTGTAAAGCACTGTGAAGCGGTATATAAGTCTAAGTGCTATTGTTAAGTGGGAAGGAAGGAAGGAAGGAAGGAAGGAAGGGCCATGGTGGAACAGTGGTTACAATGCAGCATTGCAGGTTAACTCTACTGACTTCCGGAGTTTGATCCTGGATGGCTCAAGGCTAATTTAGCCTTCCCTCTTTCCGAGGTGGATAAAATGAGGACCCAGATTGTTGGGGGCGATAGGCTAACTCTGTAAACTGCTTAGAGAGGGCTGTAAAAGCACTGTGAAGCAGTATACAAGTCTAAGTGCTATTGCCAAATGTTTATAGGCAGCATTCATGCCATTATAAAATATGGCCTCTCCTTGGGAAATCATCCCTATGACATAGGCATTCGGGTTTGTTTTTGTTTTAATCCAATGTCAATTTAATCCAAAAGACAATCACTTTACTTTCATTTTCTAAAACAAGCCAGGCTTCCGTAATGCAGGAATGTGTTCTTTCGATACAATCTAATTTCAATAAGCTCCTGGCCTTTCGTATCTGGCTGCATTAATTATCTCTGCTCCATGCAAACGATTAAGCTGCGGGAAGAAAAACCGGTAAGCACATCACATGAACAAAACTGTGGATTAGTGCCGTGTTGAATTTTATAGCAGCCCTTCAAAACTACAAACCCACATGAGATGAAAAGTGTCATATAAATAATCCAGGAAATCCTCAACTGATGACCATTTATTTAGTGACTCTTCCGAGTTCCAATGACGCTGGGAAAAAAGTGACTTACAAGCAGTCTTCATACAAATAGTCCTTGACGTACGACCACAGTTGAGCCCAGAATTTATCTTGCTGAGCGAAACAAAGTGAATTTTGTCCCCTTTTAGGGCCTTTCTTGCCACAGCTGTTGAGTGAATCACTGTATTTGTTCAGTTAGTGACATGGTTATTAAGTGAATCTGGCTTCCTTGTTGACTTTGCTGGTTAGGTGGTCATAAAAAAGGGACAGGACCCCGGGACACTGCAATGGTCATAAATGTGAGTCAGTTGCCAAGCGTCTGACCATGGGGATGCTGCAATGGTCGTAAGCATGAAAAATGGCCATAAGTCGCTGTTTTTAGTGCTGCTGTAACTTTGAACAGTCACTAAATGAACTGTTGTAAATCAAGGACTCCGTGTACTTACAACCATTGTAGCATCTCCGGAGTCATGTGATCAAAATTCAAGTGCTTGGCAACCAGAATGTGTTTCCCATGGTTACAGAATCCCGAGATCATGTGATCCCCATTGGGGACCTTCCCAGCTGGCTTTTGGCAAGCATGGTCAACGGAGAACTGGATTCACTTAAGGACCATGTGATGACCCAGGGCGTGGCACAAAGGCAACACAGTCAGATAATCAATAAGAGTCCCTTTATTATCTCCAACTTTGCCCCCAATGTCCAGGTTACCTTCTGGCCTGGAGAAAAACTCTCCCAGGAACAGCCTTTGGCTGCAGAGAATCAAGTCCAAAACATGGTCAACACAAACTGTAACTTTAAGTCCAATCAAGCCAAACAAAGGTAACTAGTTTGGCAGGGCAGGAGCAAGAATTCCAGACGTGAAGGCATGGCAATAATTCAACACAGTTGGGAAGACGCCAGGAACACAGATAATCAAAAACAACACAGGATAAAGTCACATTTGCTCCCAACAGCCTGTCACACGCAGCCTGCCTATCTTAACAACTGTCTTCTCAGATATGGCTAATGAAAGGAATCAGGGCCCTTTCCTTCCCCGTAAGCCATGCAACTCACGTTGCCCTCTTCTCCGTTCCTCCCTGCGTGCCCTAGGATGAAGAGGGGGTGGACCTGGGTCTTCCTCTGAACTCCCTCTCCCTTGTTCTACCTCTTCCCTGCTCTGCCCAGCTGGACTTTGCCCTTCCCCAGTTTCTTCCACAGCCAACGGAGCCACACTCCCACTCTCTGTCGGCTGTTCGTCTTCCTCCTCAGATTCAGACCCTGACAGGGGCATGGCAGACCACATGATTCACTTAAACAATGGCAGTAATTCGTTTTCACAACCATGGCAAAAGGATGCTGAAAAAGGCGTGAGTCACTTTACCATCTCCTGGCTTAGCAATTGAAATTCTGGTTCCAACTGTGGTCGGAAGTCGAGGATTACCTGTATGTAAATGGGGGAACGAAATGTTCTTCCCATCACTTGTCTTTTAACAAGCCCAGGAGCTTAAAATAATAAATATTCTTTAGAGCAGACAAAAGGACATCTGTTTTCACCGAGCAATGCCCGCTTTTACTGAATATATCACACCTTTTTAAAAAAAATTTCCTTGTACCTAAAAAAGAGGCAACACACTTTGGGAGTAAAAATTGTGTAGTAGCAGAGGCTTCGCATCTTAGCCATTTCTTTTTCATTAGTTCATGTATCAGCCAAGCTTCCTATATGCCCCCTTGTAGTAAGGCCTCCAATTTTCAGACACCCGCACAGAAAGAGCGATGTTGAGAAAATAATGGAAGGGATGTTACACCTCCACAGCCTGGAAGTAGGATGCAGGTCTGTTGGTGGCTGATATCATAAATAACAACTCAGTTGCCAAGGTACATGGAGGAAACTATCCAAAATGTTCCAAGTATCTCAATTGTAATGAACTCACTTAAACACTAAAGGTAAAGGTTCCCCTCGCACATACGTGCTAGTCATTTCCGGCTCTAGGGGGCGGTGCTCATCTCGGTTACAAAGCCAAAGAGCCAGCACTGACCAAAGATGTCTCCGTGGTCATGTGGCCGGCCTGACTAAATGCCGAAGGGGCACAGAACACTGTGACCTTCACACCAAAAGGGTCCCCATTTTTCTACTTGCATTTTTATATGCTTTCAAGCTGCTAGGTCGGCAGAAGCTGGGACAAGTAAAGGGAGCTCACTCCATTACGCGGTGCTAGGGATTCAAACCGCCGAACTGCTGACCTTTCTGATCGACAAGCTCAGTGTCTTAGCCGCTGTGCCACCACGTCCTTCCACTTACACACTAGAGCAAGAAGTTCTCCTTGCGTTTTACAAAATGCTGCTTTTGCCTCCAGACTAGCATTAAAGACACCTTTACTAAGGTCTATGTTATTCTTAGTGTCTTGATCTTGCCTACCTATGTGGGTTAACAGATTGATGGAGTTGGAATGGACCTTGTAGGTCATCTAGTCCAACCTCACCCCTGTCTAAGCAGGAGACCTGACAGATGGCAGTCCAGTGTCTTCTTGAAAGCCTCCCGTGATGAAGCTCCCACAACTTCTGAAGGCAATTTCTGTTCCATGGGTTGGTTGTTCTCACGGTCAGAAAATTTATCCTTATTTCCCGGTTGAATCTCTCCTTGTTCAGTTTCCATCCATTATTCCTTGTCTGGCCTTCAGGTGCTTTAGAAAATAGCTTGACCCTTCCTCTCTGTGGCAGCCCCTCAAATATTGGAAGACTGCTGTCATGTCTCCCCTGGTCCTTCTCTTCACTAGACTAGCCAGGCCCAGTTCCTGCAACCATTCTTCATATAATTTTAGCCTCCAGTCCACTAATCACCCTGGGTGCTCTTCTCTGCACTCTTTCTAGACTCTCAACATCTTTCTTATATTGTGACGACCATAATATTCCAAGTGGGGTCATACCAAGGCATTATTAAAGTGATGTTAACTTTATTTAACCACCAACCTCCATATCTGGGTGGGGGAAGCCTACATTTCAGTGGTGGAATTCAATTTTTTTTTACTACCGGTTCTGTGGACGTGGCTTGGTGGGCATGGCAGGGGAAGGATACTGCAAAATCCCCATTTCTTCCCCACCCCACTAACCTGCTTTCCAGCTCCGTTCTCCTGTGCAGGGCAACAAAAGAAGTCAGCTGGGACTCGGCAGGCAGAGAATAGATGAAGGCGGGGCCAGTCAGAAATAGTATTTGCCGGTTCTCTGAACTACTCAAAATTTCCGCTACCGGTTCTCCAGAACTGGTCAGAACCTGATGAATACCACCTCTGGCACATTTGTGTTTCAAGCCCACCTACATCACTCATCTTTGTGACTTTTGCTTTTACCAAGCATCATTAAGGGCAGCTTGTTGTCATGAAAGCATCGTCGTTAACAGTCTTCCTACATCTTTAATTTGCTCCATCGTTGCTATATTGTTTTACATACCATTGATTTTTAACAACTCTGTTTACATCTCTGGTCCCTAGAGATGCATTCCTGTTGCTGACTATGGTCTTGTTAGTGCCAGGTAATATAGCCTTTTTAGTTTCCTAAGCAGTTAAAAATGTTGTAGTGCTCTTAAATCTTTACACTTTTGTTTTATCTTGCCACTTAATCGTATCGCAGTTATATCTTTGTCATTTATTCAACATTTTCAGTGACTTGCACATAATTCTGACAACGGTAGCTATAGGGCAACCCAAAGGTACAATAAATAATTCAAATATGCCCTCAAACGCTACAACTGTCCCAATCAAAATATACTCTCTGAACAAATATTTGAATGCAATGTATCAACTGGGTTTTCTTCGTGCGTGTGCGCTGATCCTAAATCCCATGCTGCCATTCCAAAAGTTGTTTGGCTATTGCAAAAGTTTAAGCAATTTATCTGGGGCTAATAATTGGTTTTGGATTACTTAGTTTGTTTTTGTCGGAGGTCACCAAGCTTGGATCGTGACTGCAAGTGTTTCTTTACCTTACTAAGACACAGCAGGGTTGGGGAGTCCTTGGTGCTCTCTGAGCTTGGTTGTTTTCTTGTAGACGCTTCATTACCATCATATGTAACATTACCAGTGCTAGAAGAGAGTGGGGTTTGCTCTCTGTGGGGTTATGGAGTGTCTTCTAGCACTGGTAATGTTACATAGTTTGGCAATGAAACTTCTACTAGAAAACAACCAAGCACCAATGAACTCACAGTCTTCTTCTTCTTCTTCTTCTTCTTCTTCTTCTTCTTCTTCTTCTTC
>NW_020769341.1:3496950-3508839 GCF_900518735.1 Pseudonaja textilis
CCCCAGCCAGCTTATATTGTACCCCCCAAAATATTAATTTCTAGGAAATCTGTAGGGAGAGGGAGGAAAAAAAAATTCTACTGGTTAATTTAAGTCACAGGTTGGAGTTCTGTAGTTCAGAAAAAACCCAGTCCAATCACAGATTCTCTGCCTCTGTTGTTAATACTCTTCTTTTTACACAAGTCACCAATAGGTGTAATCTTCTTTGAAACCATTCTGCGATCCTCCAAGTACAACAAGCATCCCTAAAGATCACACAACTTGCACTTTTTAATCGACGTTCAAAAGCGCAGGTCTGGAATTTAAATTCAGCATGGTGTGTGCACTTTTACAGATTTTCCAGTACGTTCGTCTCCACTTAGCAGCACGTTCAATCCCACAGAGAACTATCAAAGAGCTTTTATGCTAAATATCATCTTTTCAAGGAAAATATCATCAAAGCTACTTTTTATGGACTTATGGAGTGTTGCCCATTTGCTCAGTTCAGTGTTCCCATTTCAAAATTGCCTTCCCATCCATCATTTAATGGAGAGCTTTCCTTGACAAATAAAGAATTCCAGATTAGCCTGTCGATTAAAGAAAGAAAGAAAGAAAAAATCAGAATTTTTTTCCCCCAAGCTTGTCTTTAATTACATTTTGGACCGGGCCAAATTCATTGTCCATCTAGGTGGTAGATAGAAAATGAAATGATAGAAAAAGACGAAAAATGCACGCTTGCAGCACATGAGCGATAGAGAAATGATTGCACGAATATCAGAAAAATGGGACAGAATTCATAAAACCGGAATAAAGGGAAGCACCGACGTGTTAATAAGGAGGCTACAGACAAGTTCGGTTCAGGAAAGAAGGATAAATTAAATTGCGGATAATGTTTGAGATAGTTATCTCTGTGTTTTGGCTCCTTTTGACATCTCTCGGAGAGCCCTTAAATACTGAACCGCAGAACGTTACAAAAATCTGCTAAAATACACTTGATCATAGCCAGCGTACAGGTTGCATCGGAGTTGGATCGTAATTGAGCCCGGCATTTACAGCGATAAGTTATGACAGTCGTAAAGCAGGTTCATCACGGGATTGACCTGATTTTACAAAAATAAAAATTTAACGGTGTTGTTAAGCAAACGCTTGGGTCGTAAAAATGACTGCCCTGAATATTTAAGCGCTTGCCATGGTCATTAAGAAAACCCATTAAGCAAACCAGGAACCGTGGAGGATACAGTGGTTAAAGCAGAGAAACTCTGTCTGCATGGAAGTGATAATATTTCTCTCTCAGGAAGAACATCAAGACAAGAGGAGCATCCTCCTGGATTCATCCAGTCATCAGATAACAAGTACCATGTTTCCCTGAAAATAAGACCCTGTCTTATTTATTTATTTTTTGCCACCAAAAAAGGCACCAGGTCTTATTTTCAGGGGATGTTATCCACTGATTAACCTCTCTGGCGTGCGTCCCCCCGCAGCCTCCTTTTTGCTATCAGAGGCCTTCAGAAACGTCTTCTGTGGCCAGCAAGGCTTTCCTGAAGGCCTCTGCAACCAATAACGGATCTCTGGATCGATCCAGAGCTTTGTTATCAGCTGCAGAGGCCTTCAGGAAAGCCTTGCCGGCTGCAGAAGAAATGGGCCGGCAAGGCAGGTGTCGGGGTGTGCGAGGCCTGGCTACAACTGTCCAAAGGTAAGTACTAGGGCAGCTCCACCCCCTCCACAACCCCACCCTAGCTTAATTTTTACCTGTTCACCTTGGAGTGGGCAGGATCTTAATTAGGGCTTATTTTGGGGGGTAGGGCTTATATTGGGCTGACGTGTAAAAATCAAGCTAGGACTTATTTTCAGGGTAGGTTGTATTTTCAGGGAAGCAGGGTATCTAAAGAGCTTCCCGGCATTACAAAGAGCACCCAATTCCAGCAAATTCATACAGGTGGACCTTGACTTCCAATAATTCATTTATTAACAGTTCGAAGTTATAACAGCACTGCAAAAAGTGACTTATGACCAGTTTTCACACTGACAACCATTGCAGCCTCTCCAAGGTCATTTGGATTTACCATCGGTCCACTGACTCATATTTATGACAGTTGCCGTGTCCCAGGGCCATGCGATCGCCTTTCGGTGACAAACGAAGTCAATGGGGAAGCCAGATTCACTGAACAGCCATGTTACAACTTCACCGATTCACTTAACAATTGCGGCAAGAAAAATCATCAAAAGGGGCAAAACTCACTTCACAAATTTCCCACTTAACAACAGGTTGTCCTCAACTTACGGTGGTTCATTTAGTGACCATTCCAAGTTACGACAGCACTGAACAAAGTGACTTGTGGCCATTTTTCACACTTACGACCTTTTAACAGGCCCATGATCACGGGATCAAAATTCAGATGCTGGGAAATAGGTTCATATTTATGACCACGGCTGTGCCCCGAGGTCATCTGATCAGCTTTTGATAAGCAACTATGGATGGTACCAACTTAACAACTGCAGTAATTCACTTAACAACTGTGGCAAGAAAGGTCCTAAAATGGGGGCAAAACTCACATAGCAAAAGTCTTACTTAACAGTAGAAATGTTGGGATCAATTGTGGTCACAAGTTGAGGACTCCTTGTACTCTTAGACAGGGGTGGAATTCAAAAATCCCAGCAACCGGTTCGCTGCCCGGTTGCTGGATGGGCGTGGTCATGGGGGTGTGGCCTACTGGAACTTCTGGTAGGGCTGTTTTTTGCCTTTCCCCGGGGTCCGGAGGCTTCCCTTGAGCCTCTGGGAGAGCAAAAATGGCTTCCGGAGGGCCTCCAGAAGCCAGAAACAGGCCAGTTTCTGGACTTCTAGAGCTTCCAGTTTTGCTTGTTTTTTCACCCTCCCAGAGTCTCCGCACAGAGTCTGCACTTGCCTACATCCAAAATGGGCCACCTGGGAACTCCTGAGAGGGGCGGAGTGGGGTGGGCTGGGCTGGGCGGGACCTGCCAGTCAGTTAAACTACCACTTCAGCAAACCAGATGTAAATTTAACATCCAGTTCGCCCAAACCAGTCTGAACCAGTAGAATCCCACCCCTGCTCTTAGATTTCACAAATGAAAAGAGCACACTTTCCAAACACATTTTGCGATACACGGACACACACAGACACGCACTCTTTGAACTAGATCGGGGTGTCAAACTCGATTTCATTGAGGGCCGCATCAGGTTTGTGTTTGACCTGGGGGGGGGGCGTGGAGTGGGCGTGGCCAGGGTGGGTGTGGCCAGCTCGATGTCTTTCGATGTGCAGCCCTCCCGACCTTCATTTTCGCTAGGAGAGGCACCATGGACCAGTCCTTCGCTCTTTCACAGGCAGGATCTAAGCACCCTATGGGCCGCATCCAGCCCCTGAACTTTGAGTTTGACTCCCCTGAACTAGGTGCTGAATTCATTTCACATCCTCCTCCAAGGAAGATCTCGTAGTTGTTGCAACAAATCTGCCTCTTTTTTCGCTCCTGTGATGAAATGTACTCCTTCCCTGATGGGAACCCAGACTAGATTCTACCACATCTCCCTGGATTCTCTGTGCCTTCGTCTTTTCTCCCTTTAATGCAGTGATCCCCAACCACCGGGCCCTGGACCGGTACCGGTCCATGGAGCATTTTTTACCGGGCCGCAAAGAAGTGGGCGCCGCCATCTTGTTTCGACGGCGCTTGAGAAAGTGCTTCCGGGTGAGCTTGTCGGCCGTCGGTTGGAAAGCGGCATTTGGGTGCTGAATCCTCGCGCCTTAGTTTTGTCGAGGGGGGGCAGCTTCAAACGAAGAGCCGTCCCGATGGCGGTGGAGTCTCGCGTTAGGAGGAGATTAAGAAACAGCCTGAAAAGCCCATCGACAAAGGTACAAAGGAGGAGTTGAAGGTGGCAGGGAGAAGCGGGGGACGGCTGGCTGGCTGGCCGGTCGCTCAGCTCTCCTTGCCTTGGTCGTGCGTGCTGATGCCAGTACCGGTCCATGGATCATTTTGTGATGCCGGTACCGGGCCGTGGGACAAAAAAGGTTGGGGACCACTGCTTTAATGTACATTTCTCCCTCACTTAAACTACTGGGAAATGCTTTGCAAAACCATATTTATCTGTCAAGTGGAGTTAAAAAAAGTATCTAAATAAATGTACGTCTATGGAGATTCACAGTCATCCAGGTTGTGGCTGTGCCAAAGATGCTTTTTTCGAGAGGCAGATGGACTTTCTTGTTTTTTTATTTGAAGACATTTTGCTTCTCATCCAAAAAGCTTCTTCAGCTCTGACGGTGGGGAAAACGGAAGGATTTATACTCCTGGTCATTCGCATTCTTTTAGATAGTCGTTGAGGCCACCTGGAGGTTTATCCGAGGAGTACAAATGGGTGATCATATATCCCTGGGACCCTGTAACCGTCATAAATAGGAGTCAGGTGCCACACATGTGAATGTTGATTGTGTGACCATGGGGACATGGCAATGGTCATAAAACAGTTGTAAGTTACTTTTTTTCAGTGTCGCTGTACCTTCGAATGGTCACTAAAAGAATTGTTACAAGTTGAGGTCTATCTGCAATATGCCTCTGGAAGTAGGTATTTTTTGGGAATAGGTGTAGGAAAATCCACAATTCATATGAGAAATGGTTTGTTCTCTTTCTGGATGATTTTTTTTTAAAAAAAAACATCGAATCATTAAGCTTTAAAGAAACAGGTTAGGAACCAGTTTTCTTTACACATTCTGTGCAATGCAGAGGGAATTAATCAGTCTTTGATGCCAGTTGCTAGTTGAACCTGGCTGGAAAAAATCCAACTAATTACACATTCAACATATGGCCACCACAGCTCAAATGGGGGAAAAAAATAATCTGACTTTTCTCTTTTCTCTGATGGGTAACAACCTAAAGGGTTGTCAAAACTAATCTTTGGCTTGCCACAAACTTCTTGAGAACTTAATTGTGAGAGTGGTCTACCTTCACTGTCAACTGTCCAGTTGGCGAATCCAGAAAAAAGAAACTCCTGGGACCTTAGTTTACCAAGAGTATAAACTTTACTGAATAAATCCACATTGGCACAGAAGAAGCAAAACCAGCTCAGAACTTCCTGCACAACGGTACCAATGGTGGTATTCTACCGATTCGGCCCAGTTCTGCCGAGCCGGTAGCAGTGATGAGCAGCGGAGACTAAACCGGTTCTCTCTGCTGCTCGGCTGTTGGGACCACACACCCGCCAGCCACCCATACTCAGCTTTATCCTCTGCTTTCGAAATGCAGCTGCTTTGCGAGGCAGCTGCTGAAGCAACCAGAAGAGTGCAAGCTTGCAGGAGGTGAGTTGGAACGCCTCTGCGCCTGCGCAAAGTGTGCGTTTGGCGTGCGCATGCATGCAAAGTCATGCTTACCAAACCATTGGTAAAACTTTTTTAATCCCATCACTGAAAGGTATGCTGTGATGACCTGGGGTGTGGCACAAAAGCAACAAAGTCACAAAAATAGGTAAAATCCCTTTAATACCTCCAACTTGGCTCCCAATGTCTAGTTATCATTGGCTGGAGAAAAAAAACTCTCCCAAACTCTTCCCAAAAGGGAAGAAATTCCATCCGAACTCAAAGGACATATCAATTATAAATAAAAACACAACACAAACCACACTGCAGCAATTAACGAGACAGGGCAGGATAAGGGATTGAAGACATCTAAAGATAACGAACCACACACACTTGGCAGGATGCCAGAGCTCAGATAAGACTTGACAAACCAGAATAATTTCATGCTTTGCTTCCAGCAACTTTGCTGTGCACAGTTTGCCTTTTTAAACAGTCTTCCCAGCTGCAGCCAATGAAGGGGATCAGGGCCCTTTCCTCCCCCTTAAACCACGCAACTCACGTTGCTCCCTTATCCATTCCTCCCTGCTTGCCCTAGGATGAAGAGGGGACGGACTTGGGTCTTCCTCTGAATGTCCAGACGAACTGTGCCCTTCCCCAGTTTCCTCCACAGCCACTGGAGCCACACTCCCACTCCTTGTCAGCTATTCCACCTCTCCCTTGGAATCAGATCCTAACAGGGGCATGACATTGTTCATTTCCAAATGTCTATAGAGATTCTCAATCATCCGGATCATGGTTGTCTATACATTGGGAGAACAAAACAACCACTTCATAAATGCATGGCACAACATAGGAGAACAAACCCACCAGGACTAGATTCATCAGTCATCTGCATTTAAAAGACAAAGGCCACTTTTTTGAAGACAGCAAAGTCCACATTTTGGACAGAGAGGACCGGTGGTTTGAAAGAGAGGTCGAAGAGGCCATCTATGTCAAAACTGAACATCCCTCTCTCCACAGAGGGGTGGGTGGGATATGACATCCTCTATCTCCAATCTACAACACGGTCCTTTCAACAGTTCCAAGAAGACTCCACACCTATCAGGTGACACTGATGACACAGGTAAACCTCCAGATGGCCTTAACAACTTTCTAAATGAATGCAAATGACCAAATTGCCCGCAAGGAGTATCAATCCTTCCACTTGCCACCACCCAGTCAGAGGTGAAGAAGCTTCTTGGATGAGGAGCAAAACATCTTCAAAGAAAAACCAGAAAGTCCAGGGGTCTCTTGAAAAAGCACCTTTGGGACACAGTTCACGTCCCCTTTCCCCATGGGCCGCCCACAGTCCATTATGCCCACCAATCACTTATGTTCATTTTGTTTTGAGAACCAACCAATCGCGCCATGGCGTCTACTCGGGGTGTCCTTGAGGGGGAGCTATGTCTCGTGGGAACCAGCCAACCATTGCCCGCCACCCTCGCATTCCAATCCACGACCACCCTATTCTTCGTCAAGCTGTGAGCAAAGCTGAATATAGGAGAATGTTCAAGTCGGTCTTGGTACGTTGCCACTTGGCTTCAGGATCAAAATAGAAGAGCTGATCTATCCAGTTGTAAAAATATACGAGGCATCTGATGCCTTAAAGACAGGCGGATTTATTGTGGTAACAAGATTCTGTGGCTGAGAAATCTATTCAGACAGGACTCCTTATGCTTCTGATGAATGCTAGGAGGTTTACAGTACACATATATTTATTTATTCACCCACTTTCAGGCATGAAGAATCAGGAGCACCCATTAAGTCTAGTTAAGATGATTTATGACTCATGTCTACACACAAGGATCTAGTCCGCTAACAGTCAGCACCAGTGAGATTCAAAAATTTTGGTGGGATTCAAAAATTTTTTACTACCAGTTCTCTGGGTGTGGCTTGGTGGGTGTGGCAAAGGAAGGATACTGCAAAATCCCATTCCCTCCACACTCCACTAACCTGCTTTCCAGCTCCGTTCTCCTGTGCAGGGCAACCAAAGAAGACCCAGCCGATCAGCTAGGATTTGGGAGGCGGAGAATAGATGGGGGCGGGGCCAGTCAGAGGTGGTATTTGCCAGTTCTCCAAACTCCTCAAATTTTCTACCGGTTCTCCAGAACTGGTCAGAACCTGCTAAATACCCACCTCTGACACTAAATTGCCATTAGAGAAGAGTTAACAACGGAATTCAAGGGAGATTGGGCTTGGATTGCTTGTGGGAACGTAATGATGCCAGATTGATTTCTCTCTTAACTCCACCCCCAAAGCTCAGCCTCTTCTTCTGCTACATTCATTCATTCATTCACTCACTCACTCACTTGCTCGCTCGCTCACTTTCTCACTTACTGACTAGGGGTTACATGCAACCCCCATCCAGCACCGTACAATCCTCTTACAAAAAGGAGGTTAAAATAGAAGCGACAACATTAAGAACTAATCTGCAATTACTACAATACAGGTTGTCCCCCATTTAAATCGGTACATTTAGTGACCGTTCAAAGTTACAACGGCACTGAAGAAAAACCTAGAACCATTGTTTCCACTTACAACCATTGCATGTCAGGTGATCAAAACTCAGATGCTTGACTCGTATTGATGATGGTTGCAGTGTCCCTGGGATGGGATGCTCACTTTTTGTGATTTTCTGACAAATAAAGTTGACAAAGAAGCCAGATTTACGTAATAACCGTGTTACCAACTTAACAACTGCAGTGATTCACTTAACAACTGTGGCAAGGAAGGCCATAAAATGGGGCAAAATTCACTTAATGACAGTCTCGCTTAGCAACAGAAATTTGGGGGCCAATTGTGGTCATAAGTCGAGGACTATCTGCATTTAAATATATAGTAAGAATAAAAACATTCTACCTCCACCCTGCTGTATATTGTTCCTTTGTTAGCTGTTCTGTTCATTTTAATTGTAACATTTGCTGTTTTATTTTCATTTATTATTATTAAACATATATGCTCCCCATCTTACAGTTTGACATGATTGTTAAAACACTGTGTTAGTTCTGATATTGCTTTTTAAAGCTTATTTTAAACTGCCTAGAGCCGCCTGATGACGAGACAGACAGCATATAAATTTATGAATAAATAAATACTGCAGCTTGCATGCAATAACATGGACGTGCACAGGGAACGGGGGACTACTGGCAACACGTATGTCATTGACATTATCATTCAAAGAATGTGATTATTTGCACAATAATATTGTGATGGCATTGTTGTTTCTAAGGCACCTGTGAAAACTTTAGCCTATATGTGTGTTTAGTTCAGTCCTATAGATTTCCTTCTTTGAGCTGTATGAAATCATAATTTCCCACCAAGATTGCTAGCAGAGGAAAGGATGACTTAATGTTCTCCTATTTTCAGACTACAACCCCACCGCCTCCCAAAATAAATCCTTAAGAGATCACCTACAATCTTTTGCCAATGTGCTGTGATCAGAGGTGTTATTCAGCCGGTTTTGACCAGTTCTGGAGAACCGCTAGGGGAAATTTTGAGTAGTCCAGAGAGCTGGCCCCGCCCCCATCTATTCTCTGCCTCCCGAGTCCCAGCTGATAGGTTGGGTCTTCTTTGGTTGCCCTGCACAGGAGAACGGAGCTGGAAAGCAGGTTAGTGAGGTGGGGAGGGAATGGGGATTTTGCAGTATCCTTCCCTTGCCTCACCCACCAAGCCACACCAGGCCCACCAAGCCATGCCCACCAAACCACGCCCACAGAACCGGTAGTAAAAAAATTTGAATCCCACCACTGGATGTGATGGAACGTGGTAAGGAGGAGGATTCAAGGCAGGAGGGGCAGCATTCTAGAGGAGTAACTCAGACCAGATAACCTGTGTGAGAGAAAGAAGGTGAAGACAGACCTTCCCTCCTTAATAGCTCCCAGAATATTTTGTGGATGGAGATGGTTGATTCTTTAGCCCGCCAAGATTTTTGTCTACAGCTGTAAAAACAATACAGAACTCAGCTTGGAGGAATCACCACCTGTCATTCTTGGTTTGGGGGCTTGACATATACCTAGAGACTTCTTGCATTGTTTATCCACAAATATCACAATTTTTGTGATATTTTGTGATATTTGTGCAGAAATTCTACAATTTATCCACAAATAGCCTACGTTCCACAGGAGATCCAGTGTGATATTATGACTAAGGTGTTGGACAAGAACTGGGAAATTTCAGGTTCACATCACTCCTTAACGAAAGAAATTTCCTGGGTGACTTTGGACCAAGACTTTCTCTTTGATAAAGGTAATGGTAAAGGTTCCCCTTGCACATACGTGCTAGTTGTTTCCGGCTCTAGGGGGTGGTATTCATCTCTGTTACAAAGCCAAAGAGCCAGCGCTATCCGAAGACATCTCTGTGGTCATGTGGCTGGCATGACTAAACGCCAAAGGCGCACAGAATGCTGTTACCTTCCCACAAAAGCGGTCCCTACTTTTCTACTTCCATTTTTACATGCTTTCGAACTGCTAGTTGGCAGAGGGCTGTTAGAAGCAAAAACAAAACAAAACAATGAATTGCCTTGAGCACAAAATGAAAGGTATGCTAAAAATTTGTCCACTAGATACATGAATAAATAAATGTGTCCAATAAATAGATAATATAGTATTTTTTAATGAAATCAACCATCAAAATCTATATATTTCTCTCTCTCTGTCCTACTGAAATCTAGGCTGTGTTTACTTGAACAGAAAAGACATTCTCCCATTAACTCTTGCCTTCAAATTTCTTTCCCCACTCTATTAGTCATCATAAATCAGATAAAAACTTTTCCCCCCCGTGATATCGATATCCACCCATCTATCATCAAGAGCCGTGGTGGCACAGAGGTTAGAATGCAGTATTGCAGGCAAACTCTGCCCACTGCCAGCAGTTTGATCCCGACCAGTTCAAGGTTGATTCATCCCCTCTGGGGTCGGTAAAATGAGGACCCAGATTGTTGGGGGCAGTAGGCTGACTCTGTAAATTGCTTAGAGAGGTGTAAGGCACTATAAAGTGATATATAAGTCTAAGTGCTATTGTTATCAGCACACCAGTACTGGTGGCGCTACATGGCCTCTTTCCAAGCTTCTTAAAATTACTCTGTCAAAGGGGTTTGGAGTAGAAGATCTACAAGGTCCCTTCCAACTCTGTCAATCTGTATCTGAAGGCTCTGGATGTAATGAAGAACTTAAATTGCACTTCAACCAGGAGAGAATAAGAGTGGCAATGTGCGTGTGTAAAGATCGGTCTACAAAACATATAGAACAACTTCCTATAAGGATCCAAAAAGCAATATAGATAGGTCTCAACTTATGTCTGGTCACTTAGAGATCATTCAAAGTTACGGCAGACTCCCTCAAAAGGTACTTATGACCTGGTTCCAAAGTTTTGATGGCCATGGTCAAGCGATTGCATTTTGGGCACTCGGTAACTAACCCTCATTTATGTCGGCTTGCCTTATTCCACAGACATGTGACTTTTGATGAAAATCAGCATGAATTCCCAGTTTTTGACAAGACCAGCCCAAAGCAAACAATTGGTTCCTTTAACAACCGCAGGGTTTGCTTAACAACTTCTGCAAAGAAGGTCATAAACTCGGCTCAGTCTATGAGTTTGCATGCTCTACAAGTGTCATTACTTATGACGGTGATGGGCAGTTTCCCTTACAGTCATAAGTCGAGGACTCCCTCAGTGATTGAGTGATTTCTCTCTGCCTCCATAATTTTATTCCCCAAAAGAATAAAAATTCAAGCAATTTTTGATAGCTAAAAAAATAACATATGACCTCATTATCTCATCACATAAAAGAAAGAAATTTGATGGTTGGCATGCTGAATCATACGGATGTGAACAACTGCAGAAATTAAAAGGATCGTAGATAGAAGAGAGTGGGATGAGATGGAATATATCCAAAGTAGATAATTTAAGACTTCATCTGGGAATTCTTTACAAATTCTAATTCATCGATCCCAATCAGGTTCCCCCCCCCCATTTTTTGTCTGTAAGACATTACATAATCGGATGGACTCTCTTTATGTCATTGTTTTACTGCTCTTTTAGTTGCCATGGCAATAAAAATGATTTTAATGAGAGCCTTTTTCCACCATCAGTCGCTTTTGAACTGAATTTATGTGGGGGTGCTGGGCGAGAGTGCACATGCCAAATTATTTTGCTACTGTGCCAACTCCTATCCGGTTGTCCGCAAATGGAAAAGTTTTGGATTCGGGGGCTTCTTTCCAAGCTGATATCTTGATTTTGATTGATCATTTAGCGGTTTGAAAGAAATCTTTCGGCCTCGCTTTTGACAAAGCGCTTGAAAGTACTTAACTAGCAGAAAACCAAAGAGAACTAAGAAGCACTGCGCCTATACCAGGGGTGTCAAACTCAGTTTCATCGAGGGCTGCATCAGGGTTGTGTTTGACCTCAGGAGGCTGGGGTGGGAGTGGCAAGGGTGGGCGTGGCCAGCTCGACATCACTCATCGAGGCTCCGTTTTCAGCTGTGACGGCCTCCTGCAGCCCTCTGCCAGTGAAAATGGGGGTCGGGGGGGAGTGTGTGGCCCTCCTGGGCTCCGTTTCTGGCTGTGACGGCCTCCTG
>NW_020769341.1:3508849-3521573 GCF_900518735.1 Pseudonaja textilis
TGTGACGGCCTCCTGCAGCCCTCTGCCAGTGAAAATGGGGCTCGGGGAGGCAGTGTGTGGTCCTCCTGGGCTCTGTTTTCAGCTGTGATGGCCTCCTGCAGCCCTCTGCCAGTGAAAATGGGGCTCAGGAAGTGCGACCCACCCAGGCTCTGTTTTTGGCCACAACAGCCTCCTGCAGCCCTTCGCTAATAAAAACAGAGTTTGGGGAGCCCACACGCAGCCCTCCTGGACTCCGTTTTCACTGGCAGAGGCAGCGACTCCTTTGCTCATTCTAAAATGGGCCCCCAGGTCAGATCTAAGCCCCTCATGGGATGGATTCAACCCACGGGCCTTGAGTTTGACACCCCTGGTCTACTCCATGCAGATGCAAGTTGATTCAATCAAGATAGAAATCCAGCTCACTATGGATTGCTTTTTCCTGGCTCAATATTTTTATTAGTTCATCAGAATATAAAATAGAAGGGAGAATTAAAAATAAGGGAAAACTAAGCGAGGAAAAAGGGAAGAAGAGAGAACGTACGGTAAAAAGGTAAAAAGAAAGGAAAGCCTTGACTTCCAACTCTTTTTAACACAGGAGAAGATAAGAACATTGCCCACCGCAGTGTCTATGGAGATTCCCAGTCATCCAGGTCATGGTTGTCCCCAAGGTGCTTTTTCAAGAGGCAACTTTGCTTCCTTGTTTTTTCCTTTCCTTTGAAGACATTTCGCTGCTCATCCAAGAAGCTTCTTCAGCTCTGACTGGATGGTGGGGGATGGAAAGATTTATATTCCTTGCAGACAGCTGGTCCTTTGCATTCTTTCTAGAGAGTCGTTGAGGCCACTTGGAGGTTTATCCATGTTATCAGGATCACCTGAGTAGCACAAATGGGTGCAGACAATCTACAACATGGGTGTTAAACTTGCTGCGTCACGTTACCGTCACGTGGTGTTTCGTGATGTTTTTCCCATTCGTGGAGCAGGGGTGGGCGTGGCCTGCGCGGGATGCATCTGGCCCACGGGCTGCCATTTTGACACCCCTGGGCTACAACACAGCGGTGGCAACGTTCCCACCCCCAATAGTTCAATTGGCTCATCCAATTAAAAGTTATGTATAGCATCATGGGGGCATCTCCAGGTGGTGATGAGGCCTCTGTCCCTTGACCTTGACATATTTTGATAAAGACATGCAGCTGCGCATAGCGTAGGATAGAAGCCTAAGCAAGAATCTTCCCCCACACACACACAACTTAAACAGTTCTGTTTTGTAACACCTCCAACTCGCTTCCCCTAACCATGTCCCCCCGCTCTTTACTTATGACAGCCAAAAGATGCAAAGCAAAGGAAGAAAATCTTGAAGGATGACACCTTCTGCGGTTCTATCCTAACTACCCCATTTTCCCACTTTTTGCAAATTGCCCTATAGGGATTTCAAACTGCTGTCGGGCAGAAGAAACTCAGCAGAAGCTTCAAGGGCATTACATCCATCTTGCATTGAACAGGGTTGTAGCAGAAGAATTCCTTTTAATGACCATCTCAGCTGCTGTGGCATATCTAACTGGTTCAGCAACAATGACCTAATGACTGTGTCTCGCAGGAAGACACTAACACACAAGCAAATCAATAGTACCAATTGTCAGTAAAAAAAAAAATGAAGTTGTATCTAGACGTGATCTGGGCCAATTCTGAACTGCCCAAATCAGACATGTAAAAGTCATAAGCTCACAAATTTTATTGGCATCTTGGTAATAGCATACAACTTTAGACACCAGGAAGTCACACTTAAACAAATAGATGAAACGAAGAGAATAGGACAGAATAATAGACTTGAAAGAGAACCCAAGAAACAAATTATATTCAACTGATTATATGAAATACATAAGAATAACAAAGGTTTTAAATCTCTTTTTCTCTTACTTTATTACTATTATATATTTACTATATCTTCTTATTCATTAATTAAATAATATGAATGTATTATCAATTAAACAATAGTTATAAACCAACGAGAAAATGAGTAGAATATTGTGAGTCAGTTAGTGACTCAGATGTAATAGTAAATGAAAATGCAATAAGTGTCAGTTAGGAATGATTATTAGGACTATCGAATTCGATAACAAATGGAATGTGTTGTTATACACACTATTGTTTTTGTATTTTTTAAACTAGTATGTTTTTAATCTTTGTAAATAAAGTTTGTTTGAAAAGTTAAAAAAAAATCTTGGGTATATTCATACATTACAAATGTTCATCCATTTCAACAGGTTCTCATTAACCATATACATATACAACACGAGAGGGGAAAAAATTTTAAACTTATTTTTAACCTATACCTTTCATATTTCTACTGTCTACCTATTGATACAAATAGTTCCAAATTGCATAACACTCCGAGTTTTTCTTGTTATTCAGTTCTATGTTGAGTCTATCCATTTCTGCGCATTCAAAAATTTTAGGGATCATTAAACAATCTGACGGTATGTTAGACCATTTCCAAGCTTGTGCTAGTGCAATTCTTGCTGCCATAATAATATGTATAGTCAAATATCTAATCTTTTGGGGGTATTTTTCCTTAACGATCCCCAGGAAAAACAATTCAGGCTTCAACACTATTCGACAGCAGGTGATTTCATTTAGCCATTTTTGTATTTTAACCCAATATTTTTTAATTTCCAGGCATAGCCACCAGACATGGAAAAAAGTACCTTACGCTTGTTTGCATTTCCAACGGTTAGGATTTAGGTTGGGATACATCTTTGCTTGTTGGGGCTAAATGCCAACGGTAAAAACATCTTGTATTGGTTTTTTTTTTTGTATGTTGCAGATTTTGTTAAAATATAATTTTTGTTCCATCAACTCTGTTGTTCTTATTTACCAAACCTTGCTACATGACTCTTGAATGGCCCTTAGCCTGATCCAGCGGCCTATTCTTATGTTACATTCAAGAGAGGACTGCATGAGTGTGATTGCACGGTTAAACTTCACATTGAAATCCTTCCTTTTCCTCCTCTGAATTATTATGATTTTGCTGTCAGATGAAGTTGACTGTCAACTACCCAGATACCAACAGCTTGAATCTGAACTGATGCTGCTATTTTTAACCTGGAAACCTAAGTCTTTTGGGGAGAACAGCCAATGGTAACTAGATAGATGGAAGACAGCGAGATGCTCCGACACGTAATATTAGCTAGTAAGATCCCATTAACTTTTCAGTAACTCTTGTTGAGGGAAACATCATTAGGCAGCCTTCCAGTGGTTTCCAGCATTTATTAAAATCTTAATCACAACACCAGGCAATTGGTTTATTCACTTCGTAAACATCTCTGTAGAATTCGAAAATATTATTATGTATTGGCTGTGGTGATGGATTTGATGTTCTGTGTATATCGAGAAGCCAAGAAATGAAATCAAATGTCCTTCTGCTTTACAGAAAGGTTATTAATGTTACAGTGATATAGAGAGACAGATGCCTGGATGCCATTAAGATCAGTAAGAATATTAGCCAACCTCAGGCCATCTGGAATTCAAGTTCTCCTTGCAAAAAATAAATTCACCCTAATCCTCCTACTTTCTTGGAACTTTAAACATAGGATGGATCCTCCTTGGCAAACCGTGATGTATTATCCAGAATCCAACTATAAGCACAGCAAACGGAATAGAGAAGGTATCAAAGATACCTGCTGTTTACAATTAGTGTAATAATTCAGATTAGATTCCAAAAAGTATGTGGGAAGATCATGAAACAGACTCTTCATCCCGATAAAACCGCTTTTATTTAGGTTAAAGGGAATTCTTCTCCAGCAAAGTCCCAGCAAACAGTCTTTCATGAGATTTCATATGTTGTTTCCAATTTTCTAAAGTTATTTCTATTTCAAATATAACAACACAATCTCATGCACCTTTACACAATCCCCCTTTCAGTTAGACTTTCACCCATTATCTCTAAATAGGTCCTGTTTCTTTATATCTTGCTCCGGACCTTTGTAACTTCTTTTCCTTTCCTTCTTCTCTCTCTTCTTCTCTCTCCCCTGCAGACCTTTGCCACGCTGTAGCAGAAATTATTTGGCAAGAAGTCGGGAACAGATCTTTCCCATAATGAATTGAACTAATTGGCTCTTGCAAACACTACTCCCCTTTCACTCCTCTTTATTCCCTATGGGAGGGCCATTCACCATCCACTTACTCCCGAGTCGACCCTTGTTCCTTAACTGTTCCCTTCTCCTGGCAGCTCTGTGCATGTGCACACTAGGAACAGGCTCCAGCTGTTCTTCTGCCCCACTGATCTCTGTCTCCAAAGGCAGCTGATAACTGTCAGACAGCCCTGGGCCCATCTCTGCCTCCAATGCAGATAACTTGTCAGAGCCTTCCTCAGACTCCAGGACTGGCCCATGTTCCGCCCCAACCTCTTTAGTGTCCGAGTCTGCTGCCAGCTCCAATGGCGCTGGTGGGCCAAAACAGGAATATAGGACAGGACTGTCCAAACTCAGGTGACTTTAAGACTTGTGAACTTCAATTCCCCAAATTCCCCAGCTAGCATCTAATATTTGAGGGGCTGCCACAAGGAAGAGGGGGCCAACCTATTCTCCAAAGCACCTGAAGGCAGGACAAGAAGCAATGAATGGAAACGAATCAAGGAGAGAACCTTGAGTAGCGGATTGGACTCACACTAACTCAAGGCAACGAACATATCCAACACAACACCCTCCTTCTATCTTCCCCACAACAACTGTTGAAAAAGAGGTCATCAAATCAAGCACAGTCACACAATGACTCGCCTAACAACCATTTTGACTTATAACCAGGGGTAGGCTGCTGGGCCTTCGCAGGGGTTCGGGAGAGCCCCTAGCTAAGATTCTGTGCTGTTTAGAGAACCCCCAAATCCCACTCCTGGCTGGCCTCTCCCACCCTCCCTCCCAGGAGTCCCCACACTGCCCGTTTTGGATGCAGATAAGGGCAGGGCTTGAGTGGAGGCTCAGGGAGAGTGAAAAACGGGCCTCCTGGAAGTTCAGAAAAGCTGTAAATGAGCCCATTTCCAGCTTCCAGGGAGCCTCCGGAGCCCGGGGAGGCCATTTTCGGCTCGAGGAAAGCCTCCGGAGCCCGGGGGGGTGCTAAACATCCCTCCACCATGGTGCAGGAGGCCAACTAGGCCATGCCCACCATGGCCACACCCACCCAGCAACCCAGGCAGAGAACCCACTGCTAAAATTTTTGAAGCCCACCCCTGCTTATAGCCGTAATTGTAAGTTTACGTAACCATAAACCAGGCTCATAAGTTGAGGACTACCTGTGTGTGATGATGGAGTATCACTTTATTTTTCTCCACAGGAGAATCTTCTAATACAACCACTGCAAGACCTCCTGATCAACAAGGAATGAATGCAGGACACTTTCCAGCATGCTCCGGCATATTTCGTTAGTTCAAAAACAGCAGCAAACTGGGCCTGTTTACTCCATGACTGAAGATCAATAAACCTGCAGGATGGATTTGGAACAGACCACGATAAAGGCCAGAGCTGTCTGCTTGGAATGACAAGCAGGATATTTTACAGTGATTACTTTTAAGGTGGCTTGAATTATAAGTCCATTGTCTGCAGTTGGAAAAGTGAGTAAGCCTAACAGGTAAAGACAATGGCCATAATCCGAGCTCCACCTGGTGTGTGTGTGTGTGTGTGTTCGTGTGTTGCACATACGTAGGCCTGGTTAGTACTTTGATGGGAGACAAACCCCCCCCCCAAAGATTTCCAGGGCTCTAAGCTAGTATGTGGAACCACAAACATTATTGGAAAAGGGAAATTGTAAGACCACGCTTAGAATATTGCATCCCACAAATATTGGTCAACAAGATATAAAAAAGATGTTGAGTGCAGACAAGAGCAACAAAGATGATTAAAGTAACTGCGAGAGGGATCTTGCACTCTTAGTGGATGATCACTTGAATGTGAGCCAGCAGTGTGCTGCAGCTGCCAAAAACCCCAATTTTTGAAGCCCACCCCTGACCTGAAGGCAGGACAAGAAACAACAGATGGAAACTAATCAAGCAGAGAAGCAACCTAAAACTAAGGAGAAACTTCCTGATGGTTAGAACAATTAATCAGTGGAACAACTTGCCTCCAGAAGTTGTGAATGCTCCAACACTGAACGTTTTTAAGAAGAGATTGGACAACCATTTGTCTGAAATGGTAAAGGGTTTCCTACCTGAGCATGGGGTTGGACTAGAAGACCATCAAGGTCCCTTCCAACTGTGTTTTTTTGCAAACTACTTCTATATGGTTCATTGCATCCTAGGGAGATACAGTGTTTGTGTGTGTATAGGTTGTCCTCGCTTAACAACCAGTTAGTTGGTGATGCTTTAAAGTTACAAAGGACGCCCCAAAAGCTACCTATGACCTACTTCTGCAGTCTCGGTGGCAACCCACATCCCCTGCAGTGACATGACTGCTGTCAGGTTTCCAGCGATTGCCCTAATTAAATCATGATCCTCGAGCCAAGCTTCAAAAGAATTCAAAAGATTTATTAGGAGCAACGAGTTGACAACTGCATCTCAAGGTCTCAGCTGGTTGCAGCACTTTAGAGTCATGTTGTCAGGATTAATTGGGGTAACTGTTGATCAGTTACCCCAATTAAATCATGAATCTCAAGCCAGAACTTCAAAGGATTTATTAGAAGTCAATATGTCAGCATGACCTGGGCGTAGCCGACTCTGAGATACGTAATTCACTGTCACCTTTGACCCTGCTTTTTCCCCCACCCCTCTGGGTGTATCATAATTCATATTCTCCAACGAAACACATCCATAGCCAAGAGTCATCAATCATACTCCCTAATTAGATTTTTGTGCAGCAGAAGCTTCAGTCATCTAATCAGTCTTTGAAGAAAATATGAGTGGAATATACTTTCGATTCCACACTGTTGCCTGCTTTTTGAAACTCCCCCCTTCTTTCCGTTGACAACTATAAAACGTGTATAGAAAATGTTTTAGGAGTTGACATTTGGCTCCCCTCACTTCTTGAAGGTGACCTGTACAACACAAACAAAAAAACAAAAACCGGTAATTTACGACTTTTTTTGCTTGTTCCCAGCAATAATGCCCATAAGAATGAATGGATTCACTTAATAACCACTGTATTTGCTATATGACCATGATGTTCACTTAACAACCATTGCAAAAAAATGTTGTAAAATCGAGTTGGTCAAGTGGATGCCTTGAGCTTATGACCGTCCTGTCTTATGATGGAAATTTCTGAGCTCCAGTACAATGTAAATTGAGGATTATCTGTACGGAGCTCCGAATAGTGGCGGTCAATCAAAAGGGCACAGAGAAACTTTTACAGTAACACAGAAAGGCAGCCCATTCTCTCTGTGTTTGTTCATCCCAAATATTGCATTAGAAATATGTTTTTCATGCCCTTAAAGACATAGTGTACACTAATCTCAGATTAAATTGCAACAAATAATTCCTGAAACCATTTTCACCCCTAAATTTCTAACTTCTCCCAACACTCCCCAGCTGTTCTCCTAATAAATAGTAAACATGAGCGATGGGAAAAAGGACATTATTCAAAGGTATATCTGCATATGCGAAGCCAGATTTCCCACAGGCAAACAATTTAATATTGAACTGCATGCTCGTCTGATCATCGCTGTTGATACTGTCTCCAAATCCTGAAACCTTATAAGAAATGAGAAAGCCACCGCTGCTCGCCTTATGCACAGGTACTAAATCTCAATAAGGCCCACACATTTCAGCAGCCTTTATTTCCTTTACAACTCAAGAGTAAAAATGTAATGTTTGATTTGCTGTCTATTTAAACTTTTAATCTAGCTCTCAACATTAACTGTACATAATACTCTCTCCCTCCCTCCCTCCTCTTCCTCGCCTTCTCTACCTCTTTAAACTCCCCCCACCTCCTCTTCTGTAACTTGAATTAGGATTGCTTTGTGTCATTAATAAATTCTGAAGAATTTATTTTACACCACAGAGAATATCTTATTTTCCATTTGCAGGTTGCTTGCCTCAAGATACTTCAAAATATTTGAAAATGGCTCTCCAGGCAAAGAATCTCTAACCTTTCTTCAAAACCTGAGCTTCATAGTTTACTTTTATTTCTATTTATTTATTAAATCTCTGGATTGCCCATTTCACCTTGAGAGACTCTGGCCACTTTACAAATCTCTCTCTCTCTATATATATACATATATATAAAAGCGAAATACCACTCACCCATCATCACAAAATCTCCAGAACCCTAAAACCTACACACTTGAAATTTGGCATGTATGTTTCTCTTGCCTTCTAGTTGTTCACTAAGAAAGAATTTTTCAAAATGACCACCAGAGCATTAGTATTTCGTATATTATTATTAACACTCTCTGATGCTAAGGAGTTCCACCCCCCCTTCCCACCTGAAAAGAAATCTCTTCCAAATACAAAACACAAGCAGAAGAGAGGAGTTTTAGTTTCAATTTTTGTTTCACAGTACCAAGCAGCTTTAGTACAGAACAGTTGAGCTAAGCCACGCCCAGGCTCCTTGCTGTCTCCTTCTTGCTCACATAGCAAATACTGCTTCAGTTTCTATGTTTCAGTTTCTAAACAGCCCTCAACTCTCTCACACACTAACAGGACGCTAGCGAGATGAATGCCAATGGATGCTGGTAGGCAGGGGCACAGTTCCCTCCCCCCTTATTTTCCTCCCCCAAAACTAAACCCAATCACATAGTTTCGCAGCGAAGCACGGGTATAGAGCTAGTAACATAATAAAGCAAAGTAAATGACTAAAAGCACACATAAGAAACAAAAAATAAAAAACAAGGTTCAAATTTACAGAGAAAAGTGAAAAATTGAAGTTAAAAATCCAGGAGGCTAAAACCTTGAGGAGGCAGATCGAGTGCCCACAAGCCACCAGCCACACCCAAGGTTGCATCTGTCATGGCAACGCAGAAGCCCATTGTTATTCTGAGGATTTTAGAGACAAATTTTGATTTTTTTTCCCCGTTATATTGAAGAAAGTCTAAACCAGGCATATCCAACCCGCAAAACCCAGAATTCACTTGAAATGTGATTGCCGTTCATGAAAGAATTCAAAAATCAGATTTGACTATATCATGATATTTGGGGCATTTTTATACTTTGTGGGCCAGTTGAATGCTATCTGGTAACAAGGCTGCCAAAGAAAGTCAGTTGTAACTACATTTTGCCTACACAGTGATCAGATTAGGGAAACTACATTTACTGTTAGATTTTAATGCATCCACCAAGCACACTGAATTACAAACCACCCAGTTCCAATTAGCTTGGCATATTCTAAAAACCCATCCATAGAGTTAGTTTATAGCTCAATGTCTTTCAAACCCAGGAAACTGAATTTCCTATATCCTAAAATGAGATATTTAAGATATAAATAAATCATGGTTCAGTTAGCCCAGAGAAATGACACGCTGAAGTCAACAAATATCTACCGTACTTGTTCTATTTATTAAATTATTATATCATCTTTATTACTTTATTACTCAGGGCAGTGAACATACATAACACTTCTTCCTCCTCCTATTTTCCCCACAACAATAACCCTGTGAGGTGGGTTGGGCTAAGGGAGAGGACAATGGGTCCAAGGTCACCCATCTGACTTTCATGGCTAAGGCAGGTCTAGAACTCACTGTCTCCCGGTGGTTTGACCAAAATCAAATTAGTTTATTGAGTCATAAACCAACTATAGGCTTTCATGCCTAAAGTGAGACTAGAACTTGCTGCTTTCTGGTGATTGGTCCAAAGTCACCCAGCTGGCTTTCATGGCTAAGGCGGAACTAGAACTCACTGTCTCGTGGTGATTGGCTCAAAGTCACCCAGCAGGCTTTTATGGCTAAGGGGGAACTAGAACTCACCGTCCCCTGGTGACTGGCCCAAAGTCACCCAGCTGGCTTTCATATGTAAGGCAGGACTAGAATTCCCTGTCTCCTGGTGATTGGCCAAAAGTCAGCCAGCTGCAGAGGTGGTACTCAGCAGGTTCTGACCAGTTCTAGAGAACCGGTAGAGGAAATTTTGAGTAGCTCGGAGAACTGGCAAATATCTCCTCTGACTGGAGATTTTATAGTATCCTTCCCCTGCCATGCCCACCAACCCATGCCCACAGAATGGGTAGGAAAAAAAATTGAATCCCACCACTGCCCAGCTGGTTTTCAAGTGTAAGGCCGGACTAGAACTCACTGTCTCCTGGTGATTGGCCCAAAGTCACCCAGATAGCTTTCTTGGCTAAGGTGGAACTAGAATTCACTGTCTCCTAGTGATTGGCCAAAAGTCACCTGGCTGGCTTTCATGGCTAAGGCAGGACTAGAACTCCCTGTCTCCTGGTTTCTAGGTCAGCACCTTAACCACTACAACTGAATGAAGAAGTTTGAGTAGTCAATATGTATATTTGGAAAATGGACTTCCTTGCACCTGCTACGGCTGTATGAATCTGGAAAGTCTTGAAATTGTCCTTCCAATCACAGACTTCTTGCCATTTTGTTTTATAGCCCTGTCTCGCTCTGCTCCGGAAAATATATGACTGCTGTATGGATAATATACGATGCTGATAGCAGCAGAGTCGCCTTTATCATAAAAGATAAATAGCCTACCCAATGTTGTTTGCAGGAGGAAGCCGGGAGGGAGGGAAATCAACGTGCGATTCAAATAACTCGTCTCTTTTTAAACTCAATTAGCACTGCTTTGATAAAAGGAGATTAAAAACAGCCTTTGTTTTATTTTGTTCTTCCTCTCTCTCTCTCTCTCTCTCCTTTCCACTCGTCCTTATAAAGCTGTCTCATGGGACTAGTCCAAAGAAGGATTTGTGATGATGGACTTCTAATAGCAAAGCCCACCAAATTTCACACCTGCGAGTTTTTCCAGTCATGCAAGAAATTCTATCATGGTAAGTAGATGTAAATGGAGTGTATTTCATCTTCGGATTTCGCCACTGCTTCCAGCAAGGAAGAAAAGAGTGAATGGGATTCTTAGGATATTGGGGAAAAAAAACTAAGCTTTTGCACACTTCTCTATGCCTCACGCCTCGTACATTTACACATCCTATACAGATATTTACACCTGTAGAAACTGACTGTTTTGATTAATTTCCATCTGTTACTTCTTGTCCTGCCTTCAGGTGCTGTGGAGGATAGATTGACACACACCCCCTCTTCTTTGGGGCAGCCCCTCAAATATTGGAACACTGCTATCATGTCACCCCTAGTCCTTCTTTTCATTACATTGGACACAAGCAGTTTCTGCAACCATTCTTTATATTATCTTCCAGGCTTCTAATCAACTTTGTTGCTCTTCTCCAGATTCTTTCCAGGGCTCCTTCTCCTTCTCTTCCTCCTTCTCCTCCACCACTTTATGTTCCGAGAGAGATACGAAGCTGTACATCAGCTCTCGTCCTTCTCCTCCTCTTTCATCTCCTCCTCCTTTACCACTCCAGGTGTTAAGGGACCTCTAATTTCTCACTTCTGGCAGCCTCAACCATTGTTCTTAGATGCTGTTGTGTGGTGTCTCTGCTTTCATCTTCCTATCTTCCTCTGAGTCTGCTTCGTATTCTTTGGCCTTTTCTTTTTGTACATGCTTTCTTCTTTGTATGTTTTAGTCTCCAACCGTCTAATCTTCTTTGATGGTCTTCTCTACACTCTTTCCAGAGTCTCTTTTTTATTATGACAATCTCTCTCTCCCTTCCCCCCATCCCTCTCTCCCTCTCTCTCACTATGTCTGTCTGTCTCTCTTTCTCTCTCTCTTTCTCTCCCTCTCTCCCTCTGTCTCTCTCCCCCCATTTTCCTCTCACCGACTGTCTCTCTCCCTCTCTGTCTCCCTTTCTCCCTCTCTCTGAACCTCTCTGTCTCTCCCCCTTTCCTTCTCTGACTCTCTCTCGCTCTCTCTCTCTCTTTCACACATACACACACAAACATTGTCTGTCTGTCTGTCTATCTATATCTATCTGTCTGTCTATCTATATCTGTCTGTCTATCTATCTATCTATCTATCTATCTATCTATCTATCTATCTATCTCTGTCTCTCTGTCTCTCTGTCTCTCTCTATCTATATCTAAAATCTATATTGGTCAATCTTGAGTGCTAGTCTGGAGGCTGGGGAACAAATAGTTTTGTACATGAATTTGGAATATTGAAGGACACAATAAAAGCAAATAAAAAGTTCAGGTTGCTCTCTGCGGTGTCATAGGAGAAAGTGAAAGCTGAAAGATGGTCATCTTGTGTCTACATTTTAGAACAGTGTTTCTTAACCTTGACCATTTGAAGATATATAGACTTCAATTCCCATAATTCCCTAGTCAGCAGAAAATCGATACAAGCCCTACTGCAATTTCTCCTGTCAGTCTTTCCCAAAAGATTTACCAGTTTGGGGGCTGAAATCAAAAGTCCTTGATGACTTAGCACAGCCTCTTCTACATTCCTGCATGATTATTAAACTCAATGAGGTGGCACCTTATCCTCAGTGCTCTGACAGATGTTCTTGGTGCAATAAATAAATTACTCTTGTCTGATAATGCTGATAAATAGATGCAAGTGCCCAGTTTTGTTGCTGATTGATTAATTTTTATAGTAGCATTATCATTGGTACAATTTTTTTCAATTGCATAAGTCATTCTCTCTCCCTCCCTCTCTTTCTTTTTCTCTCTCTCTTTCTTTTTCTCTTTTTCACTCTCAATCTCTCTTTCTTTCCTTCTTTCTTTCTTTCTTTCTTTCTTTCTTTCTTTCTTTCTTTCTTTC
>NW_020769341.1:3526573-3538757 GCF_900518735.1 Pseudonaja textilis
GAAGAAGAAGAAGAAGAAGAAGAAGAAGAAGAAGAAGAAGAAGAAGAAGAAGAAGAAGAAGAAGAAGAAGAAGAAGAAGAAGAAGAAGAAGAAGAAGAAGGCCAATGACATCCTTAATTTCTGCTTACCACCTCAAAGTTGATGCACAGCTTTCATTAGATTTCATTTTATTACCAAATATTCTCTACAAGAATACAAGAGGGAAATATAGAGATTTGATTCACAAATCACATAAATTTACAGATTATTTAACTTTGGTTTGTTGAATAAACCACACCTGACTGTTGCAGGATCCCAGAAATCAGGGTTTTTGAATAAAAATGATTTAATTCATTCATCACTCTAAAATAATGTGTGTTTTGGGAGGGTTTTGGCTTCGGAAGATGCCTAAACTGAACCACAGAGTTGCAGCTAGTACTGGGAGTTTAAATACATATCTAGAGTGCTGAAGCCATATTCTCACAGTGAACTGAAGCAGAACTAGCAGAAGGAAGCTATCATTGCTGTACTTATTTTAAATTAAGTTGCCAAGGTTGAAAAACACTGGGCTAGACTAAGGAAAACGCTGAACAATCTGTTGTGAGAGACAGTGGCAAACCCCATACTATACAGGAAAACAATATGGACATGTCTATTGTTCAGCTTAATTTTATGTTAAATAAGGCTCAGACTGATTAATCACTGGATAGACAAAAAGGGATATTCCAGGGCTGCAGTACCATAAAACTGAAGCAATATTTTTGCTTTCTTTTGCCCCAAAATGACAGGGAAGTATCCATGTAGTCACCAGAAATTTAGTCTGACTTGATCCTCTTCACTTTTGGATAAGTAAGTTGGCATGCATCATGGAGTAATTGTAATTTACAGCCTAAGTGTAAATTACTCTCTCCAGATACGACAAACCCTCTGAAGTTAATTCAAAGATTCCTTCATTAGGAGCGCTAGCAGCCCCGGCAAAAAGATCCTTTCTTACAGCAGGCTAACAAGTCTGTCCAGCAGGGACATGAGTAGTTGTCTGCCACATATATTCATCTCCGTCCCCTGCCTTTTATCCCCAGAGCTAGGGTGGGGCTTTGCTAGCAGCGGTGGCTCTTCCGTCCCAAGGAGCAGCCCATAGATTTCCACAGCTCTCCTCTCCTCTGCCTTCTGCGTATTTGTGTGTCAGGCCCTGGACCCAGCTGTTCCTCCTTTTCCTCATCAGCCACCTTCAGACCTGGGGGCTGTTGACTCTCCATCGGAAGGCTGACGGACAGCCCAGGCTCTGCCTCTGTCTCTCTCTCTCTCTCTCTGTCTCTCTCTCTCCCTGCCAGCTCCATTCCCCCTTCCCACTTGGAGCTTTCAGGTTGCCTTGATGCTGAGCTGGACTCCTCCTCCTCCTCCTCCTTTGATTGCCCCACCCACTCATGGTCACCTGACAGCATTTCAATATGGCCGCATTTATGGCCGTAATGTTGTGGCCTGTTGGCCGCTGGCTCCTCCAGCAGCCAAATCCAAGGAGGAACAGGCATGGGAGTCAGGGTCAGCATCAAGGCAACCTGGAAACTTCCTCTTCCGAGGGGGAAGAGGAAGTGGAGCTGACTGTCCATTAGCCCTCAGATGTAAAGTCAACAAACCCCAGGTCTGAAGGTGGCTGATGACAAAGAGGAGGAACAGTTGGGTCCGGTGCCTGACGTGCGGCTGTGCAAAAGGCAGAGGAGAGGAGAGCAGTGGAACTCTATGGGCCGGTCCTTGGGACGGAAGAGACACCGCTACTAGCGAAGCCCTATTCTAGCTCTGGGAATAAAAGGCAGGGGACGTAGATGAATAGATGTGGCGGACAACTCTTCATCTCTCTGCTGGACAGACTTCTTAGCCTGTGGTGAGAGAGAAACTTTTCCGGGGCAAAAACAGGCACTGACTTCCAATTGGTTCATAGTTAAGACTGCTGCTTTTTCTTAATGGCCGTGGCATTCATGCTTACGACTTCCCCGTTCAGTTTATGATCAATACCCCAAACAAAATTAGACAAAATCAGGCCAATAGCATCATTTTACGACCATTCTAATTGAGGACCATAATGATAGATAGAATACCTTTACTGTCACAAATACAATGACATTTGAAAGCTACTCCAGCACAGTGCCCCAAACACCACATTGCAACCGCACTACAGAGTTTTAAAAATTAAAATAATTATAATAATAGGACTAAATCACAAATGCACTGTTTGATTCAAGACCATTACTGCCTTGGAAAAGAAAACTGGTTCTCAATCTATTAGTCCTCATTTTAAGACACCTATAATGCCTCTCTGATGGTAACAGATTGAAATATGAGTGTCCAGGATGAGAACGGTCTGTGGAGATTTTTAGTGCTCTGGAGAGAAAACTGGTCTTTGCAAACTCTTCCAAAGAAGAAAGAGAGCAACCGACTATTTTTTGTGCTGTGGAGCATCTTCTTATCTACTGCAGAACATCCAGCATACCACACCGTTACACATGCTCTCGATGGTAGACCAGTAAAAAGTAACCAGCAACTTCTCACCCAAACCACCTTTTTTCAGCAACCTCAGAAAGTGCAGGCGCTGTTGGGCCTTCTTTGCAGTGGTCATAGTGGAAATATAAGTTCCTAGAAATTTAAAACCATGAACTCTTTCCACACAGTCTCCGTTGATATATAGCGGGAGAGGCTCTGCTTTGCATCTTCTGAAGTCTATAATCAGTTCTTTGGTCTTTTTGATGTTCAGGGTGAGGTTATGACTCCATTAAGGTTGTATCTGGCTTGTTTTGCCCCTGTTTAGTACTATAATCAAGGCTATGCCCCATTTTCATGGCACCCTGGCATTTTTGAAGTTTCTGATCTGATGGGAAGTCCTTGATTTATCTCTTTGTACACTTCAGTTAATTTTAAAACCAGGCAGTTTAATTTGATAATGTAGTTCAACTGACAAGTTTTCCATTATTATTTAGTGAGCTTTCACACATCAGATCAACATAAATATATACACTTGTTTTCCTCTCTGAAATGTTGCCTTGTCCATCATCTTCCATCCTCCCACTTCTCAACATTCAATTCCTTTTTAATCACTTCCCGCGAAGTATTGAAAACCGTTGATTTACTGAGTGGTGTATCACATTTTCATTAAGCTTGCTTTTGCTCATATGTTAAAAAAAAATAAAAACAAAAAAAGCACAACTTAAATCTAATATAAATTGTGGACTTAAGAATCAGTGGAACCAAAGGTGGTCATTCAGCAGGTTCTGACCTGTTCTGAAGAACCGGTAGCAGGAATTTTGAGTAGTTCAGAGAACCAGCTAATACCATCTCTGATTGTCCCCGCCCCCATCTATTCTCCGCCTCCCGAGTCCCAGCTGATTGGCTGGGTCTTCTTTTGTTGCTCTGCACAGGAGAATGGAGCTGGAAAGTAGGCTAGTGAGGTGGAGAGGGAATGGGGATTTTGCAGTAACCTTCCCCTGCCATGCCCACCAAGCCATGCCCACCAAGCTATGCCACGCCCACCAAGCCACATCCACAGAACCGGTAGTAAAAAAATTTGAATCCCACCACTGAGTGGAACATATCCTACATAGGTAGTCCTCAACTTACAACAGTTCATTTAGCGGCCGTCCCAAGTTACAACAGCACTGAAAAAGTGACATGACCATTTTTCACACTTATGACTGTTGCAGCATCCCCATGGTCATATGAGTTACATTTGGATGCTTGACAACGGACTCACATTTATGACGGCTGCAGCTTCCCAGGGTCACCTTCTCAAAGCCAAACTCACTTAACAAATTTCTCACTTAGTAATATATTTTGGACTCAATTATGGCCATAACTTGAGGACTACCTGTAACATTCCCCATCTTCTTAAATGTCCTGCTGTCCTGCATTCTACTGTATATTGTTCAAAGCACACCTACACATAATTTGCACTCTTTTCCCAAACAATCTAGTATTCTGGCCCTGATAACAATAGCAATAGCATTTAGACTTATATACCGCTTCACATGGCTTTCCAGCCCCCTCTAAGCAGTTTACAGATTCAATCTATTGCCCCCAACTATCTGGGTCTTCATTTGACTGACTTCGGAAGGATGGAAGGCTGAGTCAACCTGGAGCCCGGTGAGATTCAAACTGCTGGTAGTCGGCAGTCAGCAGAATTAGCCTGCAATACTCCATTCATTCATTCAACGGGGATGCGATGGCAGTTCGAATCCCTAATGCCATGTAATGGAGTGAGGTCCTGTTACTTGACCCAGCTTCTGCCAACCTAGCAGTTCAAAGGCAAGTAAAAAAATGCAAGTAGAAAAATAGGGACCACTTTGGTGGGAAGGTAACAGAGTTCCGTGCGCCTTTGGCGTTTAGACATGCCAGCCACATGACCATGGAGAGCAGTGGTGTGATTAAAAAAATATTTACTATCAGTTCTGTAGGCGTGGCTTGGTGGGCGTGGCTTGGTGAGTGCGACAGGGGAAGGTTACTGCAAAATCCCCTACTAACCTGCTTTCAAGCTCTGTTCTCTTATGCAGGGTGTGATGACCCGGAGTGTGGCACAAAGGCAACACAGTCACATAAGTAAGAAAAGTCCCTTTAATACCTGCAACTTTGCCCCCAATGTCCAGGTTACCTTTGGCTGGAGAAAAAACTCTCCCAAGAACAGTCTTTAAGTGGAGGAAATTCAGTCCGAAAACAAAGTACATACAAACTGTAAATAAAAATCCACACACACCACACTGCAGCAATTAATTGGATAGGGCAGGATAAGGAATTGCAGACTTCAAAGGCCAACAAAACACACACAGCTGGGAAGATGTCAGGGACCCAGATAAGTTTCAACAAACAAAGATAACTCATGGTTTGCTTCCAGCAACTTTGCTGTGCGTAACTTGCCTTTTTCAACACTGTTTCCCCAGCTGCAGCTAATGAAGGGCATCGGGGCCCTTTCCTCCCCTGTAAGCCATGCAGCTCACATTGCTCCCTTCTCCGTTCCTCCCTGTGTGCCCTAGGATGAAGAGGGGGTGGGCCTGGGTCTTCCTCTGAACTCCCTCTCCCTTGCTCTACCTCTCCCCTGCTCTGCCCAGCTGGACTTTGCCCTTCCCCAGTTTCTTCCACAGTCACTGGAGCCACACTCCCACTCCCTGTCAGTCTCCACCAGTGGTGAGATTCAAAATTTTTTACTACAGGTTCTGTGGGCATGGCTTGGTGGGGGTGGCAGGGGAAGGTTACTGCAAAGTCCCATTCCCTTCCCATCCCACTAACCTGCTTTCCAGCTCCGTTCTCCTGTGTAGGGCAACAAAAAAAGACCCAGATGGGGGCAGGGCCAGTCAGAGGTGGCATTTGACAGTTCTTCAAACTACTCAATATTTCCGCTACTGGTTCTCCAGAACTGGTCAGAACCTGCTGAATAGCCTGGAGACTAAACCATACAATGAACGATTGAGGGAACAAAGTATATCTGATCTAAGGAAGAGAAGGACTAGGGTGGATATGACAGCAGTCTTCCAGTATTTGAGGGGTTTTCACATAGAAGAAGGAGTCCACTTATTCTCCAAAGCACCTGAGGGCAGGACAAGAAGTAACAGGTGGAAGATTATTACAGAGAGCAACCTAGAAATAAGGAGAATTTTTTTTTGACAGTGAGAACAATTAATCAGTGGAACAGCTTGCCTTCAGAAGTTGTGGGTACTCCATCATTGGAGGTTTTAAGAAGAAACTGGGCGGCCACTTCTCAGGAATGGTATAGGGTCTCCTGCTTGAGCAGGGGGTTAGACTAGAAGACCTCTAAGGTCCCTTCCAACCCTATTATTCTATGTTCTGTGGGTTAATTTATCAGCTTTGCAACAAGGATGAAGCCTGTTAGGGCTTGGATTGGGTTCTCTATTATATGTTTAGGAAAACAAGCAGCCACTAAAATATATATCTAATTCTAACCCTTAGCGGAGAAGATGCATTGATTCAAAACGTATGGAAAACAGCCGGCTGAGAAAATCCTCAATTCCCCAAACAGCAAGCTACATCCTGTCTCAAACAGTAACCAGAAAGATGAGATACAAATGGAAAAACATCACTTCAGGCAGTGTTCGAATGACTTTCATCGTCTTCCAGCTGAAAAGACTGGATGGACCTGAATCTGCAAATTATAAATCTCTTAAAAGACTTATCTGATAATCAGCACCCCAGCATCTCCATAAAGATATTTTCATTTTCCTCTATTAAACTGTTTTTTTTTTTACCTCAGGTAATGTAAATTACCAGAAAGTTTCCATGGTTTTAGCAAAACCTGGCAGGAAGTCACTGCTGCATATGATTAGATTATCTTTTCCCCCTCAACACTTTTAAACCATTGGTCTAGATGTGTGTTTTTTTTAAATTCTGGCAGGATGTTTACCCCTTTCCAACATTCAAACGTTATTTGAACAAGGGTTTTGACATTAAAGTCAGCTCAAGCTGCTCCAACAAACAATGAAAACAGTCAGCGTGGTTGGGTTAAGATTATATATTATTTTCAACAGAAAGGTGGCATAGAAAGCTCATACAGGTACAGTATTTATCTGTTCATTTATTTATTTCCTGCCTTTCCTATTTTTACAAATAATTCACATTCCAAATAATCTTCCTCCTCTTATTTTCTCCACAACAACAACCCTCTGTGGTAGTTTGGGATGAGAAAGAGTGACAGGCCCAAGGTCACCCATAGCTAAGGCAGAACTAGGACTCACAGTCTCCTGGTGATTGGCCCAAAGTCACCTAGTCAATTTTCATGCCTAAGGACGGACTAGAACTCACCGTCTCCTGGTTATTGTTCCAAAGTCACCCAGCCAGGTTTCATGTCTAAGGAACAATGAGAATTTATCATCTCCTAGTGATTGAACCAAAATCATCCAGTCAGTTTTCATGGCTAAGGCCAGACTAGAACTCACCGTCTCCTGATGAATGGTTCAAAGTCACCCAATCAATTTTTATGACTAAAGCAAAACTAGAATTCATCATCTCTTGGTGAATGGGCCCAAAAGTCACCCTGTCAACTTTCATGACCAAAGCAGAACTAGAACTCACAGTCTCCTGGTTTCTAGCTAGCAACCTTAACCATACACGCTTGTTTATCCACCAATCCCTCCTTCAAGTAAGCAACATTGTGCAAAGAAAAACTAAGCCAAAGACATTGTGAAGGGATTTGATTCGAAAAAGGGATGGTAACATAGCTAAAACTAGTAAACACCACTTTTTATAGCCTTCCGTATGTTTTTATTCTATTTATTCCATTTTTGGTCCCAGGGCATCCATAGACTATTTCAGTGGTAGCTATGGAAAGCGTCAAAACAAATGCAAAGGTAGTCAGAGCAACGCGAAGTCCCATCTGTCTGTATATGTCTCGTCATTGTGTATACATCTAAGGAGCAGAATGGTACTCAGCAGGTTCTGACCAGTTCTGGAGAACCAATAGTGGAAATTTTGAATAGTTCGGAGAATCAGCAAATACCACCTCTGACTGGCCCTGCCCCCATCTATTCTCTGCCTCCTGAGTCCCAGCTGATCGGCTGGGTCTTCTTTTGTTGCCCTGCACAGGAGAACGGAGCTGGAAAGTAGGTTATTGGGGTGGGGAGGGAATGGAGATTTTGCAGTAACCTTCCCCAGCCATGGCTACCAAGCCACACCACGCCCACCAAGCCATGCCCACCAAGCCACGCCCGCAGAACCAGTAATAAAAAAATTTGAATCCCACCACTGCTAAGGCGGTCTAGCTTCAGATATGACGTTGTGACTGCCATCTTGCCTTTTTGGGACCTCTTCTACCCTCCTCTTCCTACTGCACCTTTGGTTCTTCCAAATCTCTTTCTGGGGGTGGGGGCTCATATCAAGTCTATCTCATTGCGATATCCTTGATCATTCTCTTCTTGTTAACCCAATTTCTTTTATTGTCATTATTTCTACACCGCCCATCTCACCTACTGTACTTTATCGTCATTGCACCTCGTACAACGAAATCAAACACCATCTTCAGTGCACATCATGACCATGAAAATAAACACAAACACACATCCTTCACCCTTCACACATTGAATTGAAAACCACCAACACTGCACTATACAGCAGGATTCAAAAGAGCTACTGCCCTGGGATAGAAGCTGTTTATCAGCCTATTTGGCCTTGTTTTTATTATTCTGTACCGTCGGCCAGATGGTAATAGTTTAAAAAAAGTGGGGTGGTTCCCAGGATTAGATGGATCTTTGAGAATGTTTTGAACTTTCTTAAGGCAGAGGGAGCGATAAAGCTCTTCCACAGAGGGGAGAAGGCAACCAATGATCCTCTGGGCAATGACATTAACCCTCTGGAATGCTTTCCTATCTGCCATTGTGCAATTGGCAAACTATACAGAGGTGCAGCAAGTTAAAATGCTCTCTATGGTGAAGCGGTAGAAGGTCACCAGCAGTTTTTCATTCAGTTGTTGTTTTCTGAGAAATCTCAAGTAGTATAATCTCTGCTGGGCCCTTTTGACCAAGGCTGCAATGTGAGCCCCCCCAGATCAGGTCCTCTTTTAGGGTAACACCCAGAAATTTAAAACTGGCCACTTGCTCCACTCAGTCTCCATTGGTCTTATTGGTGACCTAAGTGACTCTGGATGGTTTACAATACTTTGAACTCGTTATAACCGGGTTTGGTTTCAACCAAGTTAAGGGCGTGCATTATACAGCTAGTCCTCGGCTTATGGCCAGGACTGAGCTCAAAAGTTCTGTTATTAAGTGAGTTTTGCCTCATTTTACGACCTTTCCTGCCACAGTCATTAAGTGAACCACTGCAGTTGTTAACTTAGCAACACATCTGTTCAGTGAATCTGGCTTCCCCATTTGACTTTCCTTATCAGAGGGTTATAAAGGGTGATCAGGTGACCCCCGGGGACACTGCAACCGTCATAAATATGAACTGGTATTGAGTGGTGGGATTCAATTTCTTTCACCTCTGGTTCTGTGGGCATGGCTTGGTGGGCACGCTTTGCATGCGCACATGCACCAAACGCACATGTGCACCACACTTTGCGTATGCACCAAGGGTTTGAAAGTGACCCTCTCCTGCAATCGCGCACTCCTCCTGTGTGTTCAACAGCTGACGCACGGCAATCCGACGGGCACACAGGCCCAGCAGCTGATCGTTGGAGCAAACCGGTTTGCTCACAGATGATCCTTGGAGCTACCAGTTCGATCAAACTGGACTGAACCGGTAGAATACCACCCCTGCCAATGTTTGAATTTTGATTGCGTGACCGTGCAGATGCTGCAACAGTCATATGTGGGCAAAAATGGTTCCTAAGTCACTTTTTTCAGTACCATTGTAACCTTCAACAGTCATTATATGAATGGTTGTACATCGATGGTTATCTGTACTTTGGTTTCAATTCCCAAAAGATGTTTCAGATACATAGAAATGGATTAGCACACTGCAACTCTTTAAAGCGGCTGCATCTATTCCCAGGATCAGTTAATAGCTGCAGAAAATGCAGCTGCTTTAAAGAGTCTATGAGAGATCCAGTGTTCTCTCTGACCCTATTAAATAGTTGCAGACCAAAGCTACAATCACATCCCCACATATTCTGAATTCCCATTTCCAAGCTATACCTAAAGTATTGCATATCTCCAAGACTATGTCATGCCCTTGGTAGAGTTGGACTCTGAGGGGGAGGAGGAACAGCCAACAGGGAGTGGAGGTGTGGCGGAGGCCGGGAAAGGGCAAAGTAGTCAGAAGAAGAACCAGATCCATCCCCTCTTCATCCTAGGACACTCAGGGAAGAACAGAGAAGGAAACAACTTGGCTTACGAGAGAGGAAGCGGCCATGATCCCCCTCATTAGTTGCAGCTGGGGAGAATAGTGTATACGAGAGATGGTTACAACACAACGTTGTCAGATGCAAAGTGTGTTTTATTTTGGTCTGAAGTTATCTTGGTTGGCATCCTTCTAACAGACTGTGCCTTGCTATCTCCTTGAATTTGGTAATTACTTATCCTGGTCCGTTGTAGAAATTTCTTCATTGTAGTTTGTTTGGTTTTTTATTTCACCTCTATCTGCTCTTTAAGTTCGGACTGTATTGCTTTCTTTTGAAGACTATTTTTGAGTAAGTTTTATCTCCAACTGAGAATTATTGAACAGTGGGGCCAAGTTGGAGGCATTAAAGGACATTTATTTACATTTTGGATTTTGTTACATTTGTGTTACACTCCCGGTCATCACACTATACATAAGTCTTTATTCATATAATTTCACAACCTGGGGAGGACAATAACCATATTAAAAGAATAGGCAAGGGTATAATGTATTATGTATAGAGATGGTGTGGTGGCCTACAGGTGGAGCTCTTGCCTCACAATCAGGATGCTGTGAGTTTGATCCTTGGTAGAGGTAGATATTTCTCTCTCTGGGTCCACTGACAATGTATCTGCTGAATAAAACTCCGCCTTGGCGATAGGAAGAGCATCTGGCCAGTAAACACTCCACTAGCTCCGTTCAGTTGCCCAGATTCCACCCCGCAAGGGATTATGGGGTGGCTAAATGAACATGATAATAATGCGTTATGTATCCTTCATCAATAAATTATCTTTTGAAAAGGCAACAGTTTTATCAAATTAGGTTTCCTGTTCAACTGAATAACAGAATAACAGAGTTGAAATGGATCTTGGCGTCTTTTAGTTCAAACCCCTCCTATACCATTTCAGACAAATCGTTAGCCAGTCTCTCCTGAACTGGAAGCACCCAATCAGTCCTAAGACAGTGAGGAATTTAATTGTATGTTTCTTTTCTAAAATCAACCATCTCTTTCAAACTCTTAAATCCATGTTTTTCCAACCTGTCAACGTTAAGAGGAGTAGATTTCAACTCTTAGAATTCCCCAGCCAGCACGCCGGCTGGGGAATTCTGACAGTTGAAGTCTACTCCTCTTAACGTTGCCAAATTTGAAAAACACTGCTTTAAATAAAGCATTTGAGAAGCTACAGATTACTGATGGAACTTAACATCAACCAAAGAAAACTTGCCACTGTAGAAACTCAAATCATAACAATAATATATATTAAAAAAATCAAATTTCATCCTGGAAGAATCTGGACAGATAGAGGTCATCTTCCATTTATAGCCATTCAAAATCACGACGGGTCTGGAAAAGGACACTTACGACCCAGACACAAAGTTCTGAAGACACGCCCACTGCAGTCATGTGACTGTATTTGGGACATGTCAAGACATGCCCACTGGAGTCAGGTGACCGCATTTTGGGCGCTGGGCAAACACAAACACATTTTACAGCCATTTGCGACATCCTATGGTCACATGACCAAGTTTTATGATGGTTTGGCAAAAACTGGCAGTTACTTCTAGCTTTTGGCAAAACCATAGCGAATCATTGGCTCGCTTAATGACTACACTGTTCACTTAACAGCCATGTGTTCCTTTTACAACTCATATAAGATTATAAACTACTATGGGTGAGGCAGAATAGAGAATCTGGTTTGCTTTAAATATTGGATGACTTTGAATTGTAATCTCTCTCTCTCTCTCCCCCTCTTCCTCCCTCCCTCTCTCCCCCTCTTTGCATACACACACACATAGAGAGATATATACATATACATATGTACTTGTTTTCTGAGGTTCTCGCGGGTATTTGTATGTGGATCTTTGGTTGTTCGGGTTTTCTCCCGCGTAAGATTCGAAGTATCTAGGCAACGTTTCGATGAAGTCTCATTCATCATCTTCAGGCTTCTGTCTTCGGCTCTTGCTTCTCAGAGTGATGTGAGATTGCAGCTGCTTCTTCCTTTTAACTGCTAGTGGGGGTGGGACTTGATTGGGTGGGGGCTTGGCTGTGTTCTGATTGGGTGGGGGTGTGTTCTCATTGGTAGGGGGTTTGGCTGTGTTCTGATTGGTTGGGGGGTTGGCCGTGTTCTGATTGGTTGGAGGCGTGTTCTGTTCAGGTGGGGGCTTGGTTGTGCTCAGGTTAGTCTTAGTTGCTGGGGGATTTGAGTTGGTGAGCTGTGATCTTGCTGTTTGGCTTCGAGTTCGTGGTCGTGCTGCATCTTCATAGTGGGTGTCGGTTTGCTTCATGTATGGCTCAGAGGGGTTTGAAGTGGGTAGTGATGCAGCTGCAGTGCAGACAGATAGACAGATAGATAGATGATAGATAGATAGATAGATAGATAGATAGATAGATAGATAGATAGAT